>JAWPHD010000748.1:0-403413 GCA_037043455.1 Cyrtodaria siliqua | reverse complement strand
GCTATTTGATGAAAACAGACGCATCAAATTTCAAAGTAAGCAATATTCGCAGAATATAGTAGGATTTCAACTGCTTAAACATACATGTATTTTTTTTGCAGGAAAAAAAAATCTATGAATATAGTATTTATCATCGTTATATATTTTAGGGAAATGTTTAATATGTCTGTTTTCAAATACCACGATCGTAACACACGCCACAATGTATATTAAGTATTTACTTCTAGCCAGTAGTGAGTATAGTACTGCGTTTTGGGACCTTAAAAATAAATATAAATTATTAATATATATATTAAATTATATAACTATATATGCCCTATAAAGAACAGATCCCGCACTTTTCGGATTCACGCGTACAGGTTTCACATCACCACAAACATTGACACAATTTCATGTCCAAATATTTATGTTATGCAATCTTCGAGTTTACCCAAAATCATGTTTGTTACTGACAGTAGCAATGACTGTTACTCGTCAGTCATTTACTCGAGTCCGCCCTCTCAGTTTCAAACGAACAGTTAAAAGAATATACTTCTTTCTGCCTGTTAAACTTATATTAGTTTATCGCTTTTTCTGATTTCGAAAATTAACTCTGCAACGTATCATGATTTCATTTTCGATATACCGTTGCAACATTGTTTGTTAAAATAAATTGGCACTCTGACATTAACCCAAAGCAAAGGGGAGTGGGGAGGGGGGGAACTTGCCTCCGGGTTTTTTAGGAAAAATGTTTTACGCGTACATGCTTTTTTGCATTTTTTTCGGATTCAGAAAATTTGCACTGCAATATATATTTTCACCATCCTCATTTCCTTTCCCGACGTACCGTTGCAATTTGGTTTGTTAAAACCTATTCCGAGCACTCCGGCATAAACCCAAAAGCATGCATAGATCAGAAATTTAATCTGGAATGCATGGATACATACATTTGAAATATATGTATTGAAAATAATGGAATTATTACATTTTTTGTGTACCCAGTCGCGTCTGTAAATGTAATATGCGTCATGTTAGTTAATTTTGGGGGAAAAAAAGACTTGTCTCCGATTACATTCATTTCATTCATTATCTTTATTTCCTCCTTACAGGAGATTTGAAAACAATCACATATTACATACAATATACATAATTAACATAGTGAGAATTGAAAACATATTATAATACATGTCAGTGACAAAACAAATCAATGGTGATTTTTCGCATACATATCCATATACAAACGTAATGCTAGTAACGCTCATTTGCTAATAAAAATACAAAAAAAACAACAAAAAAAAAACCCCACAGATTAACACATACGTTTCTTTTCTTTTTCTTAAGCTAGCATTATGACTGAGACCACAATTGGTGACATAATTAAATGCCACTTTTGTGAATATGTCCATGTTTGGACAGCTTCTGTTTAGCAAGGACACACATCGGCCACTAATAACTTTCACCAGGAATGATTCATAGGCGCAAGACTCTAATTCATTTCTAGTTTCAAGTCCACAACTATTTTGAACTTCTTTGAGAAAGTTCAGCTTTATGGCACTGAACATTTCGCACGCAGTTAGCGCGTGATACAAGGTATCGTTACACAGAAGAGTACAAACAGGGCATCTGCTCTCTGTCTTCTGAGGTGTATGAGCCCAAACTTTAGCAATAGCATGAGCACGGTAAAGATCAGAGTGAGATTTAGCTAATTTCCAACCGATTGATGGTTCAATAGAGGTATGAATTTTACGAAATAAGCAAAAATCGTTATCGGAAAATATACAAGATTGCCATAGTAAAGTTTCCTTTTGTTTGATAGCTTTAGATATTGACATCTTCCACGCTAATTTACTTGGGAGTTGTTGGTATTTTAACAAGTAGTTATTAACGATATATGTAAGCTCATAGTAATTCAGTACGTTACAAATATCTGGAATAAAGCCATACATACGGCGGTTCATGTTGGATATGTATAAAAGGTACCGTCTTAGGAACAACATATGAGACACGGAATATGTTGGTAAGCTGAGTAGTTTGTGAAGAAACATTAACTTTCTTTTATTAATTTCAGAAGTTATACGAAATAAGCCAACCATTGCCTCACACATATCAGATCTTGTATTTACATAAAAAGCTTGTATTTTCTTTACAACAAAATGTTGTAGACGATTTAGCATGTCAATTTCTTTTTGGGTAAGTCCATTCCAAAGTTCGCAGCCATATAATACAGTAGGAATGATGACCTTAAAGTATAAATTGACAGAGTTAATAGGATTTAAACCATAAGGATGGACACCTAGAACATTCATCGCATAGAACGCGTTTCTCCCCTTCTGACATCGTTCTTCAATTCTAAGATTCATTTTGAAATTCGATTGCAAACGCATACCAAGATGTACTGCTGTATTCACCTTGGTCAGATCCTCAGTTCCAACTAGAATAACAGGTGGTTGAAGAGAGCGTTGTTTTGTAAAAACAAGAAGATTACATTTGAGAACGCTAACCCGGAATCTCCATTTCCTCGTATAAGTGTCAACGATATCTAGGAGACTTTGTAAGTTATCAGGTGATGTTGCTATTAAGGAGATATCATCGGCAAGGGTAGGATTTCCGCAAGGTATAGAACATATTGTTGCGCCGAGGTTTGAGTTTTGTAAACTGTGCAGTAGTTCATCAATAAAGACTAAATAGAAAAATGAAGAGAGTACACCGCCTTGTCTTACTCCTCTTTCGATCTGAACCGGAAATGATGTCATTCCATTAATACTAACTTTGCACTCAAGACCTGCGTATAGATCAATAATGATCCTTAACGATTTTCCGACTATTCCTAACTCGCCTAGTTTTAAAAATAATGCGTCATGCCATACTGTGTCAAAGGCTTGCATTATATCTAAGAGTGCAACGTAAACATTGCTGCCTAGCTCAAAATTGTGATAAATGCATTCCTGTAAGTTAAAGCCGGTAGTTATACAGCTAAAGTTCTCTTGGAAACCTTGCTGCTGAATACAAGGAAAGTTTGTATTTCGTGTTTCTAGAAAGGCTTTAAATCGATTCAGACATATCTTGTCAAATATTTTGCTAAAGCACGGAATTAGGGATATGGGTCTGTAACTTTTTGGATCTTGCTTAGTCTTTCCGTTTCCTTTATATATTGGAATGCCAATACTTTGTTTCCAAGAAATTGGGGTAAGTTCAGTCAAGAAAATTTTATTAAATAGGTTAACTAGGGCTTGTGCTATCATTTTACCACCATGGATAAGTGCTCATTCTGTATATTATCGCCGCCTGGGGCTTTCCTTGTCTTCAATGCCGATGTGACTTTTGATAACTCCCTATCATTAACGTCCTCTTCCAAACTATCGGCGAGATGTTTTTGTTTTTTAAGAGATTCAATTTCTGATTTTAGACGTGTGCTAAGAGGACATGACATTTCGCCATAGTCAGTATTAAATACGCTTTTAAAATGTAATCCAAAGCCGTCAGCTACATCTTCATCTTTAAATAGCGAGCCATTAACTTCTATCTCCAAACATGACTGAATTCTCTTGCTCTTACGTCTATTAAGTAATCGCCAAAATAGTCTATAATCAGTTTCTGCGGCTTCGTCAATTTCGTCAAATACTTTGTTTTCGTACTTTCCAGATTCGGAGCGTTGTAATTTTCTAAAGGCTGCCTTCGCAGTTTTGTAGTCATTAAATGTTTTATGGTTTCGACCACGTGGCCTTCCCGATTCTATCCATGAGCGACGGAACTCTCTAGCTTTAGTATGAGCATTTTTAACTTCGGGTGTCCAGTATGGTTTAGCGAAAGCATTAAACTTACTCTTAGGCAAGTGTTCAAGTGCAGACTTATGTAATGCGTTGACAATAACATTATTAAGATCTGTAGATGACAATATGTCAAGCTCAGCTTGACAAAGAGACAGTTCACGTTCTATTCCATTCTGGTAATTAAGATAGTCTGTGTCATTACACTTGTTCCAAGCAATGCATATTCGGTTGCTCATATTAGTACTAACCGCCTTCTGATTATGTTTATGCAGTTTAATGTGACATATCAATGGAAGGTGGTCTGAAGTAAGTATTTCAGATTCATCAGATATTTGAACATGTATTATGTCTAACAGAACGTGTTCATCAACCAGAATGTAGTCAAGCATTGCTTTTGTTGGAATGTATGTGTAATTAGGTCCACGCATCACATTAAGATCATTGATCGGAACGAGATTTGACTCGTTAACATAGTCGGTAAGTAGCTTCGACTTGGAAGGAGAACCTGATATGTTAGTATCGGTATTGCAAATCTGCGCATTCATATCTCCTGTTAAAATAACATTTCCCTGTGTTGAATAAAAAGAGGTTATCATTTGTAAATCACTAAGCGCGTCTTTGTAATCATTAATATAGTTGTTAGCAGGCATGTACACACAAAATATGAACATCGGAGGCATGTGGTTGGCTTGAAATTCTATACCTCAAATGCGATTATTATCGATATTCATATGACTGACATACTGACCAATTGATTTTTTATATATAATAGCCGTACCACCTTTTCCACATCTTGCATTGCCATACTGTTCAATTGATCCATCAGATGTTGCAATATAAGTATAATTTGAGTCGATACTCTCAAGGAAATACAAGGAATGGGGAAATAGCTTATGCTCACTGATGAGGGCAATATCTACATTATGGCGTTGCAACATGTCTGCCAGTGCACATGCAGAGGACATGATTCCTCTAACGTTCCATACTAAGAGGTTTAGTGTCATGAGAAGCAGTAATAACAAGCTAATTCTTCTATAATACATAGTCGTAATGAATATATCCATAATGACATAAATGTTATATACTTTCACCTTCCCATTCCTTTCTATATTGCTTTTCATTGTCTTTATAGTACTTATAATACTGGTTACTTTCATCTATGGAATAGTAATCGTCGTCATGTCCTTGTCTATTGTCTTGATGGTAATGATCGTACTCGTTGTCGTCATTACGTCTCTTATCATTGTGATGGTGAATGTATGTGTCACTGCGTCTCTCATCTGTGTCATATCTTTGTTTGTTATAACTGTTTTTCTGTCTGTCCCGTTCACGTCTTCCGTTTTCAGTATTCTTTTTTCTATCTTCTAATTCTTTATCCCAAGCAGTTTTGTTTACCCATTTTTTTTACAAGCTATATCATCAGGCCAAAACTCTTCACATTCCACCTTCTCTTCAAAAACACTATGTATATTTACTCTAGCAGAGGACCCATCCCGGCCATAAAACATTTTAATTTGCTTCACACGTATACCTTTGTCATACACAAACTCATATAGACCATCTTCGGTCGAACTTGAATCAATATTAGAAATATAGTATATTGTAATGTTTTTCCTTCGTACAGCTTGAAATCGGTCGCGCATCGGGGGATTCTCATCAGCTGAAACAACATCATTATTATGCAAAGTCGAGCTCCTTCTGACTGGAGGAGCAGCTTTGGGCGTATGAGAGTTTTGAGAAGAGCGCTGATGCTGTCCGATTTGGCTGTGCAAGGATCATTAGACTTTCCTATATTCAAAAATACGGATCGATTCTCAGATTCAATGTCACTTGTAGAGCGATTCTTCTGAGTGCTCTGTATGTTATCATTCCATTCACTCACCACATTTAAGTTATCGTTGGAATCACAATTCCCAGACTGTTTTTGTATAAACTCAGAATGAGCCTGAGTAGTAAGTTTGTGTTCTGTGTCTTCACGAGCCAGGCTTGTAAGTTGATGAGATATGTTTGACTCGGCTGTTTTTGGTATGGATGATCGATTTAATGATTCAATCGTCGTTGAGTTCTTAGCAGCAATTTGTGAATCGATAATCGAGTCTTTAAAAACTTTCTGTTACTCTGGCTGTCACTGGTGTAGCGTTTTTATTATTAGGTTGAGAACTTTCAAACACTTTGGCTCTGTCAGCGTTAGATATAATCTTTCTAGCCGTTGGTGTGCTTGTAGTTAATTTGACCATCGTATTGTCTGAGTGCTATGAGATGAGATCATTAGATGCGCGGTTGATTGGGGCACTGTTTTTCAAAGCAGACGCGTAGTCGAGCTTTTTGCCCGAGGACGTTTCACGTTCGTCGATTAGGGTAGAAGCACACTTTTGCGAAGACGTGGTTTCAAGCGAGCTCTCCATTTTGTATAGACTTGACATAACTTTTGTCATATCATTTTTCAGGGCGGTAACCTTGTAACAAACATCACTATTGCTTACATCAGATTTTATTGCATTTACTGTACCGTGAATCGTGCGATAAGTTACAGCAAATGGTTTAACCAGATCCATAATATCTTTAAGGCTCTTTGAATTTTCGGAAAGTATAGCAAACATGGCATGTATGTCTGACTGAATTCTTATCAAAGATGCTGCAACATCTGGCACTGCAAACTTTGAATGCAGCGTTTGTTCAGGTTCGATATTATCTTTTCTAGTTGTGTCCACTTGAAACGTTGAATCATTCATTGTAGCGTTAGGTGCACTAGAAAACACGGATTTAATCGAACTTGATCGTTCGCCGCATAGAAACATATGTAGGACGTAGCAATCTTGCGCATATTTCCATGCCTTTGTCGTCGATTCAGTGTTTTTTCGTACAATAAGACGGGCAGTTGGACAGTCGGGCAAAGCTCTAGCTCTGTCAGCGAGTATGTGTCGATAGTCGTCAATGCGAGATGGTTCATAATTACAAAGCGATAGCAATTCGTCGATGTATAGGTCGTTTGGTAAGTTCTTGAGGTTACTATCCAGATCCAAGAACAACACTTGGCCAGCAGAAGGTTGCGTCATTTCATAAACATGCGACATATCGTCAGAATCGTAGCTACTAATGGAGTTGGCCTCTTGTTTTGTGGCCATTGTGGTAAGTTTTTCATTGACTGCCAATCGTCTATGCTGACTGTTTTTATGTTCATGATAAATAACCGAATCGTCCATTGTTGTAGAATGTAGAGACAACGAAATTCTAAGGTAGTTTCAGTACTTTGATATAAACATTATAAAACGTGAGCGCGTACACAATGTATACCGAAGCCGAACACATGACAAGGTGACCGTTATATATAATTGCTCAGTACAATGCAACGTATCGTACGTCTAGCTAATATCAAGGCAATTATCGACTTTTACCAATAGTAATTTATAGTTCAAAACTGATGGCTAGCCGTGCGTGACGAAATTGTATTGATATAGCAGGTGCGTGTTTTCTTGAAGTAGGGCACCCACCCCACCCACTGCAATCTCACGTTCAAGAAAATGTTCAATAAACTGTTAGAAAATGCAATTCAAATTTCACAGTGGTAAAAACCATGTTCAATAGTGACGATAACTGTCACAAATCTGTTTGCCTAGTTTAAATTGGCCTTCCTACAGCGATCAATCTGTTGTTGTTTTTTCCCCTCGATACATTTGCTGATGTTTACATCTTACACCGAATTGTTGGCAATTTAAACCTTAAAACAACCAAAATTCATCCCTTGGAAAAATACCTTTCACTATTAATGGGAATTACACGAAGTGTACACCAAATATGTTCGACCAATGTAGTTTGTGAATATTATTACTTTACCAACGATCTGTGATTGTGTTTTGTCATAATCACAGTTTATAGATAAGAGGTGTATAAATCTGACCAGTGAAAATTTTCCCAATAATGTCATTTTGTTATCGATTTTATCACGTGAGCTTGTTTGATAAATATTCCTACGCCATAGGGCTGGCGTTCCCACTGTAGTGTGACGCACTAGAATGTTTTTATTTAGAGATGTGACCTCCTGAAAGTGTAAATGGCAGACAAGTTGGACTGAAGTTATATAAAAAAGTACATAGATTCTAGATTTAAACATACATTCTGTCTGGTTTCTGCTTCTAATCAATGTAAAACTATATGTTTGGAGTAGTAGTACTGTGGTTGTTTTGGTGGGAAATTGGATTATCAAGCTAACTGTATACTGACTGAATGATGTTTAGCCCTGTTAAATTAACGCAAGCGCTAATTTCACTATAAAACCATTCTTGCAAACTATACTCATGTGTTGAGGTTACTAAATAATGCATAAATGCTAATGAAGTTCTTGCCGGATTCCAAAGAACCTTGTTGGGAACGATCAGTACCAAGCTTAGTTCAATAGTATTTACCGTTGGGATCACTTTTCAACGTTTTTTATGCTGTTCTTTATATTTTTTATCTGCACTTTATCCCGACGTTAAATCGCTAAGCTAAATTTCTTGTTAGCAAACTCCGTCCTGATTTTTGGTCGGAACCAAAATCATTAATTTCGTAGTTTCCCATTGATTTGTATGCAAATAATGTATAAATAATGAAAGATGAACATAAAAGTCACTGAAAGGTTACCTACTTGTGATTAAAATAAGCCAATTACTGCTTTAAATCTGTATTTAAACTTGTCCCCCATACACTGACAATGTACTGTATATTTAAACAGGTGCCAAACGGGTTGTGTTGAATGTACGGAATGAAAAGCGAACTAAGTAAATTAATAATATTCCCACGTGTTTTCGTACTAGAAAATAATCATTAAAATCTGTTTCGTCTAAAAAATATGGTTGTGTTGAATGTACAGAATGAAAAGCGAACTACGTAAATTAATAATATTCCTATGTGTTTTCGTACTAAAAAATAATCATTAAAATCTGTTTCGTCTAAGTTGTTTTTACACATGTATCACTTACATTTCTTGTCCTAGCTGAACTAAATTTGGGAATTGGTTTCCTAATAGTATGTTGTAAAGGGTTGGATAAATAATTTTGTCTTCTGCAAATTCTGGGCTCCCATTGAACCCAAATTGTGATGGCCCATAAAATGTGCAATAAAGGCAGATTCTAGGTTTGCATGTAAGCATGTATATATCTATAATTTTGGTTTGGGATTTTTTTATAGCATTATGCATCTTATTCATACTTCACCCATATTGGGGCATGGACTCCATCCTCCAACCACCCCCACCCCACTTCCTCACCCCCGCTCCACACACTATTTTTTTAAACATATTTCTGTGTTGTTTTAGTGAATTCTAACACATAGCTTATTACACATATATGTTGCCCCCTCCCTACCGCCTCTCTCCCACTCCCCCACCCCTCTCGAAACTCCTTTTATTTTATTTTATTTTTTTACATATTTCTGTGTTGTTTTAGTCACTTCTTACACATAGCTTCTTACACATGTTGCCCCCTCCCCCTGCCTCCCCACCCCCTCCCACACCCAGTTGAAACTATTTTTTTTTTACATATTTGTGTGTTGTTTTGGTCAATTCTTACACATGTTGCCCCCTCCCCCTACCCCACCACCTCCCCTCCCCGCCACCACCCACCCCCCGAAAGTCGAAACAATATTTTATTTTATTTGTTTACATATTTCTGTGTTGTTTTAGTCAATTCTTACATAGCTTATTACACATATATGTTGCCCCCTACACCCCACCACCCGCCGCCTCTCCCCCACCCCACTCAAAACTCGATACATATTTCTGTGTTGTTTTTTGTTTTGGTCAATTCTTACATAGCTTCTTACACATATATTTTGCCTTCAGCCCCCCCCCCCCCCCACACACACACACAAACACACACCCCGCCTCTTCCCCACCCGCACCCCTCCACCCCCACTAAAAACTGGATTTCTTTATTTATTTATTTTCTACATATTTCTGTGTTGTTTTGGTCAATTCTTACACATAGCTATGTCCTGCCAAATACCCCACCCCCACCCCACCCCCTATACATATTTTTTTTCCCGATACTTCTGTGTTGTTTCGGTCATCCTTACACATACCTTCTTACACATATATGTTTCCACCCCCCGATCCAAGCTTCTCCCCCCGCGTCTAGTCTCCCCTCCACCACCCCCACTCGAAACTCGTTTTTTTTCTATTTGTTTACACATATATAACTGTTGCATGTTGCTACGTCCTTTTCTACCCACCACTCGAAACGTTGTTTTGGTAAATTCTTTCACATATAGTTGTTTTGCCCCCACCTTCCGCCCCTCCCCCACACCCCACTCGAAACTCATTTTTTTTTTATACATATTTTGTGTTATTTTGGTCAATTTTTACACAAATACCTACGTAACACCCTCACCCCCCACCCCGGCTCACCCCCGCCCCCCACTCGAAACTCAAATTATTATAATGTTTTACATATTCTTACACATATAGCTATGTAGCCCCTCTCCCCTTTGCTCCCCTGCCTCCCCACCCCTTACCACCAACCATCGTTTTTTTACTTATGTCTGTGTTGTTTTGTTTTATCAGTGATGCACAACCGCCCTCCCCCACATTGGTTTATGGGCTCCCCTCACATGCAGGACAGGGGGAGGGGAATTGTTTTCATTTTATCTTCCATTATTTGGATATTAATATTTTAATTTGAACCCAATCATTTACATATTAAAAATTTAGATTAAATTCAGATACACAGATGAAATATCAATTAAAAAAATGAAATGAGGCCACAATAAAAATTACCAGATATCAGCTCCCTTCTCGAGTTGCCTTTCAACCACTAATTTCTTTAAAATGACAGCAATTGTGGATTAAAACAGATACAAATAATAAATTTCACACACCCGAGCCTCGTCCCCCAACCCCACCATCACATTGTTTTAGCCTTGTTTTCTGATGGTTTATACTAGCTATATAATTTATTATTTTCTGAAAAATAGAATAGTCGAGCTGCGCTGTTCTCCGACAGCTCTTGTGTTCTCTGCCGTTGCTACACCAAATATAACTCGCTATTAATTTTACACAATTTTACACAAACAAACCACACATGATGCTGTAATTCCAATGCAATGAATTAAATATATATATATCCTACAATTTTCATTCAAATTGCCGCTCGTCGTCATAGTATATATTATATGGAATGCCTCCAGCACTACATTGTGTCAATAAGATCCCGGTACCGAGCGGAAATTACCACACCAGATATTAAACGCCATTTGTAAATTGCGACTATTGGTTTTGAGGTTGTTGAATTTCATACCCGTGTTATTTTTTTAACTATTATGATTTTTCCAATAATATATCAGCAAATATATGAAATGAATTGTTAGCTTTTTAAACATCGCTCATCATACTAGTTAGTTTTGCTTGAGCGAACTGGTTTAAACTCCCAGCGAACGTTTTGCCACTGACCGTTCCAACGGGGTACCCATATTATCAACCATGTTATATTTGTGGTGTCGCTTCTCTGCTTGTACTTGTCCATGTAAATATTGTTTGTTTTGTATGCGTTATTTGGTCGACTAATTTCTGTGGATGCTACTTGTCATGTTCGACTTACTATGGGTACGAACTGTGCACCACTCGTCGCAGATTTGTTTTTATTTTACTATGAAAGGGATTTCATGTTGAGTCTTTCACCAGATACCCAGGCAGATGTTATTGAAGCTTTTAATGGCACCTCTCGGTATCTGGATGACATATTGAACATTGACAACCCTTTCTTTCCAACTATGGTTGATAATATTTATCCTAAAGAAATTCAGCTTAATAAAGCTAATATATCTGATAATAGCGCTTCTTTTCTGGATTTAGATCTCTCGATTGAAAATGGTCAAATAATTAGCAAAATCTATGACAAGAGAGATGATTTTAATTTTGACATTGTTAATTCCCCCACTTGGATGGGGATGTTCCCCGAGCAACTTCGTATGGGGTATATGTGTCTAACTTGTTCGTTTTCCAAGAGCTTGTACTCGAGTTGAGGACTTTAATATTCGTAATCTTTGTATAACTAAAAGCTACTCAGTCAGGGTTACCGTTACCATAAACTTCGTAAAACCTTTGCAAAATGTTATTATCGTAACCCTGACCTTCTTTCCAAATATAAAATTAATTTAAGGACTCTTCTGCGACAAGGACTATCACAACCTAACTTCTATGGTGATGTGATTTATAAACTTCGTAAGATTGTTGGTCATGATCACTTTTATACTATCTTTGTTAAACTATCAAAAGAGGTTATGACCCTATCATTTTGCAACGTACTGCATGCATGGTGTTGTACCCTTTTACAGTTCGCCACTATGCTTTCCTCTTTAATTGTACGATGACCAGACAGGCTGTTGACCCTATGATGACGCCTACGTAAAGCCCATTGGGACGGTGGCGTTTGATGTTTGTCTATGATCTTTCCTGTCGTGCCCTTAATGGTTTATTCTCTTGTTGCTCTGACTTCTGCCAAGTCACTGAGTACCTTCATTGTGGCTTTCTAGGCTATTGTTTTTTTGTATTATATTTACACGAGCATATTTGTGTTTTACTTATATTGCCTATTGATGCTGCCTTGTTGGTTAGAGATTAGATCATGACGGGGATTTCTTTATTTACACTGTCCTGTTTTAATGGGATGACAGTAGGGTAAGTGTGAGGTTTGGTGCACCCTAGAACCGGTTTAAACCCCAGTGGCCTTTGTTTCCACTGACCGTTCCAAGGCGGTAGCCCTATTGTCAACCCTTTTGTGTTTGTGATGTCGCTTGCATTTTTTATTACTTTTGCCTTCTCGTTTGTCTGTTTGCTTGTTTGTTTTTGTGTTTTGTGGTTGACTGTCGTCCTTGAATGCTGCTTTCCCTGTCCGATATTTTTATCTGTCTTCTATACCTAAGTATTGTTGTTTGGTATTTTCACTGTGGAATTTGTACTGTACTTGATTATTGCGTAAATTGCCTTGTTTTTGTGTTTATTTTGTAAATGTATACGGTATAGTTGAATACTATTATTTTGGCATTAGTATCTGTTATTTGTGTACTTTATTCAACCCCATCAGGATATATGGTTTTAGAGTTGTTTCATTGTCTGTCGCAAACACACGAGGTTGATTTTATACGTTCTTCGTTTGAATAATTACTTTTCTTACCCAGTAATCACACTATGATCTATTTTGACGGATTCTCATTCTTTGATTTTGAATTAACAGGTTGGACTTAATACGCATTCAATTTGCTGTTAATAACCATTTGTCAATCCCCATACAAATTTAACACCAGATACGGCAGTAAACAATCTAATCAACATAACTTAAATCCTATAGCGTAGCGTATTAAGTTCCCCGTTGCAAAAGAAAGTGTAGACTTTGACAATTTTACTTAATACCCCTATCCTCTTTATCAAGCGATAGTCACTTAAAGATTCAACCTATTGAAAAACAAATGACAACATGATATTGGCAATGGAATGATACACATTTTGGTACCAAACATGACGTATTAATTTTGGAATTGATACAGTTAATTCTAAAACAACTCAGTGCACACTTTCTTTCGGAACTGAGCTGTGTACACGTTCTTTTGCAACTGAGTATATAATATAGCGCATTCACTAAACAAAACAAGCCATACTTTAACTTTCGATGTAATGTTGCGCCTGGAAACGTGTTTGAATTGAGATAGTCGTCAAAAAGGTCAAGCATGAAATGTAACATTCACAGAAAGCAGAACCATAGCACGCGAAGCACGTGGAATTGTTAAAATGTTTATATATTCATGAGCACTTCTCTGCGCACAATGGAAGTCTCTCCGGAGCAGTCATTAGTCAGGTGGTATGTAAAGGGTAAAATATGAAAAGGCCGAGATTCTCTCAGAACTAAATTAATGAACATTGTTTAACTCATTAATATTGCATTAATCAGCGATTCGTAGTGTTCAGAGATTCTAACATTTCACAACTTCGTATAAGCATATTGATTGAATAGGTTTATAGCTTTTGTTGAAGTATCATTTGCGCTTGAAACACATTTAAAACATTTAAAATATTTAAATGTCAATTAGTTTTCAAGATTGCAAATCTTTACTATTATGCTATATTATGCGAACTGCCTGTACCTAGAGTCTAAAGTATCTCTTGTGAGACATCCCTTGCTGTATGAACAGGAGTTTAACTGTCATTGCCTGGGAATAAAAATAATTATATGTAACTTGGAAAAATAATCCAAAAAATTCAAAAAAGTTAAAATGAAATAAAAATCAGAAGGGTGGGGGATTAATGGTGGAAAATTATTTTATTTAGTTTTTTTTTTCTTTCTTTTTCATGAGCATAAATGTCTTTATTCCTGACAAATATCGCTTGTACAAGCAACATTTTGGTCCAAAGATGAAAATAAATACTGGGGAGACCCCTGGAAACCACCTTGAGGAAGGGGGACACCTACTCCCAAATCCTTCCCCATTCGGCGCTTCGCACCTTGTATTGAGACAATACGCAGTTGAACTAAAAATGGATGCAGTTGACCTAAAAATGTAGCTATTATTTTGTTCAAAAAAATAACAATTGAAGGTTGAAATAAATAAACTGTCAACAATTGGGCTCCCCAATATCGCAATACAGAAAAATATATGGCGTTTAACATATTGCTTTCACAATCTTCAAATATACCATCACATCATGATAGTGTGTACTTGTAGCCATGAGGTCTATGCGCAACATTATAATGCTGCAGCACCGGAATGCCAGCCATATTCTAGACACATGACATATCACGTCCATTCGCATACCGACACTGTTCCGACTAGCCCTAGCACTACCCTTTATTTGCTGAACGGCAAGTAAGGGAGCTAACTAGTATCAATTTTATTAACTCTAGTGTGACCAGGCCAGGGATCAAACATACTTTAGGACGCGAGGTGGACATTCTTACACTAGAAGTGTTTGCTGCAGTTTTACCCGTTAACGAATACACTTGTGAGATGTACATCCACCACCCTGTCTCCTTTCATTCAACATCATAGTTTCATCCTCTGTGATTTTTTCCAATACATATTATGTTATATTATTCAAGCCGTACGAAGAACTGAAGAAAGTTATTGGAAGCAAGTTTCTTGTCAATGATGTAAAGCACCTCTCACCAGCACAGCAGACTTCGTCGCTGAGTCATTTCACAAAGTATGTTGCCAGTTTGCCTCCCAAGTTCCTCCACAATGATCATCCATAGATGCAAGCCAGGTAATTAAACAATTTTAAAGATAAACCGTCAAATTTCACTACAAAGCCGCTCTTCCAAACTCAGTATATGTGTTGTGTCATAAAATAGTGCATACGTGCCCATTAAAAGTCTAGATTTATTCTTGGAAACTTAAACACATATTTATACCCGTAACTGAATATGTATAAAACGAATTAAGAGTAAGTAGTTATTTATAAAAGAAATACACAGTCACACCACTACTATTTCTGAAAATAGAAAAAAATTATCAAATAAAAACGTAGGACTAATAATTGTTCGACTATTTATGTTTCTATGTTCCATTTGCAGACTATATAGAGGAACTAATGGGTGAAGTCATTCTGAGACGAGAAATGTGCAGCAGTTATCAAACAGCAAGAGACCTCAGACAACTTACTAGAAGAAACTACATGGCCCAGTACTGGGAACGAAAGCAGGCAACGTCCACCACCACTGGCTCAAAGCACGCCTTTCAAACAGAGTAAAGAAACTATTGTAGTCTAGAAAGTAGAAAAGCACGATTTAATAGATGAACAGAACCGTGTGAGATATATGGACAGCTTTAATCCAGGGGAAGTTACTCTTGTGAAAAATGATATGTCTAGTGTGAGAATCAACTCTTAAAAGAAAATGAAAGCAAACAAGTGATACCCGGTGAAATAGTTATCTTCAGAGTTATTCTGTGTAACAAGTTAAATAAATGATTGAAAACATACACTGAGGTGATATGAAAACGCAACACGGGAATTTCCGCTATATATTGTATGTACAATATGCTGCTTTTAATCGAATGGTACATGGCTACGTAAGACCTTTCCTTTTGGAAAAAATACTAAAACAACAAATAATACAGCAAATAATATTCCTTCAATGTTTCATTATTCACAGAGTACGCGTTTGGCTCAATCATGTGAGCAAACTTAGGATGCAACATTTTGCAAACTATTTACGTTAAATACAGTACTGAACTAGCTCAATTTTTCAAAGAGCTACTTCAACATTTATGAAGTTCTTGTTACAAAGTGTAGTGTGATTAAAACGTCTACAACATCACAGTTGTGTCCTTTCTCTAGTTAACTGCAACTTTCTTTTTAAAAAACATCTTGGGATTTCTTTGGAATATTATGTGCAATTAAGTGTGCTGTATATACAATATATAGCGGAAATTCCCGTGTTGCGTTTTCATATCACTTGAGTGTAGAAACTAATCAACACATGCAAATGTCACTAAGCTGCGACCCACAATGTTGTGCAAATAAAGCTGTATTGCAGAGCTCCAGATAAAATCTTTCATTACTTTTTTTCAATTGAGAATTTGCATTTTGCCATCGAGTAAAATAATGTTTACCCAACCCTTTATATTCCATTTCGTATTTTACCCCACTCATTGGTTTCAAATAGGTATTTCCTTATAAACTAACAGCAGACCAAAACAAACAATCGCGCTCAATATGTATCATACTTTTCTTTCGTGTTATATGATATGGATCATTATGCTATGGTATTTCTATTGCTTTTATCATCATTTTTGTGTCGCCTGCATAGCATGGCAGACACTAAGGGATCATTTTGTCGGTTGTCTGTCACACTTTAACCTGCAACCCAACACTGGCCATAACCTGAAAAGTATTTGAACTATATTCATAAAATTTCACAAACAGTTTCATCTTACCCCAAGGAATGTCGTTAAACATATCCAAGAACTCCCGACTTTCATTTTGACAGAGATATGCCTATTTTCATAAAACGTTAACCTGCAACCTAATCAAGCTGAAATAAGCACATGACGGGCGACACAAGTGTTCCATGGAACACCGTTCTAGTTATTATAGGCACCTTATCTGGAGCTCTGGTAGAATCGTTAAATAACATCAAATTGTCTTTTCCCTTTAAAGAGACAAAGTGTGTTGGGAGGAGTCTGCACGAAGGCTAACTTGGCATTTTAGCAAGTCTGTATTGAACCGCGTATATATATAGCTGTCTGTGCCTTCAACGGCATTTTTAAAAGGATATATGGCGTTTATCCGACATTATTCTAAAAAAAAAGCTTCACTGTTGTCTTCTGGTTTCCAAAATGTATGGCAAATTATAGCCACTTGTAGCATGGTCGCTGAAATTCTTTTTGTATTTCTGCAGTTCAGGGTGAGAAGGTTCTAGGCCCATTTTCCATATTTTATCTCGATGTACATGGAAGATGAGCCTGGCATGTTCATGCCTGTTAGGCGCCATATAACCTTTTCCTGTGTTGGTGCGCCTTAAAGCCACAATTCAATATTATTTCCAAAGGATTGAAAGTAACACATCAGAATAATTGGTGTACTCTTAACTACCAGTTATTGGAAGTTAAGAGTATGGCAACAGCAGAACTAGACATGCTACAAAACAAATAGATTATGGTCTCATCTCATGGTTAGTTTAAACAACTCGATGTTTAAATCAACCAACTCAGTGAGACCATACTCTATCTATTACTTATCCAAACTGATGACCAAGAGTTGCTCTTACGTTAAAAGAAAACATTATTATACTATCAAAATCGAATTTCAGATTTAAAGGGACACGCATGGCGTCCCGCTAGTTTTTCCGCATAACTTGCATTTGTTCAATCATTAATATTAATTATAAGAATAGTATTAAGCGATTTAATATGCAAATTTTTGCATATTATTCATTTTTGATATTAATGCACTAATAATATATTAAAACTTGTAGTATAATAATACGTAATAATGAATACTTAAAATCTGATTTATTTAAATGTAACCAGGATAAAAGTAAAAATGATACTGGATACATAAATCGAGACACCCATTTCAAACACTTCAAGATTGCCATGTGTCCCTTTTACACATTTGTAGACCTTGGTTTGTTTGCAGAAACATTTGTTAAACAGACCTCAAGATTGTCCCTTTAAAAACATAATTTATATCTAGTGCTGTCGGCAGTCTTTTAACAGGTGACTTAAAATAAAAGCAATACATGTTTTTTTAATATCTACATTTTATTTATTGTGCAAGAATAAACAAGTTTAAAATTATATATTGTTTGTGTTACCTTATTTTTCCCCATAAAATGGGCTATATCACATATCATGTATATTGCGCATGTAAGGTAAATGTTTCTAGACTAGTTAAGCAACCTCAGTAACTATCAAATTACCACTGCTGCATACAGCCTGTCTGTCAACTAAAATAGCTGATGTAAACATTGTCCTACACATACTGAAGCAGCCGACTATATTTGCCTTTTTGAAGGTCTAGAAATGCGGCATCATCGTAAATGGAGTGTCTACAATAGAATGTGCAGCAACTCTGCAGGTTAGAAGGTTTTAGGCCCATTCTCCATATTTTATCTAGATTTAAATGTAGGATGAGCCTGGCATGTTCATCCCTGTTTGGCGCCATATAACCTTTGTTGTGTTGGTGCGCCATAAAATCCCAATTCGATTCACTTACTCGTATCCTCTCATTCGTGAATAGTTATGATACCTCGACCTTTAAAACGAAACATGAACACTGGTTATCTTTTCACCATAGCCATTCATCTCGTGACATGAACGTGTTCAAAGAGGTTGACAACCGTTTCAGTAAGGTTTTTCATGATCATGTCATGACGATATTGACCCCAAAATTAAGAGGGCTCATCCTCTCGGTCTCTCCAGTCACATTTGAGGCTTGATTATCTTGATAAATGGTTTTGGAGGCTTATCAACTTAATATTTTGCTTGTATAGAACTGCTGCCTGAGAGAGATATAATACAAGAGTGTGTACGTGTGCTATCGGGTAAGACTGCAGTACATGGGTCTATCCGCCGTGTCCAGTTAGGTCAAGTCAGACTAGATGTGGGTGTAAGTGGTCTGCTGAAATTCACTAGCACAATGTTTTATATTCTTATTTTATTCTATGAAGGCATACTAGTAAGCCTCCGTCAAAATACATTTGTTCTGCACATCCAGCCTTCTTCTTTCGTGTTCTCATTGTTACACATTTTGGCAATGTTGTCGTCATTTTGCCGTTAGTGGAAGAAACATCTGAAATAAATAAAACAAACATGAAGGTTAATAAAAAAAATACTAAAAATAAGTCGTTTGTCTTCTTTTTTTTATATAAAGATCACTGTTGAAATTAAAATGGATTATTTAGAGATCTATGTAACATTGTATAGAAAAGCTAAGGTATGTGTGTCAGTGTGTGTGTAAACCAGACGGTCTTGTGTATCGGACTGTATTTGGGCTCCTAAGAGTAGACACGGTCCTGCATTGATTCCTATGTATCCTTCAATGGCTTGAAATAACCAAAACAATTCAATGAAAATACCCTTTCGTAGTTTTGTTTCTTTTCTGTGTTATTTTAGACTGTTCAAACAATTTATTTAGAATGGTACTTATAAAAATATCAAGGACTATTACACTGATATGTTTGTACGTTTTCTAAATGTACTGTATTCAAACGTTGACCGGTGACATCACCATTCTGTATCTGTATCTGTATGGTTACGAAGTAGGACCAATACTGGTATATAACTTCGGGGAGAGTGCGCGAGCTTAGTAACAGTTGGAAAGGGATGATTTGAATCCCTCAACTGTTTGGGCGCTGATAGTGTTCTCGTCCAGGTGGTTCCACTTAATCACTGTTTTTACGAAGAATGAGTTCCTGTATTGATCAATGTTAGCGTTATCTATCAATCTATCTATTGATATGCAAATTGACAACCAGATATTCACTGGTGATTTTGACAATAGAAACCTTACACTGACCAATACATGGTTAATTGGAACATTTAAATAACAATACACTGTTTTGTAAACAGTCCATGTTCGTATTAAACTGTTCACTACCCCACCCACGAACTCTCGACGTCTGTCTTACTATGCATGGGGAAAAGGGGTTTAAAACCGTATAAAATAATACGCAACACCGCTTCTTTCTTTGTAAGAAGTGTCGAGTTTGTGAAAAATATACAAAACTGATTTGATAGAAGTATATTTTAATTTTAGTTCGGCAATGAGCGAAATCCACAACAAAAATCTCACCGCTAAGACGGATCCGTTGCATGTCGATTTTGAGGATCAAATCACATCTACACGAATAATGGTCTTCCCTGTTGTTATCCGCTATCATCCGTGTCAACTCTTGGTTCATACAAGTAACCTGGGTTCGCTTATTTAAGTAGATAGTTTCAATTTTCCGAAGATCTGAATCGTATTCGACATATATTTGCCGTGTATCAAATCAATATGGAAGTTCGCACATGACGTCATCGCCAAGGGACATAAGCGAGTACATTTTTTCGCCAGGAGCGACCTATTACCTGCTGCTACTAGTACTACGGACAATAACAAATATCGGATAAATGCGCTTTGATAATGTTTTAATGGTATCTATCGATTTAAGGGACATACATACTGATTTGAATCCATTGCATATATCCTTTAAATATTGCATAAATCAAGTGACAATCAACTTATTCATTTTCGTTTTCACAACATTTAAACTATTTATAATTATATTAGTTCTCAGTATTGTTAATCGTTACTAGTATCACCGTCTCCGTAAAAAGGAACGGTTTTAAGGTGCCAACTGTCTGTATTGCAAAAGCATCAGGCCTAATATTCATCAAATTTTTGAGCACAAGAATCGGACTCGACTAAAAATCTCAATTTTTTTAATTCCAAATAAAAACAATTTTACAAGTAAATTAATATATTTACTTGCAGAAACGAGTAATTTTAAAGGTAATTAAACAGAAAATGTCTAAAAATCACAATTCTTACCCATACTTTTGTGTTGATAGGGTTTGCAAAAAATGAGATTTTGAGTCCGAGTCTGATTCTTGTGCTCAAACATTTGATAAATTTAGGCCCAGGTCCAGGTCTCTCGCGAAACTACTCTCAGAGCTTATAATCAGATATACAAGAGCCATTTTTGTCATGTTCTTGCACCTATATCCCTAGAGAAAGTAACTTATAAGACTTTAGTTTCTAGAAAAGTTAACATGAAAGGTATAACATATACATGCCCCATCAGTTTGTCCCATGCCATATTCTCAAAACAAACATCTGTTTAGCACATCTTATAAGCTCTAAGAAATCAGTCTGTTTATATTATGCCATATACAATATATGATGGGCGGGACTTAACGACCATCGATACCAAGGGCCTAAATCTCATAGTGTCGATGTGGTTCTCGCTAGAATGTTTGTTCTATACGCTATGGGTTGTTATGTATATAAAACAATTAATCAATATTGCATAATCCAAAACATATATAACTTGTATTCGCAGCATCAAATGATGAAAATATTCAGCTCTATGTTTTTTTTAATAATGTAAATATGTTTTTGTTGGCATATATCGTTACTTTAACTAGCATACACAATACCGCAGTGTTGCTTTGAATGTTTTCTAGATTTAAAATGACGTCCTAACGGATAACGGACGTGAGTCAAATGGCGTCCCAAGATATATCAATAAGACACGTGTTACCCCTCAATAACCAATAGACATTAGGTATTTTAATAAACTATGTTATACAGAATTAACATGAACTCTCTTTCGTAGCAATAACAAACTAATCTGTGACAAGGTCCAAGGTTCGTACCTCTTTGAATAACCAACAATTTGTCTATAAACAGTAACATTAACTCCACGAACTTCTTGGCAAGTCCACATATTAATGATTGTCTCAAATGCCCTTAATAAAAATGTCTAATTTTTATTTAACATTTATCTAACATTTATTGACATCCTTCATTCGTTACAAGCTTCCTGCAAATGTTCAGCTTCATACATTGAACGGTCTGGAATGAGTTCTATTTGTAATTTGTCTATTCCTGCAATATTTTATTGTTTGTCTGTTTAAATAGTTTTTTTTATTACATTTCTATGGGTGAAAGATTGGGATTTCTCAGTGAAAGAATGTTCATAATCGCTAAATATTAATACAAAAATAACTAACTACGACGTTGAGTTATGACGTCAATAAAGTGTTGGTGACGTCGACGTCATCCGCAAATGACGCTATATAAGGGTTAAAATCATACATAATCTGATAATAGATTATTTAACTTTTATGGTAGATTATATGGAAATTCTTCACCCGATGGTAGGCGTGTGTTGTTTTTTCACTCACTCCCTTACGCTCGTTCGTGAAAAGAACCACACGCCTATCATCTCGTGAAGGATTTCCCTATAATTGATCCCAGCAGTTAAATAATCTATATATACTGAATCGCCTATGCCTGTATAATAAACCATATTCATGCTTGCTTACTAAAGTGTTTGTGTTTATTTGTAATCCTTACTAAGGAGCGTATGCTTTGACTGATATTCTATATTCCATTTTTTCAATTTCATCACGTGAAAGGGACACGTGGTTATCTTAATGTCTGTTTCACATATTGCCATGCAGCAAAACCAATCAAGCTTTTACGAAACTGTCGTGTTCTATTAAAAATGAACTAGTTCTTTTCTATATTTTTTTCTAAAACAAGTTGCTAGTTTGTCGCTAGTTTTGAGGAAAACATGAAAACAATAATCTAAAGCTACATCTGGCGAAAAGATTAGCATATAAAACAAAAACTAATAATTTTGTATTACAAAACTACCATTATTGAATATTAACTCTATGGCAACACGATGTTCTTACGGAATTCGATAGTGGTAAAAACAATATAAGTACCACTTCGTGGGATTAAACTACAAATTAATAACATAAACCGCATATAAATCACTCTAGGATTGACCTTCCCTATAGCTGCATCTAAAGGTTCTTGTTTTTAACATAATATAAAGTAAAAATGTTTCTGTAATCTAGGTAATTCAGTCGCGATACTTTCTCCAGCTAATAAGATGACTTTAAGCCTTTATAAGTCGACTTATAAAAAAATACTCCAAAACGTATCGCTGCAATATTTTTGCTAACTCGCCGTAAAGTCGTGATAACGATATGAAGTGACTGTCAAGTTAGGTATAAATAGATGTGTTCTCTTTCGGAATACTCTGTCTGTTACGTATGTTGATAATGATAGTGGTAGTAAGTAACCGATAATTAACTGTATACCGTACAGTAATATTATATCAAACCAAACAACAGACATGCACACACGCACGCACGCACACAACACACACAGTATACAATAAGTAGGTATTTAGTGTGTTAGGTATATTTTTTAAAAATTAAACGTTTAAACATGATTTTGCATATGGGGGCAGTCCTCAGTTTCGCATGAATGTCCTGTAAATCAGAAAGAAATCAACTAAGCATCTTTTAGGTCTTTATAATAATTATGAAGCACATGTTTGATGTTTTTTTCAGTTTTGATTACTTCTAAGTTTATTTTGGTGTATTGGAATATGCATTCTTTGGGTTTTTTGGAGGCTATAAATAGAAAAATGTGAACCAATCAAAAACTTCCTAAAAGTAGTTAAAATGGCTGATTTTCACTGACGGGGAGATCAGCATGGAATAACTTCTCAAAATGCCGGACTAGGTATGTAAAATTTAGCATTTCCTGATATGCAAGAGCATTATGAGTGCAGACATGACCCTGATATGTGTAGGAATTTTTTTTATTTTTATTTATTGACATTTGAAATATTGCTAAAATTGCATTTTTAGCATGTTTTAAGGGGTGGGGTAATCTTAAAGAAATGGGACTAAAGTTGTACAGAAAATGCTTTTTGATACTTTTATTTGGTATGGAAACATGGGTAATTTTATTGTCTTCTAAGAAATGTATGACACAATGATGATGTGAGTTATTTTTGCTCAAGGATTCAGGCTAAGAGCTTGTCATGGGTTTGATGATTGAGAAATGTACATTAAACTGTGGAGTGCCCCCTATGCTTTAAATGCATATATATCAACTGTATATCAAACATAATAATTAATAACTTATAAAATCTTAATATAACAATATAAAAATATGACCAGTTGGCTATTTCGACTCTTCTCTCTTATTAAACTGCTAAATGCGTATATCATATTTCGGAAATATATGCATCAATTAAGTTTATTAGGGGCCTACGGTATTACACCTCCTTGATTTCATCAATGAATTATATAGTTGTGAAGCGTTCTTAATCTTTATATATATGTTTTTCGTTTTCCTTTCTTCATCTTTATTCATTAATGTTTTTTGTTTTTTTTTAAAAAAAACTTCTGTTAAAACGATTTATTCCCATTAATTAATTAAATCCTTATTTTTTTAATATCAATTCCTTATATATGTATATATTATTGCTTTAACATCCCCTGTCCATGAAAAACCTAGTACGAAAAATATTCTTTCTAATCTACCATTCGATCTTTACTGATCGATATCATGAATTAACTTGTTTGAGACGCCCGCTAAATTTTCCGCGGATATATTGGCTCGCTGTGGACATATATCCCAGAGTATTGCAGGTATATAATAATAATAGGTTAGTTGTTCAAAACAAACATATTTAAAGGTTTCCTGAAAAGATATCACAGACTACTGTAGATAGTCCCTATTTAGACCAATATATCGTATTGCCTACTATTTTGTATTGCAGTCTTTCCAAAATATGATCTAGACAAAATGAAACTGAATATTGAATAGCATATGTATTTTAATACGTTTTCTGTGTTATGGACTTAAACATTTGTTATCTGTATTCACTCCAGTTATGTTACCTGGAAAATAATGCTATGAATATATTTAAATCCTACATGTTAAAACAACGTTACTATGTGGATTTTGTATAACACAAACAGGTGCTACAATGTGAAACACTAGTATTATGTTTACTAATCACTTCAAGATTTATTACCATTTGGTCTCACTAATTCTGAAATATTACACATACCACGCATTTAAAATGATAAGTATTTTGATTTCACTATGCCGACGCCAACGACATTCTAGTTCCGACTTCGCCGACTGTCCATTTCCACTACTTACTGACTACAACGACTGCTATATGTCCTTCATCTCGTTCAAAGAAATTTTTAAAATATCTCCTTTACTACTGGTTTTATAACTGTGCAAGTTCTCACTTGTGCTCTCTAATGGTTATAGATTCAATCGGTATCGTGAACAAAAAACTATGTGCAAAGGGTCGAGTTTTGGTTTGAAAGTGTGTATATTCTGCTTCTTGTGTAAATCTTCTAAAGTTTACAGACACTAACACGTTTATTTCCCACTAATATGGACTAAAACGTATTGACATCATCTGCATACATGCTTATTATGGAAGTAAAACAGAAAAAACGCTAAAGAATATTGAAAGTTACTGAAATATGCATCTGCCTCAAACAAGCTAAAGAATTTAAATGCTGATAATTTCGCTTTATATTTTAAAGCAATGAACAAGTCTGAAGATCCGTTTTTTTCAGGCCGACGAAGATGTAATTTATTTCAATGCTAGATTTATAAATACTGAAATGCAGGTTATGTTTGGTGAATTAAATGTCCCAGTTACCGACGCTGAGTTGCGATACGGAATATTACATTTAGGTCAAAGCTCGCTCTTAAATGAGTTTTTCATTCATGGTATACACTCAGTACATTTGAAAACGCACATCTTTTTGCTGATGAAATTTATTATGATCCCATAAAGCTACAACAACAAAATGTTGTTGTATTCATATATCATCTTTATTTTATTCATTTACTAAATTTCATCAATATCGTACAGAAAATACATGTAGCAATTGTGAATACATTTTCATATTTGAGTATTATTTTACTGAAGCTAACTTTTCAAGACAAAATTATCGGGACCAGCATAAAAAGCAATTTTTAAACTTAAAATATATTTATCTATCTTTAACTATGGCAGTGAAGTATGGGGCTTTGGAAAAGCCAACCAAATCGAACATATGTACTTACAATTTTTGCAAAACATTACCTGGTCAAAAAAAATCAACTCAGAATGCTTTATCTACGGAGAATTAGGAAGGATAAATTATTATACAAGAATATTTTTCATAATCATTAAATATTGGTTCTAAATTCAGATAAAAGAAAAAACATTTATCACATTTGCATGATGATGATGGAAGGTATGATTAAACTGCCATTTAAATCGAACTGTGCGTCTCTTGTCAAAGATAGCTTATCCCGTTTAGGATTGTATAAGGTATGGTTATTACAGGGTTTAGGGATATGCACATATTTTTATCTGTCTTGAAGCAACGCCTTAAAGATAATTTGTAAAACCATTGGGACGAAAGAATACACAGATTTAGTAGAGCAATATTTTATACGTGTTTCTCAGACTTTGAATTTCAATCTTATCTGTGAAGATTATTAAATTTAGAAAAAAAGTTACAAAAATTAGAGTATCTTCTCATAGGCTGAAAAAGAAGGTGGTAGGTGGAATAAATCAAATAAAACACCGAGAGAAAACAGAAAATGCAAATTATGCAATGTGTTAGAGAACGAATACCATTTTTTACTTGAATGTCCTTTATATACTGACCTTAGAAAATTGTACTTAAAATCATATTTTTATAGAAGAAATATAATGCCTAATATTTCATCAAAATACATTTGTTGGATCAGTTCAACTGTATTTCAATATGGTTCTTATAGATGTTAGCTTCAAAACTAAATTTTAAAGCCGAAATATATATTTTGTCTGATTTAGTTTGTAGATGTTAACATCTATCGAAGCGAGTGTTTGTTGAACTTAAGATCTATAATAATAAAACCACAAATGGGAGACAGGCAACATACATGTCCAATTTAAATTGTATCACTACGCTAGCTCATTTGCATAATGACGTCATTACTATAAAGTTTTCCATAAATCAAGGCCGCCAAATTGAATTTCAATATCGGCAATTTTTCGAGCATTTCGGACCCGATTTTGAATGAATGTTAGTGGTTTTCAATTACTTCTCGATTTAAATTCGTTCAGATCAACTTGACACACAATATTTCCCTCCTTTCTGGGTTAATTTCCCCTCTTTTAAAGAGTAATTGATAACCATAACCAGAGTTTGCGGGTCGACGAATATGTTGCATTACGGTAAAATAAAGAAGAACAATTGTATTGTCTATCGTTTATTTAATTGCTGGAATTCAATAAAAAATTAATTATCTCACAGTGTATCAACAGGAAATCTTGTGGAAAATACACTCGAAAACAAAAACCGAGGCGGTTAAAATTTTTAAACTTCCGTCCCTAGCATTTTTCGAAAATTAAAAAAAAAATATTGTTCAATGTTGTGATCCCAGAAACTTCATCCCATTGGTGGAATGTTATGCAGAACAATGTAAATAAAGGATCTCAGCAAGAAACCGGGCTTAGAAAGTGTTTTCAATAAAAACGAGACCTTTGAAAAATTATTACATTCGTACCAAGGTCATTCGACCTTATTTCTTTTAGCTTTGCTCATGTTGTCTCTAACAAGCTTTTACCATGTTTTAGACATGTGCTGCTGTAAATAAAGCGAATGTGTCTTACTGCTCTTCACCACTTATTAAATAAGTTGAAGCCTGTTTTTTAAGACACCATTTTATGTCTTATTGGGCCTGATTGAAGGCTGATGCAATTTTTGTATCCTGGGACCATAAACGAACCTGCACAACTTGGCCTAGAAATCAGACAGCTTTTTTCAGCGGCAACAGCAAGTTTGTCCAATGCTGCCATGGTCTTTGTGTTCATCTTTTTATGTATTCTGTATGTAATGTATATTTGCATTAGCATTTTTTTTTTGTCATAATAGTTCTAGTTTTGATACCTTACGTAAATTGTTATAGCATAACAGTTAAATTTATGATGACTTTACAAATGCCTAGTCATTTGTGTATTTTACCATGTTATTTTGTCTGTGGTGATATCAGAAGTTAAATTTTATGGTTATAAAGACACACATTTCATTATGTAACCATTTGTTACACCATCAACGAAAAAGGTGCTCATGGAGGATACGACGTTACATCATAAAATGCTATTTAATTTCGACATCATAGTTAAAAAGTGTAATAATTCATGACCTTAATTTGCCCACAAAATCATCATTCTTTGAGATTGTTATCACAAATCTTCAGAGAATACGTTTGAAATGCACCTCTTTCAGAATATTAGAAAAAAACAACAAATTTGAACTTTCCTCCATAAGCATCCTTTTTGCAGGCAATGCCACATTTAACATGAGGTTTCCAATTGGGTTCTTCTTTTTTTCCAAGTGTTTGATATTCAACCATACATTTTTTTACTTTCAAAACAGACTCAGTGTGCTGCAATTGATAAGATATTTTGATTTTTTTCTTACTCTCTACGCTCATTGGCAAATTCAAATTGAAGGATGATTATATCATGATGTTCATGTCTGACAAATTGTCCTGTCAAATTAAAGATGAAAATTGTTTACAATGACCACTCAGACTTTCTTACACAGGGGTGAAGCGTTCAGCAGGACCGAAAGTTTTGTGATTCTGCCGATTCATATTCATCAATCAAAAACATTCCTTTTAAAACTTGCTTAAAATAGTGTTTATTAAAGAAATACTACTATGAACTAAACATTGTCAGTATTCATTTGAAGATGTATATAAAAGGCAAATAAGTAAAGTCTCTAGTCATTATCGAGAAACATTATCCACAGGATTTGCACTTTCAGCCTGTTAACACCCCTATTATTATTCACATACAATTTTGTATTAGATATCACTTTGATGCAGCCACTTCTTACAGCAAATATTCCGTGAAATTACTAGTTGTTAACAAAACAACTTTTTAAACAAAACATTTCTAGTTCTACGGAGGCCTGCATTCGCTAAATTTGCCTTTATTCCTCATATTGCATAATGGTTTTCACTGTGTTGCAGTTACGTTATTTTTTCAATAAATTTGTTAACTGTTCATGATTGAATTATTATATATATATCCCAATTTACTGTTTACTGGGGTGCCCTAAGTCACTTCAGTATTGTATCCGCAAATCTGAACTCTCTTGGCAGACGAACCGACCAATAAGAAGGCTCGCTCCAGGAATGACGCAGAACACCCTGTTAAAACTAACAGGAATATAACTGTTATCCTATGTCATAGATACCCAGCCCCCATCAGAAAGGATAGATTATTATGAAACAGTCAATGATTGTTTTATTTTTATGTTTTACATTTGTGAGCACCATCATATGTCAAAATATTTCATTGAAATATATAAAATTAAACCATTAACGGATAGATTTATGAAACAGTCAATTATTGTTTTATTTTTATGTTTTACATTTGTGAGCACCATCATATGTCAAAATATTTCTTAAAGGAGATGTGCTTTAAAGCTGTTGTGACATTTTACATATTAAACCATCTCCCCCACAAGCGACTTCATAAACATAGTTTTATATTATTTACTTTTTGTTTACACTTGTGAATGACATCATGCGTGAAAAATATTTGCTTTTCCAGAGATTGGCTTTAAAGCTATTGTGAAATAGTTCACAGGTATCATATTGTCGGTGGGAGGGGTAGGGGTTTGGGGCACCCCGAACCCCTGCCCTGACCCTCTCCCAATATACACAAAACAGTCTTTTATTTCCTTTTTCTTTTTTGACATTTGTGAATGACATCATGCATAGAAAACGAGCTGCTTTCCGGAGATTGGCTTTAAAGCTTTTGGCATGTTTTACAGGGAACATATTGTTGGAGGAGGGGGAACGGGTCGAGGTACAATCCAAACCCCAACACAAGGGACTTGACAAATATTATTAGGTATTTGGATTCTTGACAGGGACATGGGCTCAGATTCCCATGCATGGACATTATATTCACCTGAGCAGTTGAAGTAGAATGTAATTCCTAGGCAGGGAATGTGAGCCCAGGTTGCCCGTCAGAATTCAGATAACGTATGTGTCATACTTCAACGTTACCTATAGACACACAAACTTAAACACGCTTTTGGCGGATTGTTTTTGGGCGACTTCTCTTCTAAAACTATTGGATGGATTTTCCTAAAAATTTACAGGAATGTTGCTCTTGATTGTATTTAATTTTTTTATTTATATAAATGCCTAGTATTAGAAAAATACTAAAAATAGGAACTATATAACATAATGGCAGGGTTCCAAACACCAATAATAAATCTCAATATTCATGGTGACCTGTAACTTTAATTGCATATATTTTCTTACTATATGTTCAAATAAGTGCCTAGGAAGTTTGAACAAATTCTGTTATTAGGAACATAACAAAAAATGAAAATATACCATTTCTATATAATTTCACACAAAACTTGGCCTTTTAGCATAGGGGTAGGGTTTCAACATTTTCAAGTTATTATAAACAAGCATGGGGACCTAAAATTTTATTGCACATTTGGTTTTTATATATGTTAAACTATATGCTTAGAAAGTTTAAACACATTCTATTATTGGGAACATACACAATAAAAAGGAAATTTTATCATTATGGGCTAATTTTATGCATACATTGTGAGTAATGGTCTCAACAGATTTTGCATAAAGATGAGCTTTACATGTTATTATAATTAAATGTTCTTTACTTAAATACAATTTTAGCAGAACTGTGACCAATGAATAAATTATTAGACTTCAAAAATGTCTTATTTAGCTATTTCATGGACGTTTTCGACTTTTTGGACAGATTGACATGATGGTGGCATTACAAATTATTTTTTTAAAATTTTAACAATTATTATTTTTGCATTTTCTGTATATATATATAACAGACTTACTGTACAAAAAGTTTAAAGAAAATCTCTTATGCAGAAAAAACTATAGAAAGTGTCTTCAACCGGGACTATTTTACTATCAAAACAATACGTACTTAGGTCTCCTTCAATCGATACGCATATGTAAACACCCCAAACCATTACTCTGCTTCCGCCAAATATGTCACGTTCAATGACGGTGTTGTCGGCAGACCTCTCTCTACGGCGGCGGTACACGTGCATTCTTCCGTGCAAAATCACACCAGAGCGTTAAACTGGCGGGATGTTAACTAAATGTAACCTGTACCATAATGACGGAAGAATGCACGTGTACCGCCGCCGTGGAGAGAGGTCTGCCGACAACACCGTCATTGAACGTGACATATTTGGCGGAAGCAGAGTAATGGTTTGGGGTGCAGTCAATCATGACTTCCGCTCCAGGCGTGTGAAAGTCGACGGAAATTTAAATGCCAGACGCTATATTGATGAAATGTTGCGCCCAGCACTGGTACCACTTGTCAGACGCAGACGTAACGCTCTCAAGTTTCGGCAAGATAACGCCCGCCCTCATACATTGAGGTTTGTTAGTTTGTTTGTTTTTAGGGTGTTTTACGTCATTTTCAACACATGTAGGTTTATATATGACGGTCGATGTTTTGTGGTGGAGGCAGTACTGTACAGCTCACGCCATCCGTAGGATTCGACATTTCCTCACTTACAAGTCGAACTCCCAGTGGGATTTGAATCTACAGCGGTGAGAGGCGAAGTTTTACAACGCAACGTCGTTAACCATTCGGCCACGTAGACACTTTCATACAATGAGGGTTGGTTACACTGGATCTCAGTCCGATTGAACATGGGACATTGATTTATGGTAATTTGCAGCATTACTTTATTCCAGACTGTGTAATGTATACAAGCTCTTTTACCAGAACCATTTTATATATTTTATTCATGAGTGTGCGAACCAATCACGTTAAAGCTGTATGTCACGTGAAATCATTATTCGCGCTCCAGCATTCATTCTAAGTAGACAGGGCGCGTTACAGTTTTATTGGAAACACGTATTTCTAACGTCTAAGGTATGTAAGCTAATTATTTACTTTTATTTAATTAATACATTGATACATTCTGGACATTCTTGATGTCTAACCATCATTATGGCGGATTGCTCGCCCAGGTTTGGAATTTTTAAATATTCATTTATTAAATGTATATAAAATAGTTTTTATATCATGTGGCATTTTAAATAAATAGAGAACAATACATGGGTATTTTCATATCACACCCTATATCAAGCCTGAGACACCATATCAGCCCGAAAACTTTAGCTCGAGGGCTGATATGGGTTGAGGGTCTGATATAGTGTGTAATATGAAAATAGCCATTTATTATTCTATTTATCATATACTTCAGCAATGACTTTGTTGAACAGTCAACTTCAGCTAGCTTACTACGATGTTACCAGGGAGAAAATAGTAATGTTATTAATATATGTAATCCCATTCTGATGTGTTCACGTCTGTCACGTAAGTGTTTATTGTGTTTAATTGTTACGACAGTTATTATTTTCCAAAACGCGATTTAAAATAAATGCCATTTGAAAGTGTCTAATTCAGTGAATGAATGTTCACAAGTGGTTAATTCATCCACGGATGGTTCTATATCATTGAATTTCTTATAATTTTGTTAAACTCCCTGTATGGTACTTGTATTTATGCCTTATTTATTTCTTTGTTTTACTTCTATCTATCTATCATATCACGTAAGTTCATTTTCTTGGCTTTACTAGTAAGTTACAGTTCAACGCACACATGTGGATGTATAGCCAATAATCTGGCGCGAAAACAGGATGGAAAGCAGACGACAAACAATACGCGTGACAAATTGTATACAATCGTAACTAATCAGTGGCAGAAAGCTTCATAAAGAACATTCGGTGATTTCCGTGATAAGACATGTTTCACCGTGTGATAAAGCTTTATTTCACACCTCTATACTTCTAGCCAATCTCTTTCAGTCTTTTTAACCATGTGACAATTCAATATGTTCACTATTGTACTGAAGACAGTGGCTTTAATACGTACACACCTGTATTACATATTTGTACTCAACATTCCATATCACGTAATCCATATTTGTACTGCACAATCAAGTGATCCATATTTGGACTCGACAAGTCATATTTGGTATTAAAGGAAGATAACTCTCAATAACGGGAACATCACGTTTGAATAAAATGTAGGAACTACAAATACTATGTTTGGTTAGAATTATAGAGGAATGAAAGAAGAGGTCATTTTACAGTGTAGAGTACAATACTGTAAGCCTCGTCCAAATACGGATTCTGTCTACTGGGTACTCGTCAGGTATTGTACTAAACACTGCAAAATAACCTCATATTATTGCCCGGTAACTAAATCCTGATTGATATGACTAGCTAGGTTTATGTCGTATCGTATATTCAAAAAACTTATTTATAGCGAAGTATGTGATCAATTCAGTCAATATTTTGTTTCGTACACATGTTGCGCCGCGGAAAACAAACTCGGGTCTAATGTAAATGAATCATTGTCTTTATTACCAATTTAATGTTAAGAAAATATATTTTCTCCAGAACAGTTATATGATATAAGGACTATTGATCCGCCATTTTAAAAAAAAATATCCAAAATGCTTATTTTAGGCATGAGCAATGTCAACCATATAGTACATGCCAGTAATTCAACATCATTGATTTGAACATGTAATGGATTAAAGTACTTAACACTTTTATTCAATATAAGATATAATAGTGCATTTAACCGGCCCTTTCCTGTGCCGCCCAACTCTTTTCGCCCTTTTCTATGAAAATGGTCCTTTTCTTGTTTAGTCAAAATTAAATATTTTTTTTCTTGTTCAATACAGTGTTAATTATCAATATAAATCGTTTTGTATCATTTTTTTAAAGCAATATAAGGTATAATAGTGCATTTAACCGGCCCTTTTCTGTGCCACCCAACCTTTTTCGCCCTTTTCTATCAAAATGGTCCTTTTCTTGTTTAGTCAGACCGACTTCGGTATCAATATCAGAAAGAAGGTGTATATGGCAGAACGTATGCCCTTTATATCTGAAAGCTTTGATACAATTTTACTAAAGTATTTTTTATGTGAAATAAATTTGTCCAGTCCATTTATCCAGCGAGAGCAGACGAGACTAATTTCTAAACAAAATAATCCATATCATCACATCATCCAAATTTCGTAGTACACCATTGTCTAAAAGTTAAGATTTACTTGCAATGACATGTGGTTTCCAATTTCCAAACAATCTCATTAAAATCACACCCTTTATCACGCTACGATACTCTACGCTACTAAAGATCTGACAACACTGCAATGGAGGTCACGTCAGATTGACCTTACGATTATCCAATCAGATTTCACCCAACAAAATGCTCGATATAGACTGCTTCACTGCGAATGTCAAACGCTGTGGAGCTGTCTACGCTCGGTATTAAAAGAGACAATGTCCGTAACTTTCTGCTTATAAAACACAAAAAAGGTTCGTTGAGAAACATAACACATCAACCATTTTTGAATATTTGTTGAGCAAAACCAGATTGTTTGACGGAATTCAATAGCGGTACAAAAAAAAGAGAATTACCGCTTCGTAGGGTTAAACTCGTAATCCACACTAAAATCACACTCGCGGGTAATTTAATAATAGAACGTCGCAATAGTCTACCTCGATACCAACTGCGCTAGTGGGCCAATTGTATTAATACGTACTATATCAGATATAAAAACCTAATGTTTTAATAAGCTCGTTAGAATAATGTTCCGAATGTTTTCAAAAAACATGACTGCCTCTATATGATTTTCTTCGTATTATTGCTGTACAACATGTCATTTAGTGCATTTCGTTGAATTTATCGTACAATCCACAGCATTAGCTATGGTGGCTGATTTCTGCCATGTCGTCTTTTCTTTAATTCGCTGTGAAAAGACGACAGAACGAAATGACGACAGAACGAAAAGACGACAAATGCAGCTCGAAAAGACGACAGAACGAAAAAGACGACAAAAGGACAGAGCAAAAACATGACATTTCAAGAGCGAAAACATAACAGAACGCCACATGAAAAGACGAAAAGATGACATTTCAAGGGCGAAAACATGACAGAACGCCACATGAAAAGACGAAAAGATGACACTTCAGCGCGAGAAGATGCCATTTGGTATCGTCGTCTTTTCATTATTTCTTGTGGCCTTCCGTCGTCTTTTCGCTTCAAATCTGTCGTCTTTTCGTTCTGTTATTATTTCGTTTCAGAATTATATGAGGACATATACAAATAATTACTTACATTGGCAATTTTAGAAACACTTAGAGGACACCATTTTTTCTTTTAATGACTTACACATACGTTCATGCTAAATTGGAGCAACGGCATATTTCCACCACCGTCTATTTGGAACAAATCAAAATAATGTGACTTTTACTTCTTTTTTTTTTACAAATGACATCAAATTGTTTGCGTATGTTGCTGTTATATCTTTATAGTAACTTGTATATATTGACCTCCGCGCATAATGAAGAACTGAATTGCAATAAATTCGATTTTATAGTCGCACCAACAGCTAAAGTCATAAGGCGACTTTCCAGCTTCCACTGGTGGAGGAAGACCCCAGGTGCTCAACCGGACAATTTTTGTGCACGGGCGGGCACCTGGGTAGAACCACCGATTTTCCGAAAGCCAGCTTGATAGCTTCCTCAACGTGCATAATGAAGAAAGTACAACTTCAAGTAATATGCAAATATATATATTTCAGAAAAAAATGAAAATAGTGTCTGCGGCAAAATTGGTGTTCTTCATCTTTCACATAAGGGGCAGCCGTTCAGAAACATGCAACAGCAAATTTCAGATCTCCAACACGTGTATGCCAATGTACGGCTCAGTCATCAATGCATTCAACAATACTGCATCAATATCGGGATGCTCTAGCCTGTGTAATCAGGACATACGGTGCAATTCAGTCATATTTGACACAACATCTGGGAAGTGCATGACCAATTCTGAAACAACAAGTATCTTTCCTACTGGGTGTTTGTCAATGGTGAAATACGCCGAAGTGACGGTAAATGTTTTACATTTTACAATTCGAGCTTAAATGCATTTCTAAACATATTGTTTTAGTCAATTTGTTTGGACGATCGATTCTATTAATTCTGTGCATCATTAATCAGGAATAAAGAAATGGCCTACATTCATTCTGGTCATTATCGTATATATATATGTATTTTGAAATGAAAAAGAAACGCATAACCACATTTGCCTATATTACACTATAATACACACTTAATTCCACGTACTGTTTTAGGACACATTTGTGATGTAGTAAACGTTTTAATCACAGAACACTTTGTTCCACGAAATTCATAAATGTTGAAGTTTTGCTTTGACAATTCGAGCCATCTCATTACTGTATTAAATAATAAGAGCTTTTAACATTGTACAACCTTATTCTGCCCACCTGCTTGAACCAAACTGGCATTTTGTCAATAATGAAACGTTAAAGGGGTAAACAGTAATGTGTTGTGTGCTATTTAATCGTTTCCCGAAAGGATATGTCTTACATATCCCTTTGGATATGTCTTACATATCCCTTTACCATTCGATTAACAGCAGTATATTATACATACTATATATAGAGGAAATTCCCGAGTTGCGTTTTTTACCCTTTCAGAATAATATACAAATGCAAAACAGTTTACGTTCAACACTGTACACTGAGTAATATTAATTGTGTTTTGTTTTTATTATTATTGCTTTTAAAATTATTTTTTTATATATTGTATTTTATTTTTTATCTTTTGTATTTCCGACCAGAATTCTTGTCACCCATCAGTGGGTATGGCGTGTACGCCATCATCTCAGTGCAAAACTAAAAATGCTACCTGCATCACCGGTTTCTGTGGCTGCATTCCAGGCTACAGCTATAGAGCGTCGGATGACAATTGTGTAGACAGTGAGTAATACATAATCATCTAAACATAATCATCTAAACATAATCATCTAAACATAATCATCTAATAAATTAACATCAAATAGTTAATAACATCCTTAACAAGAAATGTCACTGTAAGTGACAAATGCCCCCGAAGTATTTGTCTGTATTTCCTCAAGACCTGGTTTTTACGCGCGACACGTCGTCTTTTTATGGTTATATGAAAATTCCTCAGCCGATGACAAAGTTATACACCGGTCACAACTAATATGACTTCATTTAAATACAGAGTCAAAAAGCATCTTCTATCCTCCAAGTGTGACATTGACCTTGAAGCTAATGACCTGTATTTTGCGCGCGACACGTCGTCTTGTTGTGGTGAACACTTGTGGCAGGTTATTTGAAAATCCCTTCATGAATGTCAGTTATTTACCGCACAAGAAATATGGAACAGAAAGTACTTCCTTTTGACCTTTAACCTCTAAGTGTGACCTTGATTTTGGAGCCCCGATTTTGCGCGCGACACGTCATCTTGTTGTGGTGAACACCTGTGCCAAGTTATTTGAAAATCGTCCATGAATCTCTTTTTGACATTTGACCCCTAAGTGTGACCTTTACCTTGCAGCTACAGAACTGGATTTTGCATGTGACACATCGTCTTGTGGTGGAAACACTTGTGCCAGGTTATTTGAAAATCCCTTTTTGAATGCCGGAGTTATTTGCCGGACACGAAATATGGATACAAAAATATTTATTTTTCACCTTTGACCTCAAAGTGTGATCTTGACCTTTGAGCCACGGACCTGGTTTATGCACGCGACACGTCGTCTTGTTGTGGTGAACATTTGTGCCAAGTTATTTCAAAATCTGTCCATAAATGTCAGAGTTATTTACCGGACACGAAATATGAACATGAGACTTCTTTTTTACCTTTGACCTCTAAGTGTGACATTTACCTTGAAGCTACATACCTAGATTTTGCATGTAACATTTCGTCTTGTTGTGGTAAACACTTATGCCAGGTTATTTGAAAATCTTTCCTTGAATGTCGGAGTTATTTACCGGACACGAAATATGGACACGAAAGCATTTCTTTTTGACACTTGACCTCTAATTGTGACCTTGACCTTGGAGCCACGGACCTGGCTTTTACGCACGTCACGTCGTCTTGTTGTGGTGGGCATTTATGCCAAGTTATTTGAAAATCCGTCTATGAATGTCAGAGTTATTTACCGGACACGATGGTACGGACGAACGGACGGACTGACGGACGTTCTAACGAATCATATTGATGTGCAACCCCTTTGTTCACTCTTTTGTTCTTCTAGCACGCAAAATAATGTTTAGCCACATAACAGAAACGGAATGAAAAGCATATTTTGTTCTCTATTTTTCTCCTAGCCAAATATTGATTCGTAAGCTCGGACGGACTGACGGACTGACTGACGGACTACTATATGCCACCCTTCGGGGGAATAAAAATAGTATTTTCAAATCGTCTCAACAAATATACAATCATGTACTACCATAACTTTAGGTGGAGTATAACAATCTTTAAATGGAATCCGGTTTATATAAGATTCAGATTAGGAGTTGAAGTTGATTTTTGGCGTACAAACACAACGAAATGAACATTTCAGGCCACCCTTCATTTGCATAAATATAAAAATATGCAAAAGGGACTTTATCATTATCAACTAAATACTTGCTGCAATTGTTGTTGTAGACACTCGCTTTGCGCTAGAGCCACAACAGTGACACTCTAAAACCACGCAGAGGTCATGATGACATAAAATGAACATGAATTTTGGTGAATTCCTACCCCTGCAAGAATCGATAGTTGCCCTTTTTTACCCCGAGAAATACATCGGGCTGCATATATGGAATTCAAACTCGTATTGATTGGTTGGTGGGTTGGTAGAATGGCCTTTTTCTTCATTTCCAGCATATTTTAGGCTATATAAGAAGGTATAATGTTAGTGGGGATACAGAACTCCCACTTTCTTCCTGGGTATAATCAATACTGTGTACCTCCCGTATTCGTAAGAATCGACACTTTCTCACTTACAAGTCGAGCTCCCAGTGGGATTTAAACAGGAAACGAGGTTCTGTCAAGATTCCAAACAGCTGTAGCGAGTGTTGGAATTTCCTTATCGCAACCGGAAATAAAAGACATTCATGCGTTTCTACAAAATAAAAGACAACATGATTCGTTCTTGCGTATTCGGTGCAGATAGGAAATTCCAATCCTCGATATAAAGCGTTTTGATGCTGCTAATGGATTCTTATAGTCTCACAATAGGGAAATCTATCTTACACTATCTGGAAATAAGAGAAAGTATTTAATACAAGAATATCCATTTCGAGTATGTTCGATTCAAATCGAGTCGACGAAAATATCTTCCTGCATCAAACGATTTATTACATTTTAAGAATACATCCTGTACGATTTATACATACTATATATAGTGGTTGTTTTCTGCGTCATGAACACTTTGATGACTATCTAATGGTTTTCTGATGTAGACCAACATTGACTCCCTCCAACATGCTGAAATGTTTGCACCTGTATTTTATGATTTAAACATATTTTATTGCCAATAATTTTACATACAGAGTAATATCCACATATATACAATAGAAATAGTATAATGACAAATGTGTCGGGTAACAAGTTCTGCCAACATTAGTTTAAACCCTTCTCAGTTCACCTGTTTTTTATTATATTGTTAAGTCTTTTTCATTCATTTCAGTGTGCTCCTCATACGGCTCTACGTTCCAGACAGCCTTAGAATATCGTCTGTTCGGCTACAACAACCGTTTCATTGTCGGTTCTTCTATAGCAGCTTGCAAGGCGGCATGTGTAGCGGAAACTGATTTCACCTGTCGCACGGCAGAATTTAGCGCCAGCGCATGTCATTTGTCCGTGGATACAGCCCTGACCCAGCCGTCGGCGTACCAGAGCATTGCAGGTTTCATAATTTACCAAAGGGACTGTGCTTAAATAGTTCAATTAAATTTCAACTTCAGGACGATCCATATCAATAACATAAACTAACTGTAAACAAATCATGTTTTATTTTATAGCTTCATGCGTTATTCATGGTTTCTGTGTTTGTATATGGTTAACAGACTGTGTATCATATAGCCCACAATAAGCATGCATTACAACTTCAATTCCAATTGAACCGGTCTAAAAAACTTGAATGGTATAAACACACGTTTTCATAAACCAGTCTACTGAAATGTAGCATGTCGTCATTATTATTAAATGTATATTAGCGATGAAAGATTCACTGGCCTCTGTAGCGCAGTTGATTGAGGCGTCGTGTTAGTGTCGGGGAAGGGATGGTTCAAGCCTGCTGATTTCCTTTTTTCCTTTCTTTGTTTTAAATTTTCATTATTATGGTTTTCATTATTGCTGATGGTAAAGTAGCAACAGTTCCTTTACATTTTTCACTTTGATAACGCAATCTTGTAATTACACATGGTAACAGTGAACAGTTTGTATGTGTTGTAATGCTTACGCTAACGCACACGTATCCCTTACATGTGAACAATTGCATTTCTGACATTTTTGTGCTGATGTGTACTTCTAGCACGTCGTGTTACAAGGGTGAATTGTAATCAATATGTAAGGCATGTCAAGGTATTTGAACAGAAAGAAGCGAGGTCGCCTACATTGATTCAAAATGCTTGGTAGGAATGTAAAATACTTGGTAAAAATCCGGAAGAATGTAAGAAAAAACGGTCGTGACGTGTTTATGTCTCCGTGACAACATTTATTGTTTTCAATATTGTTTTAACACCCGTGACTTGATCTATTATTATGTTAACTTTTTGATTCTCGGCAGCTATTTTACGCTTGCGTAAAATCTTGCTTATATTATATTTAGATCTTATCCCAAACTAAATATAAATATGTTAACAGTATGTATAAACTTCATAGAATATTCTTATAATTTCTTTTAAAATCTGCCTGTTTATAAAAAATGCTAAAATATGTTATATTATTGAACACACGTTTTTTAATTAGTGCACTTGTTTTTGTTGTTAAATCATAAATATTAACTCATATTGCGTTTATATTGCTAATAGCCGTACATATAATTCAATAGTCGAGTCGTCGAGTTTTCCAGAAAAACTATTTCATTAACAATAATATGATCGGATATAAGATGATCACTGTCATGGGCCCTAGTTTAGTACATCGGCACACTAAAAATGGAACTAAAACACATTATGCTGGTTTTATTCGAATTTTGACACACATATGTGTTTGACAGATCGCCTCCAGGCCCTTTAAGAACATTTACGTTAAATTTCTATAAGACATAGTATTCCCGCTTTTATTATGTTCGGCACGAAAACAAAGAATGGCTCATTTTAGAACACGTGTTTTATTTATTATGGAGACAACACGTTTTACATGTACTTAGTTTCATTCACATCCGTCCAGACTTCTAAATATGTTTATAGAAAGAGTTTAATAAAAAAGAATTATAAGTGTAACCTGTATTGTAGCTAGATATTATTGTACAGAAACAATGTTGTGATTGTCTTTAATCCCGTTTGTTTGTGTTTTCTCTGTTTTTATTAGGTTAATGGTATTGTAGTATGGTTTGGATCAGTGCTACAATAATCTAATAATATTTGGATCTGTACTTATCTGAATGAAGATATTTTGTGGTACACGTTGGCTCGTACTATATAAGTAATATTACACTAACTTTTAGACCTTGATATATGTGCCAGTTGTGGCACTGGTGTGCCAACTGTGGCACTGGTTTTTCTAATAAAGGCTGATCAATGCCAGAGCCGCATGCAACTAACTATTTCTACTTATAAATCTGAATAATTTTAATCAAGAGGGAACTTTAAGAAACTTACTCCCATAATTGAACCAGAAAATCAATAAAATATATCTAAAATTGTTTTGAGAATTAGTCATACACGAAAACTACGCTGTTATACCCTCATGTCCGACACAAAAGTGAGTTTCCGTTATGTTATGAATAATACGCCCAACATAATAAAATGAACGTGTAAACAATATGTTTATCACCAGACGCTTGCCTTTTCTTGTTCTAGTTATAGTTTCCTCCTCTTATTTAGAACCGTCATCATTGCCTATACCCGAGCTTTTAAAAATCAACGTTACAGCAATACAATTAGCTAGTAAAACAGTTGATTTTGAGTTGTTATTTTTAAAAGCAAAAGTTTCGTACGTGTGTGCGTATCCTACGATGTTGATGTTGGTCTGCAGATGGTTTTCCGTAAGAATGCAACAAGAACAAGAAAGCAAGCGTCTATTTGATAAAACACGGTGAACACGTTTCCTTGTTTATCATTTTAATATTCTGGACTTCCATATATTAACATACGAAAACTCGCGTTCATGTCAGACATGGGGATAACAACGTATTTTTCATGTATAACATATTCTCAAAAGGTTTGTTGGATTTTCTTTTTTAGTTCTGGAGACAAGTCTCTTTAATGTGCAGAACATCATAGCAGACTATAGTTTGGCAGCTGTTATTTAAGTTACATCGGGCTTTTTATAGAAGAACATAACTTTTAAAAAATGTTCAAATTCATGATACAATTCCATAACAATTGAAATGGGGTCAACCCTTTTGTGTTTGTGATGTCTTATTTGGCCTTTTATTCATCTTTAAATTTGTTCTTTGTTTCTGTGTGACTTTCGTCCTTGAATGCTGCTTTTCCTGTTCGATTATTATATCTATATTAGCGCCACGTTGTTCAGATCTAAAATTTGAATTCATTATAGATTCTGAGTAAAATCTTTAATTTACCCGGGATATAGCAGATCCCGGGATATAGCTGATATTATGGTACACAAATGAAGTTACATGTCAACAAGGAGTCAGTTTTCGGCTCATTTATTATGTTTAGATCTTTTATAATAGAGCGTTACATTATTTGTCAATTCTATGTCGAATCTCGAGACTTTCCAAGAAATGCCTGATGTTACATAAAGAAAAAAAAATACCAATGTTGGATTGCGTTGACATGCGTAACAATGCTTGGTACTGATCATCCCTGTCAGGTTTCGCTGAAATCTGGCCAGAGGTTCAGGAGAACTAGTCTGTACAAAGTAAGCGTATTTAATCCTTTAAAGGGCCATAACTCCACCAAAAATAATTCAACCGGAACACGGCGACGATTTGCACAACTAGACCTACTACTGATTATCCCTAACATGTTTCGTTGAAATCGGCCCAGGGGTTCAGGAGAACTAGTCCGGACAAAGTTTAGTTGTTTTTCAAACATTTAAAGGGCCATAACTCCGCCAAACCGGAATATAGTGACGATATGTACAACTAGGCTTGGTACTGATCATCCCTGCATCCGGCCAAGTGAAGGTCTTTATCGGCTTCACGAGCCAAAATACAACATCTTTGAAAATCTTTGAAATAAATCAAGGGTCATAACTCCGGTGTTACTAATCCGATCTGGTTGGTTTTCAAACTTGTCCAAGCTTTCGTTGATATCCAATCTCCTTTATCACGCTATGATATTCTACACTGCTAGGGATCTGACAACACTGCATTGGAGGTCACTTCAGATTGACCTTACGATTAGCCAGATTTCAGCTTATAAAATTGCTCGGTATAGACTGCTTCAGTCAAACGCTGTAGAGCAGTCTACGCTCGGTATTTAAAGAGACAATGTCCGTAACTTTTAGCTTATAAAACACAAAATAATTGCGTTGACAAACATAACACACCAATCATTATTGAATATTTACTGAAAAAAACAAACCAAAAAAACAAACAAGATTGTTTGACGGAATTCAATAGCGGTACAACAAAATGTACCGATTCGTGGGGTTGAACCGAAAATAAATTTACATTCGTAGGTCAATAGTCGACTTCGCTATCAACTGAGCTAAGCAGGCCAGACGTACTTTGACAAACTATTTAGAAAATCTAATGTCGGAATAATCTCGGTAGAATATATATTTTCAAAAGACATGACAGCGCCCATGATTTTCTTTGTATTTTTGAGGTAAAACATGCCATTTTGTGCATTTCTTTGAATTTATCGTGCAATCCACAGTAATAACACACGAAGACGCTATCTTTTTTCTTATATAGATCTATGTGTTTTATGTGGATTTTCGTTTGTCAGTTCACTCGAACTTCATCTGAAGTGCATATGAAACGCGCGATTCATTGGTTGAATTTAGTTGATATTCTCATGAATATTGATTAGACGTCGATCTGACGTGACTTCCAAGGCAGTGTTGTTAGATCCTATAGCGGAGAGTATCAAAGCGCAATTAGGATATGATTTTAATGAGATTGGTTGCTATCAACAATCTGGTAAAGTGTGGAAAAGAAACGAAGAAAAATGAAAGTCCTATCGCATTAACGAGGCAAAATATAGCAGTTTTAAGTAAATCAAGGACAAGGTTTTACTGTTCCGAATTGGCTGGTTTCCAAACTCGTCTGAGCTTTCATTGATATCAACAATCTTGTAAAGTTTGAAAAAGAAGGCCCTATCTTGTTAACGAGGCAAAAGTTAACGGACGAGGGACGGACGACGGACAGCTCGCCATTCCATAAGCTCTGCTGGCCTTCGGTAAGTAGAGCTATATGTTTAGTGGTTCTTGAGAAGAAGTAACAAGAAAATCAATGAGAAAACTGAATGAATGTGTCACAGGGTGGTTTAGTGGGGGTTGAAAACGAAATCGTCTAAAGCTCTGTATCGAGAATACCAAACAGTTTAATTCTGTAAAACAGAAGTATATATTGAAGTTAAAAAATGAATAACTTGATACACCGTATCATACGTCTGTTCTCTCAAGAACGAAAGCGGCATTTGGCTCATTTCCTTCCCACGACCCAATGCCTTTAAAAAGGGAACTTCCGTTTCCTCTTATATGGCGGGAAATAATACCTTTAAGCTTAAGGAATCTAATTAAGGTACTAGCTCACACATACCTGACACACACGCACTTGTGAAATTAATGTGCATACAATAGTAATAGATATTATTACATATCTCAAATACATAGACTACAATATGATATTTAAAACAGGTAATGAACATACACATAATAGGGCATATATAATGTATAGGGCTACATAAGGACTTATGACTGTATGGACGGAAGTAACTGGAAACTAAAAAGTTTACCTAATTTCGTTGGTATATTGGAAACATATGAACTAAGGGAAGTAATCGGATATAAAAGTGTACCGGCGACAAATGCAACAAGGCTGACATACATACGTATGTACTGACAAGCGTTTAATAGTGGCGTTTCAGTAACTTGTAGGTGTGCACTAAAGTAGTATTTACTCATTCTTTTTTCTAAATATATTTTCACAACATAGGTTTGGACAGTGAAGTAAGTCTCTTCTTACTTCACTGGTTTGGACACTTCTTTTGCACATTTTCAAGGTTAGTTTGAGTCAAGGACTCCATGCAGTAGATGCATATTCCAATGAAGGTCGGTTGTGTAGTGTACTGTAATGTGTACTGCACTGCACTGTACTGCACTGTACTGTAATGTATTGTTTGATATTGTTAGGTGTACAATTTGAAAAGCACCCTTTAATGAGTCTTATATTTTTTAAATATCTATTTCTTGAAATATAAAAACAACAACAGTTGGTGTTTTTTAATGAATCAAATTAATAAAGTGTTGTTTTAATTTGATTTATTTTTTTGTAATGTATTCTAATGATATTTAATGAGGTATATAATAAAAAGGATCAATAATATAGTAACATGTTCCGGAAGCTTGTATCACCTCTCATAGGTACATTTTTGTTGAGGATGGGGATTAAGAGGCTTTGAGATTGGGGGAAAATGTAAATATGCTAGTTGGTCGGGGAGTTGGGCGGGGTGCACTATCAAATGAATTTTGTTTTGTATATTTTCTTAACGACAACAGCAATCCTATGGAATGCCGGTCACGACATGCCATTTGCCATTTGCTATGTGCCATTTGCAAATTGATATTTGCCAATTGCCAAATGTCATTTGCTAAATTGCTATTTGCCATTTGCCAATTGCTATTTGTCAGTTGCCGGAATACTATCCCGGTTTATCCCGGTTCCGGGTATCGTAATCTATTACTAGCATGTATTAAGACTTTCGGGAATGAAAGTAAGTCAAATAATTGTGTGAAAAGCAGCTTTTTGTGGAATAAATATTTACGGATAGAAATCGATATTTTCAGATTTTATCGTGTTATAAAAAAAACAATTAATTTAAGGATTAGTTTAATTATCAACAACTATGTTCGGACTAGATATATGATAAAAACAAGATTGCAATTGTTGCCGTATTCTTGAAGACAGATAAGCGGTCCAGCATGAAATACAACCATTCACAACTTAGTGCCGATAGCGTTTCTGTTTTTGGCATTCTAAAGTTGCTAAACAACGGTTCATTATTGGAGAAATAAATGTTGAAAGTTCGATAGATATTTTATTGATTTAAACTTTTACAGGTTCTCATCATTACATACATAACATAAATTGTAATACATAAATACAATCACATTACAGGTTTACGCAGTGGTTGTAATTCATTATTTATCATTTCATAAAATCAAGTTACTTTATAAGTCACTTAAATCACTAATAAAACTAATAATATAAATCACACCTTTTGAATGCTAATCCAAGGAAATCAATACATTGTAATGAAAATAGCAATATATATGAGGATGTACTCAAATATGTTTTGCGACATAATACTAGAAACAGAACATCTGACAGTAAACGCCTTTAATAAATATTTACTTAAAGTCTTCTTTAATCTGTGTTGATAGTAAACATGTTATACATTTAAACGTATATATGTATATAATATTTAGTTATTTACTGGTATATATTTTATTCGGTTATCATTATAAGCTGTACAAATTAAAATGAAATGAAATTCGTCTTTGATTTCAATTTAATTACATACTTGGCAATTTAATTAATTTATTTCAGTCATGTACCTTGCTAGTCCAGCAACCCTCCTTCGGTAATCGGTTTCCAATTTATTTTTTAGGTCAACCTAATACCTTAGTCCAGATAAGCCATGTATAAAAATGTAGGGAAAACCTACCCTTGTCTTGAAATGTCATTAATATTAAGCACGTTTTGAACATAACTCTGAGTTAACGACACTGTTTGTCTCAAAAAATGTTTTATTGATTAATTTATTGCTCTAATATGTTCTCAAAATGAAGGAGTCACAGGAAAACAACACATTTTGCGGAAAATATGAGCTGAATTTTACTCGCCAATAGGTATAAAAGGTATAAAATATCTAACCGTGAAATTAGTACAAAATGACTATGCAGGGACGTAGCCAGAGCCTTGAGTATGCGGAAGACCAGTTTTACTTTGCGAACGTGTAAGGTTGGTGTGTGTGTGTTTTGGGTGTGGGGTGGGAGGGGGGGGGGGGAGGGGTCGGGGGCATGGATGGTCCTACTGAAATCTTATGAATGTAAAAAAAAAAGTAGATTGAACGCAGGCGAAGTTCATATAAGGGCAATCGGCGTGTTTGAATATTTCCAGAATAGGATGCTAGTGCCATAGATTGTTAGTCTTCACTATCAGATGAAGATGCCCTCTTTTTTATTTTTACTTTTTTTTATATATATAAAGAATCTTTTTTTTTAAAGCCATCCCATATATGGGGACATAATAGATCGGTGCGGCGGTGGTACGGTGGTACGTTGGCATGCTCCCACTGAAAATGTTATGAATGTAAAAAAAAAAGAATAGCTTGAAAGCTTGAAGGTCAATGTCAATAGTGAAGTCCATATAAGGGCAACCGCATGCTGACGTGTTTGAATAGTTCCAGAATAGAATGCTAGTGCCATAGATTGTTAGTCTTCACTTTCAGATGACCATTAAGGAGAAGATGCCCTCTTTTTTTAAACTTCTTTTTTACATATCTAAAGAATAATTTTTTTAAAGCCGCCCCATATATGGGGACATAATAGATCGGGGCGGCGGTGGTACGGTGGCATGCTCTCACTGAAAATGGTATGAATGTAAAAAAAAGAGAGAGTAGATTGAACGCTGGAAGGTCAACGTCAATAGCTCATATAAGGGCAACCGCATGCTGGCGTGTTTTGTTCCAGAATAGGACGCTAATACCATAGGTTGTTAGTCTTCACCTACAGATGACCATGGAGGAGAAGATGCCCTCTTTTTTTTAAAATATTTTTTTAAAGCTGCCCCATATATGGAGACATAATAGATCGGAATTCGGGAATGTGCCCTACACCAGAGACGTAATAAACCATTATTTCTTAGATCTCTGTCTAAACTTATTAAAGCTGGATTCCTGCGGTTCTTTTTCGGAAAATAAACTCAAATACACGAGACCGCATGTCCAGTCAACGGGGCTAAGGGAAAGTGTCTTACCCAAGAACGCACCGCCGAATATGTGGCGTCGTTGAGGCTTGAACATGGGTCCTCTGGGGTTTCACGTCCACTGGGTCACGTCGAGATAAACGACAAAAGGGATCGTAAATGACATATTGTCAGTGCCGTGATTGTGCTAATATGTCCGATTACGTGCTAAGTTAATGATTAATAGCTCGTATATACATGTAATTGCATTTAATATCACTTTTAATAGCTAGTAGTTCAATCCATTTGCATATATTTCTATGAATATTGTGATGTTGAATTGATGTATTGTAACATATCTGCAATAAAATATAACTAAACTTTTAATAGCGCGAAAATAGTGTGGACGTTGACTTGTATGCTGGATTGTGAGTGTAATCATAGACATATGTACATGTCACTGGCGTAGTTAACTAAAAAATAAGTACGTTCAGCCTCCCCCACCCCCCCACCCCACCACACACACACCAATCATACATGTCACTGGCGTAGTTAACTAAAAAATAAGTACTTTCAGCCCCCCTCCCCTACCCCCGAGGTAGAATACAACCACTGCAATCACACACACACCAATCATACATGCCACTGGCGTAGTTAACTAAAAAATAAGTACTTTCAGCCCCCCTCCCCTACCCCCGAGGTAGAATACAACCACTGCAATATCACAGACACATAAGCCCCCGCCCCACCATCATTCATATTGTCATTTTTATCATGCTCATTCAAGGTCTTTATCATGAAACGTTGAACTGTGGCTCTATCGTAAATTGTGTATATAGAATGTGTAGCTCTGCAGGTAAGACGGTTCTATGCCCATTCTCCATGTTTTATCTTGATGTAAATGGAGTATGAGCCGGACACGTTCATTCCTGTTAGGCGCCATATCACCTGTCATGTGTTGGTGCGCCTTAAACCCTATTTAATTCATTCAGTGACTTACGGTTGATGCGGATTCAGGATTTGAGATGGAGGTGTAATTTTCCTCTATTTTAGAGTACATCATGAACAATTACGTTGCCTCGTAACTACTTTTTTGTGAACATAAACTGAGTTAAGTATTTGCTATTGATGTTTTGGCGCGTAGATGGTGTTAAGATAATCGGTAACTTTAGGCACCGCGACTGTGACATGCAAAACGGAACGTCAAGCAATGGCTCTGTCGAGAACCTTGCTATAACACCAAGAATATATAAACATGTTACCTGTATTTTATTAGTCCCATACCGGTTTAAACCGGAGGGTACTATAGGTCTACCCCTGTCTGTCCGTACATTCGGATCCAATAATCTGTCAGTAAGAATTAATTGTTTCTCTGAGATATAATTAAAACGGTGGCAAAACCACGTGACGTTTTGATCGGGTTTTCGGCAAAAATAATATAAAAAAACCGCTCGATTCAGGTTTTTGCTTCATAACTTCATTTAAAGAATTGTCTTCACCTAAAGGTTTACCACCACTAATTACATGTAAACCTCCGAGGTGTATCGAATGTAGTTCCTATAATAAAAAGTAATCCCTCCTTTTTTGATGGAAATGGGCATTATAAGTAGGGGGAAAACTGCCCATTTCTATTCGATTTTATGGTTGTATGTATAAGAAACGTATTCATACGTTTTACTGGATCACTGATGAACATTTTCGAAATTTCACTTTGTGAACAATGAAAACAGTCAATCAATGAATACAGATGTACTCTTGACCCGTTTAGTAAACAAACAAGAACTTTCTTACATGTATTGTGACCCCACCTTTTCTGGTGATTTTTCAAGAGGAAAATTAGTTTTCTATATGAACATTACACTGCTGCATTATCCATACTTGAGTTGAATTTGCAGCAAATCATTACTATGTGACACTTTAACATTGGTGTCTATGGGGAAAATAATTAGTGGTTTCACACCTAAAGCGTATACACCTGTACAAATTGAGGTCTTCTTTCCTCCGGAAAAGGTAAAAATGTATTCCTTCAGTACTTTCTAAGATTAGCCTTCCCAAAATGTACACGGTTATAGATTTCTTTAAAAATCCGAACATTTCGGAGGTCTAGTCTCCGGAAATACTGGATGCATGGAATTATTCTTTGCGGCGGAGGAAATACCTGACTTTGGAGGGGTACTTGTGTTTTAGTCGACTACAATTCGTTAAATATTAAGAAAGTTATAAATCTGAAACAAGCGTGCTGTTTACATTACGATTAACAAAAGTCTCCACTGGACACAAAATACCCCATTCTGCTAACATGCACTGGAAGGAGAAGTAATTAATGACAGCTCTTTTGTTTTTGTAAAGAACTATTAACGCACTAGTTTTACCAACTATCCTGATATGATATTGGTAATATATTAAAATAATTGTTTTAAAAAGTGTATATGCATGAAGTAACTGTTGAATTGCCGGCGAATTGATGCTTTGCATCATTTTTTTCTTGTTTGTAACTGTGATAAATGATTGTAAGTGTTAGTGCCGCGACATAATACGAACTCCGTTGTAACCAGGGCGATTGGACTGGTTTTCGAACTTGACCGAGTTTCATCAAGATTGAAAAACAAATATTAAAGTAATTTAGCGGACATCATCAAAATTTTCAATAAGTAAATGGCCATAACTCCGTTGTTATCGGGACGATCAGGACCTAGATACCTAGATATTATGCCCATAAACATTATTCCAAAGTTTCATAAAGATTAAACAACAAATACTCAAGTTATTGAGCGGACAACGTTAACATGGTCACTTTTCAAGATTTAAAGGGCCACGACTCCGTTGTTAACGGGGCGATTTTCAATAAAGGGCCATAACTCCTTTGTTACCTGTGCGATTGGGCTGGTTTTCGGACTTGACCGAGATATTATCATGATTATGCCCATAAACATCGCAAAATTGTCTATTTTCAAATTAAAGGGTCATAACTCCGTTGTTACTGGGACGATTTGGCTGGTTTTTCGAACTTGACCGAGATATTATGCCCATAAACATTATTTCCAAGTTTCATAATGATTGGATAATGTGTTTCGAGTTAGAGAGCGGACATCGCAAAACGTAATGGACAGACGGACGGACAACGCCACGACATAATACGTCCAGTCTTAGGACGGACGTATAAAAAAGTCAATTGGATTCGCCACCGTGATTAAACTAGAAGGGTGTAGACTGTCGATTTTTTTTCTCTTCCTCCACCACAGAAAATCGACCGTCATATAAAACATTAGATGTGTTGAAAATGACCTAAAGCACCATACCAAAAATTAACTTGTTATATATCTGTGTGCCAGTGTGTGGTATTACAGATATTTGAAGTAATTTCAAATCAAGATCAGCCTCTGAGAGGGTAACTTTCTGTACTCCCCCGAGGAGCAAGTAGAGAAATTACTACTTAAATTATCTCGCTCTATGAACAAATACATACATTGCCAGTCTGTTGGTTTAGTTAATATTCTCATAGTTGTTTATGATAATACATTAATTTAAAAAACTGAGTTGTGACATTTCAACTGATGTCTGTTCGAAAATTTACCGGTATATGGTTATAATGGCTGGCAACTTAAAATTAAAATATAAGTAAACTAACAGTGAATGTATCGTTGTGTAGCAACATGTCGATCAAAGTGATTATTTTTCTCTCAAATAAACTGAATTGCTAATCAAGCCTAAAGCTCTTCCTGTGTCAATATTTAACTAAATTATCAAACAAAGCCAACATACTACCAACTAACGAAATACCATGATAAAATAAACGAAAGCACATGGTAATAATAATATAGTTTATTCCAATAAAACAGAATCGTAACAGTATTTAGTGAACAACATTTTTACCAAACTGAAATGGAGGTAATTTCAAAATAATTAATCTGATGTCACTGTTTTCCACTTCTTAATTTAAAGGGCCAATCTATGTTGATATTTTAAAACTCTCACCCTTAGTTTTTCTTCATAACTTACATTTGTTTAATCATTAATATAAATTATAAGAAAGAATAGTATAATGATAATTATTTTTGCTGACTGTTGATTATATTGCTCCTATAATAGTTTCACAACATAGTAGAATAAGAACAAAACAAGAGACCAAATATGGCCTGTGGACGCTCTACTGGCCAAAATGGCTCTTGTGCATGGGTTGTCATCATGAAATTCCCTTCATTACTTCTTTTAAAAAAATTGCAAATAAAAACAACAACAACAAAAGAAAGAAAAAAAGAGAAATTTAAACCTTTGACCCATGTTAACAATTAAAACAAACTGACAATTTTAATTTTAAAAAACAAATAATAATAAACATTAAACTGAAACAAGTTTCAAAAAAAATAAAAAAAAATATTTAAAATATTTTTCTTGAACAACCAACAATTAAAAAACACATGTAATGATCAAAACATAATAAAAAATATTTAAATATTTCTCTTTAACAACCCAAAAAATAATATAAAACAAGAGGTCAATGACCTTGAAGCTGTACTGGTAGGTTTTGATAGCTCGCTCAGCATTCCTGTGAAATTTCATAAAAATCTGTCGGGTAGTTTCAGAGGAGTAATCGTTACAAGTTTGTTACTATATAACTCTATGTAAACAAGGATGGCCACAGGCAGCCATGTTTAATGTTGAATCAAAATAATTTTCAACAATGACCAACACCATGTCATGCTGATCATTTAGAAAAAGTCCCATATCAATATCACTTATAGTTTTCAAGAAGTTACATCTTGAATTTCCGTCCGACCTGAATATATGTTAGGATCAACTAAACATCAAGAGCAACATTCCTTTGAAGTTTCATGAAAATCTGTCAATAGTCTCCACAAAAAAAAAGTTTACGGACAGACGGACGACGCACCATAGCATAAGCGCCGAGCTAATAAAGTAGAATTTAAATAAATAATAATAAAATTGAACCCACGACGCCCAGTTCCTAATACAGAATATTTAGAAAATCAAGGGCCATTTCTCTGGTGTAACTGGTCTGATTAGGCTCAGAGGGCAGGCGTGGCGTAGTCGGTAGTCGGATTTGTAACCGGAGGCCCGGGTTCAATCCTCCGTCGTGCCACTGAGTATCGTCGGTGTGTTCTTGGGCAAGACACTTTCCCATAGCCTCGTCCGTCGGATGGGGAAATAAACCGGACGGTCTCGTGTATCATTCTATCCTCCAAGCACGTTAAAGAACCATAGGAATCTATTCGATAATAAGAGTAGGGCACGGTTCCCGGATTTCTATATATCTCTCTCTGGGGCGGCTCTAATTAACCTATACTGTGTTGATGAGCCGTTAAACAACATTCAATTCTGATCAGGCTGGTTTTTGAACTTCTCCGAGCTTTCCTAGATACAAAGACACTGACAAAGTTTGGTAAAGATTAACTTAAAAATGAAGGCCCTATCTTGTTAAAGGGACACTGTCCGTAACTTTTAGCTTATAAAACACACAATTATTATGTTCGCAAACATTACACACTAAACATTATTCAATATTTACTAATTAAAAGCAAGATTGTTTAACGGAATTCAATCGCGGTACAAAAAAAAAAAGAAAACCCACTTTGTGCGTTTGAACTCGCAGCCCAAACTAAAATTACCGTTTCTTTCACTCGCAGTAATAATAGTGTGCGTGGGCGTAAAGTAGTCGGACATCGCTCCAGACTGAGCTAAGCGGGCTATACATATTACGCAATAATACTATGGTGAAAACCTAAAGCGCTAATGGAAGTGATCGCAGAAAAGGTAAATATTGTGAGTCCCACTTAATTTACATATAATAATTAAAACTTTTTTTTTCAAACTCGCAAATGTATTCCTACCTACTTCTCAGGGTTATCTTCATGTTATCATTCATACATTTCACTCAATAAAAGTCAGACAGTTATTTGGTTATGCTCAATATCTGCTTACTTACGGATACTCTTCCTTTAACAAGCAAAAGTTACTGATCGAAGACGTATATTTTTGAACAGTATATCCTTGAAAAATCTACTAACACATTAATATGACCATGATTGTGAATATAAAATAGTTAGCTTCCATAATAGTATTATTAGGGCTTTCCACGAAAGACCTCTTGTTTTCGTTCTTCTTCTTCTTCTTCTTCTTCTTCTTCTTCTTCTTCTTCTTCTTCTTCTTCTGTCAGCCACTTTTCACAGAAATACTGGTCGCAGGGCCTTACAATTTTACACAATGGTAGAGCTCAGGCTTAAATAGTGTCCCGAAGCTTTTTTAGTCATGACGTCATCCAAGATGGCCGCCAGTGACGTCATAGTCATAGTGGAAATATTGTTTTGGCTATATCTTCCATATTAAATTTTACTGTTGGATTTGAATAAACGTTCACAGATTGTAGAGTTCAGGGTCCGGTTGTGCAAGAACGTCATACGCTATCACGGCGTCATGATGTTAGTGACCTCACAATATTCAGAAAATCGCTTTTTTCACTGATTGCATGTTTGAAGTAATTTTCTTGATAAATCAGTATGTGTACAGGTGTGTACAGGTGTGACGCCATTAAAAACAGGTAAAAGAACGGATCAAGCCCGTTTGATCAGGTTCTGATCAAAATCTAGCTTAAAATGTGTCTCTTAATTTTGCATGTTGTCACAGTTATTTTGACTAGTTCATTTAAAGGGACACACGGCAATCTTGATTTTTTAAAAACTCACGGCGTCCCGTTATCTTTTTCATAACTTGCATTTGTTCAATCATTAATATTAATTGTTAGAATAGTTCAATGTAAATTGTTTTTATATATTATTGACTTTTAATAATATTGCAGCAATAATATATTTAAAAAATATGTAGAATAATGAAGGAAATATAGAATTTTTATCTTTTTATTTAAATATATGCAAGCAGTTTTATAGTCAAAATGATACGGGATTAATAAATCGCTGTACTAATTATAATGCATGAAATAAAACTCAAGATTGCCATGTGTCCCTTTAAGCTTGAACTTAAATGTATTTAACACTCCCTTTAAGGAATACTGTTGATTTGTTTACCGTCACTTTCCTGGTGGAGAGCTATTGCTCTCACATTCAATATGTCTCAATATAAAACAGCTATTCCAATGTCTTAAAATACACGGGCCATAGTTGTCTCTCTAATACTTTTTTATCTTGTGGGACAGTTTATTCCGTAGTTGAATGATGCATATTGCTCCAAGCATTTGTTTAATATTAAGGTCATACAGTGCTTCTTTTGTTGTTACTTCCATTTAATCAGAATAGTTGTTTGCTTTAAAATGTAATAATTCACATCCATTTTGAACGCATGAACTTTTTAAAGCAAGTGTTTACTCTGAAAGAGTTATTTGTTACTTATTTTGAATCGGATGAGTAAATACTCATTGCAGTCAACATTTATCTACAGCTCTGAGTTAGGCCTAATTGTATTAGAAAATACAATATAGAAGATTATGTCCACAGGACACGGATTCTCTGTTTCCAGCCACATAAAAAGTCAAACATGTTTGTAAGTACTTCAATATGTAGGAACATGTTGCTGTTCATTAGGGTTTTAAGCCCTCCACCCCCACCCACATGCCCCCATCCCCAAACAATAACCCCGATTAAAACAGTTATACCTGAATGGCCAGAAACCAACGAAATTGGGCGGACAGACCAATCCGGCTAAAAAGCAAATCCCACCAAAACAAAAGAGAAAAAGATACTCTTTAGCAATTTTATGTCACCATTTTGGGAATGATACAGGTACCCATTCAATTGTGAAAATGTGCGAGGTTTTGCCTTAATAGGGAATTTTTCCATATTTAACAAAAGCAATATTGTTTATATACTTTGCAAACACATTACCATGTATATACATGTATATATACATTCTCTTGTAGTATTTCATTGTTACCCTCCCATAAAAGTAAATATTTTCCATCTTTTTCTGTTTAATGTTCCGGTGTAAAATATTTACACATTTTTGAATTAAGAATTTTTTCTTTCCTACATTTTTGCTTTGGGAATATTATCATTTTTCGGTACCACTTATATAAGGGGGAAAAACACTGCTCTTGTCCCATTTTAACTGATTTCTTTCCCTCAAATTCCAATAGATCCACTATTTGTCAGGTGAAAAGGTTTAAAATTTATCGATCATTAACGGTCACGTCGAACGATATAAACATTTAAAAAATGTGTTTTCATTCATACAAACTTGAACGTGTTTTAACCCCCTGTGTTAAATTCGCTATTGGCCGTGATGTTTTTTAAGTAACTTATCTTCACATTAAATTATAATAAATGATCTTATTGTTTGGGGTGCTATAGTTTCCGCCAAAGGTTTGTTTTACCTTCGAACACAATTTGATAAGCGGTATTGCCTTAATCTGTTTTATATAGTGGTAAAACAGACATTTTAGTGGTAAATATCTTAGTTTTAAAAATTGGTCGAGAAAATTGCTTCATATAGGGCATATTTTAAATTCAATAATACAAACATTTTCTCCATCATAAAATGTTTTTTTTTTTTTTGGAATTTCTATCAAACAATGGTTTAACTTTCTTGTTGGACAAGTCTCTTGTTATGGACGCTTCTTATGAAAAATTGGGTACGTTTCTTTTTTTGTCTAAAATGTATTGGGTGCTGCGTACCTTTGTCATTGGTCATGTTGTACCTTGGCCATCAAATGTTTCTTACCCTGTACAGTGCAGCAGCAGCTGAAGCTTTTCTCGCGCACACACCGCATAACTCACTTTTGAGTTTCAAGTGTTTTAACACGAAGTAGTCCCAATTTGCACTCACGTGCAGTTACGCGGAAATTGCAGTTGTCTTTTAAAAAACGTTAGCTTAAGCCAATTTTGAATGCAAAAACAACACAGACAATGAATAAAGTAAGTTTATACGTTAAAGATCCCCATAGCATTCGTTTTAACTTCTATTGGCATATTTTGCATAGCCTTAATCGCTGTTCAAATGTGAAGATCGGAAATTTTGAGGTTTTTGAAAATGCAAAATTGCCGATTTCTCAAAACGGTCACAAAAAATGTGTTGTCACTAATTTGGCTTAAATTAACAGGAATGATAGATCTGTACCTCTACTACCTTTCCTGAAAATTTCGACAAAATTCATGACTACCCATTTTTTGAGACCGTTTTGAAAGATGGTCACCCTTTTTTCTCACTCAAAACACACATTATTCAAAATGGCGGCTACAAGCTAAATAAGCAAAACTGAAAATCAATAACAGAAACGTAAAACATGAATATTTTCTACTCCCGGATATAGTTATTTCCTGCCCGGATAAAATGTCAGTAAGTCAACCTTTAAACACTTTTTCTGCCTTTCCTTTAGCATGTTTACGGTAAAAATCAGCGGCTCTGGGCGCTTATTAAAAATCGCAACTATACTATTATATAGGCCTAGTCGGCAGTAATTGTTGTGTTGATTTACGGTTGAATGAACCATGGATAATTGCAAGTGAATACTTCACAATTCCAGGATTTAATGAGCAAAAAGACAGACCTATTCATGTGTTAACTATTGTTATGGGTGAATTGTGTAACAAATACTTGTAGAACATCTGCTGTCAACGCCCGATTCAAGGTCATGCCATGTAGACCACATGAGTCATGTCACGTTCTCCTCTATTAGGGACACCGACAACTTTGCCTTTGGTGATTAGACATATATAGGAAAAACAAAGGGTGAAAGTTTAAGGTATGTACAGCACTCTGTACTGACCCATAAATATGTTTTATTTCGTGCATGTTCATGTTTAGTGTCTCCGTTAAAATTTAATAATAATATAGCACTGATGTATTATTTCTATGATGAGACCCTTCCAGTGGGGTCTATGTTCACTGAAAATATGACCCAATGTTCCCCAAAAATATTTTGCTTTGTTCTCAAAAAATATTTTTCATTTATTTTTATTATGTTCCCTTGTTCCCCAAATTTTTTACCAATAACAATGTTCCATTGTTCCCCAAAAATAAATGGCCTTGTCCCCAAACCGCCTCTATGACCGCAGAGCAGAAATGCACCGTTGATACCTCCCCTTCACCCTCCCCACCCACAAAATCGTTGCCCTTGCACCACCCCCGCACCCCTCCACTGCCCAAAGTTTGCATATAGCTACAGCAGTACTGTAAAGGATTAACACATCTACTGTATAAATGTATGTATAAAAACAACAATTGATTTTCTTTCAGGGATCTTTGCAGATGTTGCAACCTTCTGTCAAGTGGCATCTGCCGCCTTCTGTCAAGTGGCATCTCCAAGTTCCAGCTCTGAGACTTAGCCTAGCCCTGGGTAAGCTAAAGCTATAAACTTTAATATATTTGACCCCTGTGATATTGGTTAATTAAGCTAATAATATGGCAATATTTCCAGCCACCCCAGAGAGTGATATTCAAAAAATGTACCTAAGCTACTCGATCTATCTTACTAGCAAATGTTAACATTTCGAGCCGCCCCAAATTCGGTAATACATTTCTATGGTTCTTTAACGTGGTTTTTATAAATGAAGATTTTAATAAGCTTGAGAAACATTAGATTTATTTGAGTGGCAGAACCCGATTTGTACAGATATTTTTATTATTCTCATTAAAGGGACACATGGCAATCTTGAGTTTTATTCAAACTTTAAAATTGCTCCTCAATTTAGTTATCCTGCGTCATTTTGACTTTAAAACTGCTTGCATATGATTAAATAAAAAATTTAGATTTCAATTTTCTTCACTATATCACCAAATTTTTAAATATATTATTGATGCACTATTATAAAAAGTTAGTAATATGTAAAAATAATTTGCTTTGGACTATTCTAACAATTACTGTTAATGATGGAACAAATGCAAGTAAGAGAAAAACTAACGGGACGCCGTGGATTTTACAAAATCAAGATTGCCGTGTGTCCCTTTAAAGTAGCCATCCCGCCAACAACAGTCAAATTTTATAAACATTATGTACACTGTTTCTAAACCTACCGATGACAAAGTATATATATAACTTACATATTTTGAGAAACCAAACTCATACATACACAGTATAAACGGCTTTAACCAGCCGGACCAAACCCCAGAACTGGAGTGTCGAATTACGAGTTACCATCATTTTACGGATATTCAATCACGGGTATTCTAAGAACCTATTAATAAACCTATACCTTTAATCAGCGCATATACATTGTTATATGGATAGAGTTTCGATAAACGGTTTTCTAGTGCAATTGTGTAGTTATTTGGCGGGATAGCTACTTTAAAAAAAAAGAAGAAAAGGAGTGCCTAACTATTAGTATAATTGTCCCAGCTCATTGGGATACTTTACTTTTTTGTTTGTTTTGTTGAGATATTGTGAAATTCCATCACATAAAACCATGGATACACATGATACAACATGAAAGTTTCTTTGTGCTGTTGTCACTTTACAGCGATATTATTAAAGACCGCCCCATTAGGACACTTTAAAGGGACATATGGCAATCTTGAAGATTTTGTCGAACATTAGTATCACAGTTTATTAGTCCAGTATCAATTTCACTTTAAAACTGCTTGCATATAATTAAATAAAATGTAGATGTATTATTTGTCTTCGTTATTCTACCATAGGTTTAAATATATGATTGGTGCAATAATATCAGCAATTAGTAATAATATATAAATTATACAGTTATACTATAATTATAGAGAACAATATCCAGGCATTTCATATCTCATCCTTTCCGTCGATGTGTTCTTGGGAAACGCACTTTCCCTTAACCTCGTCCTTCGGATGGGGACGTAAACCGGGCGGTCCCGTGTATCAGTCTATCCTCCAAGCACGTTAAGGAACAACAGAATATTAATCTATTCGGTTCCCGGATTCCTATGTATCCTTCTCCTCTCTCTGGGGCGGCTCTAAATAACCTATACTGTGCGAAGGCCGGGCACGATATAAAAATGTAATATTTTATCTATGTATGACCTAAAAAAATTATATACTTCAGAATATTTTGTTGATTTTAGCAGTGATGCGAGAATAATGATTAAATATTTATTTCTCGGCGGATATAATAGCTGATCTTCCATGATTGAGTGCGGATTTATTAAACGAGTTGGCAAAAATATACAATGCGCGGCTTGTCGAGCATCAAATAATGTTTAATGTTTACTGAAGAGTTTAAAAAATAATAGATGATTTTGTGAGATTCTATTTATCACACAAAACCCATACAAGTTGATGGTAACACGTTCACATTTCTCTGTGATGTCAATTTACCTATATATTAATACCGTATTTCCTCTATTAGAAGAGCCCCCGCCTGTTTTAAGAAACCTTACCGTCTTCAAAATTAAAAGTTCCTAAAAAACACACAATGTTTTTACCGCTAATGGATTTGATTAAATTAAAAGTTCCTGAAAAACACACTGTTTTTACCGCTTATGAATTTGATTACGGGAGTTTTTTACCTTCGACACCAGTATGGTCTATGACATAAACCTTAAAGCGATATGATCATCAATACAATTACCGCTTTTATTTATCTCGTTCCTTTCAATTTACTATTTAGTTTATCTTTTATTATTATTTAATTCATACGCAACCAACCCGTTTTGTAATCGTCAAGTTTGACAGAAATGTGTATCATATAGATGCAGAGTGATGACAGTAATATACTCGGTACAGTCATGTTTAGGTTGGGATTCACTAAATACCTACCACTTCGATTACATGACGTCATCTTCTTGCGTACACCGAGTTAACTCCCTTGATCTCCAACTCTTCAACGGTAAACAACATGAAAACGAGCGGTAAAATGATAAATTCGTTAAAATGTTAACATAACCTGACGTTTAACTAGATTGGTAACTAACTTCAGATAGTTTAAATGATAGACATATGAACATTGTTCAAATAGAAATCGACTGTAATGTCTGTTGAAGAAACATACAGCTCAATCGAGGGATTAACAATCCACAATCGAGGGATCAATCGAGGGATTTACAATCCACTCGATTGCCTCCAATTGCGTTCGAGGGTGGGTGAGCAGCGAACAGACGTTAGAGAAAGTAAACGAATGTCACGCCAGACATCAGTTGTGCGAATTCTTTTTCTGGTAAGTGGAATCACCTATATCTATATGTTAAGAAATAACCATACTATTTCCAAACTGAGTTTTTTCTAAGTGGCATTATGCAAATATATTATGCTGATCCTTATCTCCTACAAAGGTGTCGTAAAGATAGGGGAGGGAACATGGCTGGTGTGATGTGGGAAGGGGGTGGCAAACCACTTCAAACATGTCACCTATCATTTGTATATAGACCAACCACTTCAAAACAGGTCACCTACCAGAAGTATATAGACCCAACCAGTTCAAAATGGGTCACCTATCAGAATTATACAGACCAGCCACTTCAAAACTTGTCACCCATCAGTTGTATATAGACCAGCCACTTCAAAACATGTCACCTATCATATGTATATAGATCAGCCACTTCAAAACATGCCACCCATCCTTTGTATATAGACCAACGACATCAAAACAGGTCACCTACCATAATTATATAGATCAGCCACTTCAAAACATGTCACCCACCATAAGTATATAGATCAGCTACTTCAAAACATGTCACCCATCATTTGTATATAGACCAGCCTCTTCAAAACATCTCACCCATCATATGTATATAGACCAGCCACTTCAAAACATGTCACCCATCATAAGTATATAGACCAGCAACTTCGAAACATGTCACCCATCATTTGCATATATATCAGACACTTCAAAACATGTCAACCATCATTTGTATATAGACCAGCCACTTCAAAACATGTCACTTACCATAAGTATATAGACCAGCCACTTCAAAACTGGCCACCCATCATATGTATACAGACCAGCCACTTCGAAACATGACAACCATCATTTGTATGTAGACCAGACACTTCAAAACATGTCACCTACCAAAAGTATATAGGCCATCCACTTCAAAACATGTCAACCATCATTTGTATATAGACCAGCCACTTCAAAACATGTCACCCATCATATATATATATACCAGCCACTTCAAAACAGGTCAGCTACCTTAATTTATAGGTCATCCACTTCAAAACATGTCAACCATCATTTGTATATAGACCAGCCACTTCAAAACATGTCAACCATCATTTGTATATAGACCAGCCACTTCAAAACATGTCACCTACCATAAGTATATAGTCCAGCCACTTCAAAACATGCCACCCATCATATGTATACAGACCAGCCACTTTCAACATGTCACCCATCATCAGTATATAGACCAACGACATCAAAACAGGTCACCTACCATAATTATATAGACCAGCCACTTCATAACATGTCACCCACCATAAGTATATAGACCAGCCACTTTAAAACATGTCACCCATCATGAGTATATTGACCAGCCACTTCAAAACATGTCACCCATCATTTGTATATAGACCAGCCACTTCAAAACATGTCACCCATCATAAGTATATAGACCAGCCACTTCAAAACATGTCACCCATCATTTGTATATAGCTCAGCCACTTCAAAACATGTCACCCATCATATGTATATACACCAGCCACTTCAAAACATGTCACCCATCATTTGTATGTAGACCAGCCACTTCAAAACATGTCACCTACCATAATTATATAGGCCAGCCACTTCAAAACATGTCAACCATCATTTGTATATAGACCAGCCACTTCAAAACATGTCACCTACCATAAATATATAGACCAGCCACTTCAAAACAGGCCACCCCTCATATGGATACAGACCAGCCACTTCCAACATGTCACCTATCATCAGTATATAGGCCAGCCACTTCAAAACAGGCCACCCATCATTTGTATATAGACCAGCCACTTCAAAACATGTCACCTACCATATGTATACATATTTGTATATGAAGATTAGAAGTTGGCATTGATACATTTTTTGTAGATTAAAGAGGCAATTAACAGAATGGTAGACATAATAAGCGTTGAAAGAATAACTCACATAGACCAGTTATAGTGACACATATATCATCAAAAAGGTATAACACACATAGACCAGTTATAGGGACAGATGTATAATCAGGAATGTATAACACACATAAACCAGTTATAGTGACACATATATCAAGAAGGTGTTACACACATAGACCAGTTATAGGACAGATGTATAATCAGGACGGTATAACACACATAGACCAGTTATAGTGACACATATATCATCAAGAAGGTATAACACACATAGACCAGTTATAGGGACAGGTGTATATTTAGGAAAGTGTAATACAGAGAGACCAGTTCATATGCCGACAGTTTATACATACTCAAGAAAATATAAAACCACCATGTATCAGTTATAATGAAGGAAATATTACAAAGAAGTAAATGTGTTTGTGATGATATAGTATTTAAGATATGTAATATGTACACATTGCATAAAAAGGGTACCCTGTAGGAAACGGCGTGTCGATTTCTTGAACAGAAAAAAAAATCTAAGTTTAAGAGGATATGGATTCATCTTGTTTAGTCCTTTTGTAAGTGATTTTATGTGTGTATAATAGAATATCATTTTCATATATATGACATGCAGTCGGCAGTTTTAAAACTGTAATAAAATTGTTTTATATATATAGAAATCTTCCTGATTATTTTTATATTGGTTCTTTGTAACTTATAATCTCGTTTCTGAACAATAGCATTTAAACAATTCAGCTAGATTTCATTTTATTTAAACATGGCCTGAGTGTTAATTAAAATGCTGTGCTGTAACTTGTGTTTTATTAAACTCGATATTTCCTGGATAAAACAAGGTACTATATTTTTTGAAGATACTTTCTTTAATAATGTTTTAACGTGAAGATAAATAGAACCAGTCGTGTGTTTAAAATCTAACAAATAATATTGATGGAGTTGCTTAGGGAAAATATAATCATGTTCCCTAGTTGTTACATATGTAAATTAGCCAACTAAACTGTCTGTAAATGAAGGTCCATTGCTAAAACTGTTTAGAGCTTGATGTGAAAAGTTGAACACTGTTTAAAAATGCATATAGCTCGACATAATTTTATTTTTGTTCTATAATTTAAAAACGTTATTTATGTATATGCCTACACTTAACAGCAGACCATACTCCAGACATGGACAGATTGTGGTGATGAAGGACATACAGCTTATAAAAGAAATGGAGAAAGATAAGTTGTAAGTGCCTGCTTGTATTTGTTTTATTTAAGAAATACAATATTTCCAGCGGGTTTATATTCTCCCAGATCAATACCAGTCTACTAACACCTGATGGGTGATACTTGAAGAACATAGACACCAATGACCGCATGCATGTTTCGATGTGTTTCAAGTCCAAAACACCAGGTTTTGATCTCGCACAATATAAACCAGCTGAAAATATTTTATTTCTTTATCCAAGATGGACTTTTGTGCATTACATGCACACATTTGAGAGATTGAACATAATACAAATTCACACAACTTACACTGAATGCCCATCTCTCTCTCCACAACTAACAAAGCAAATGTACAGCTTTATCCTGTTTAAACAGTTTCAACTTTTTGTTCGAACATCCCATTGCTTTTAAAATAACGCAATTGTTGTTTTGAATGTTTTCTGACGTTTCACTTAGTTTAAAATGACGTCCCAAACGTTGAAGGACGTGCCGTCCGAGTTCTTAATAGGTTGTTTAAAGCCCGCTTAATAACTAATCACCATTGAGTATTTTAACAAACTATCTTAGATACTGTTCTGTACTGTAGAATAGTTACTGTTATAAAGGACTGTTTTTTTTCTTAGCAACAGTTTGTTTATTACTTCAGAAGCATTGTTCAGTTTTTATTAGATGTGACTTAACATCAAATTCATGACAAGAAACGTTGGCGAAAAAAAAACTGTCATTGACAATAATGATGATTTATTCAGATTTATCAGATTTTGTTAAAAGGATTTTTTTCATTATTAGAGTGGTCAAGGTATTACTATATTCTTTAAAAATTAACAATATTCAAATGTATGGAGTTGTCCAATTCATAACTAGATTAATATTTGTTATGTTTATACGTTTTAGGGTCAGATAGAAAACAGAAGTATGGACTGTGAGGAGCCTCCTTCTAACTGAATATTTTAAAACGCATAGTACTAAAACCTGTGAAACTTGATGTATGCTGTTGATAAATGCCTTGGAATGACACCAAACACCTTATCATGCATGACTAAAGACAGTTACATGTACTCAAGAGTTTATCTTTTACAAAAGAGGATCTTGCATGAGTGCATTTCGTTTCATATAAGACAAGAGCACTGCAGGCGATGCAGATTCTTGGCTGAGAAAAGTAAATAAGAGGGATGATAAATGTTGATCATAACAAGTTCATTAAGAACGTCAAGGTCATTTCACGGTGGCCTCTTTTTTATACTTAAGTGCATTACTAATCTAAGTATTTCTAGAAAGTTGAAGAGTTTATCTAATCATGCAGTGTCTTAGGAATTGAGATTAACAGTTTTGTTGACCAGAATAAGTCTGTTAAGTAGGTCATTGGCATAGTGAACTATGTTTGGTATTGGTATTCATCAAAGTGTTATTCAAAAAGGTTTAAGACTGTCAAATAGTTTCAATACATGAAGGTTAAAGACTGTGTAAAAGATTATATAATGTCCTAAGAAAATAACCAATTTCTTATCCGGTAGGACATAAGTAGGTCAAGGTCTGTGATGGTGATGCGGCATAGTGATTGATGTGTTGTAGTAAATCTATATACATGTATAGCAAATGAGATGTGTGGCTTGAAAAGGTTCGTGCACATACATACCATGGGTGACATGTTTGAAATGGTTGGTCTAAATACAAATGATGGGTGACATGTCTTGAAGTGGCTGGTCTATATACTTACGATGGGTGACACGTTTTAAAGTGGCTGGCCTATATAATTTTGGTAGGTGACCTGTTTTGAAGTTGTTGGTCTATATACAAATGATGGGTGACATGTTTTGAAGTGGCTGGCCTATAAAAGTATGGTAGGTGACATGTTTTGAAGTGGCTGGCCTATATACAAATGACGGATGACATGTTTTGAAGTGGCTGGTCTATATACATATGATGTGTGACATGTTTTGAAGGTGCTGGTCTATATACTTGTGGTAGGTGACCTGTTTTGAAGTGGCTGGTCTATATACAAATGATGCGTGACAAATCTTGAAGTGGCTGGTCTATATACACATGATGGGTGACATGTTTTAAAATAGCTGGTCCATATATATATGATGGGTGACATGTTTTGAAGTGGCTGGTCTATATAATTATGGTTGCTGACCTGTTTTGAAGTGGCTGGTCTATATACATATGATGTGTGACCTGTTTTGAAGTGTCTGGTCTATATACATATGATGTGTGACCTGTTTTGAAGTGGCTGGTCTATATAAATATGATGTGTGACCTGTTTTGAAGTAACTGGTCTATCTACTTATGGTAGGTGACATGTTTCGAAGTGGCTGGTCTATATACAAATGATGGGTGACCTGTTTTGAAGTGGCTGGCCTATATAATTATGGTGGGTGACCTGTTTTGAAGTAGTTGGTCTATATACAAATGATGAGTGACATGTTCTGAAGTGGCTGGTCTATATACAAATGATTGGTGACGTGTTTTGAAGTGGCTGGTCTATATACAAATGATGGGTGACGTGTTTTGAAGTGGCTGGTCCATATACATATGATGGGTGACATGTTTTGAAGTGGCTGGTCTATATACATATGATGGGTGACATGTTTTGAAGTGGCTGATCTATATACAAATGATGGTTGACATGTTTTGAAGTGGCTCGTCTATATAATTATGGTAGCTGACCTGTTTTGAAGCGGCTGGTCTATATACATACGATGAATGACATGTTTTGAAGTGGCTGGTCTATATACAAATGATGGGTGACCTGTTTTGAAGTGGATGGCCTATATAATTATGGTGGGTGACCTGTTTTGAAGTGGTTGGTCTATATACAAATGATGGGTGACATGTTTTGAAGTGGCTGGTCTATATAATTATGGCAGCTGACCTGTTTTGAAGTGGCTGGTCTATGTACATATGATGGGTGACATTTGTTGAAGTGGCTGGTCTATATGCAATGATGGGTGACATGTTTTGAAGTGACTGGTCAATATACAAATGATGGGTGAGGTGTTTTGAAGTGGCTGGTCTATATACAAATGAGGGATGACATGTTACGAAGTGGTTGGTCTATATAATTCTGGTAGTTTACATGCAGTTGTGATGCCCAAGCGTCGCTTCTACAACTTGTGTCTTCCTTTCCATCCAACTTATCAATATGAAAGTATTGAAAGCATGAGGATTCCAGACATGAATCATATGAAATGGTATTAGCGCCTTAGCTGTCTCTACATGTGTACAAAATGCAACTTAATTAACATACTCTTTGAAGATTGAACATTGCCATAGTACTTATCTTACCTGACGAGCACACACAGTATATACAGTACCTTGTCTGCATAATATAGGCCTATTGAGGAAGAGTATTTTACGAAACACTCAAGACACTGTGAATAAAACTCGTAACCTCGGACAGGGAGCAGGGAGATTAAAAGGTTTGCCATGAAATAAGTTGTTAATACGGAACAAAATATAAATTATGTGAAATATTACAAAATGTGGCTACATGTGACATGATATGAACAGGTGAGAATTTCATGTATGGAATACAAACACCTTAAAACGTGGCACAGTCGATAGCGCGGCGAATTTGTAACCGAAGGCCCCCGGGTTCAATCCTCCGTGGTGCCACTGAGTTTCGTCGGTGTGTTCTTAGGCAAGAAATTTTCCATTAGCCTCGACCTTCGGATGGGGACGTAAACCGGGCGGTCCCGTGTATCGGTCTATCCTCCAAGCACGTTAAAGAACCATAAGAATCTATTCGATAATAAGAGTAGGGCACGGTTCACAGATTCCTATGTATCCTTCCCCTCTCTCTGGGGCGGCGCTAAATAACCTATACTGTGTTCAGTCGTTAAACAACATTCAGTTATACTCAATTACCTCAAGACCCACCCCCATGGCTAATTAGGACCTCAAGGGCGAACATGTGTGATTTGGACCAGACATTTCATACCGTATAATGCAAGAATTATTTGATTTACAAACTTCCGTGAAGATGTATCACAAATGTATGTTAAACCTTACCAAAAAAGATCCATCTCACTTGTGTGGCTTATAGGTCTTATTCTGAACAGATTTTAACTCTTGTTATCTGTAGGAATTCAAGAGAGAGAGAGAGAGAGAGAGAGGGATGATGAACCCGTTCATGTTAGGACATTTGATACATATTTCACCCTCCATGTGAGGACACCCATGTTGATGTGGGGAAATCACCCTTGTCCTCACATCAACGGTCCTTTTTTTGCATCTATAAACTCCGTTTGGCGTTATGCAAAAATAATTTCCTTGTGAGGACAAGTGTCCCGACTTGCGGGTATCGCACTCGCATCACCGTAGTTTAAACTTTTATGCTATTTAATACATTCGAAACACCTCGGCCAATAAGCAAGCGTCGCAGGGAAACAGATCAAGTACCATGTTCTCAATCATTCAGACGCTGGTTAAAACCTAGCCTCGGTCACCCGGCCCGCTTCTGATTTCTTCGTTACGCCTATGCTACACGGATCCAGAACCATTATCAACGACAAACTTACACTACTTAACCGTTTATTAAAAAAACTCTATCCAGATGTTCAGGTCAAATAATAATGGATAAGTGCAGATCAAAAGTATAGGCTAAGGTTCTTAAAATAAGCGTAAAATGAATTATGATATGGTAACTCTTAATTTGACCTTGCAGTTTCGGGGTTTGGCCTGGCTGGTAAAAGCCGTTTATATTGTTTCTATAGATTTTGAATTTTGAAAATGAAGTTATATATATAAATATATATATACCTATGGACTAGTTATCATTTCAACTGGAGGTGGGTAATTTTAAAATTACGAAATGTGGAATGATGTTGTTTTAAAATAACAATCGTTTGTGGACACGTTACAGCGATGTTTAAACATTGACAGAACAATGTCAAACATTAAATTTGTTTAAAGCAATACGTTTGTTTAATATATGGGAGGTAATTGTGATACGTCGCTTAGAAAATAATAAAATAACAATATATATATGAAAATTACATCCTTACCTATCTTTTTTAATATCTTCAAACAATTATATCAATTCATATGTTTAATCTGTGTCCCTACAAAGTCGTGCTAAAGTATCTTGAGAAATTATGAGCTTGAGCAGATGGGGTTGCCGTTCAGTATGACTATTCGTACATAATTAACGACTATTATTATGGTATTTATTTGATCCCCGTTGACAACATCAAAGCACTAAAAGTGCTGATGGACGGTGCCACTCAGAAAGTATATATCAAGATCAAATTCCGAAAAACACTGGTTTGCGTACAAAGGTGGTGAATATTTGTGCAAAATATTATTGAAATAGGATGAGGCGTTACCAAAGTTATGGGACCGGATGGAAGGACAGAAGGACAATGGCAATTCTATATTCCTCCGCCTAATCGGCGGGGGACAAAACGTGAAGTTATGTAGAAATGTTTAAATGTTATAAGTGCCAAAGGGGAATAATTATAAAATGAAAAGGTCAGAGAAAGTTGGTCACAACATACGTATACATGAGATCTCGGTTCCTTTCGAAAACCAATCAGATTCAAGCATACATGACAGAGTTATTGCCCATTAAATGTCTAAAAAAACTGGCTTTCTGCGTTTTCGGCGGCAATATGGCTAAAACAAAACAAACTTCACTGAATTAGGATAAGTATAAAATAATAATAATAATAATAATAATAATAATAAATACACGTAGTCTGATGTAACGGTAGTATTGTTCTAAATTCCTTAAAAATAAATGCTTTTTAAACACAATATTGATAATGGTAATAAGATGTGATAACTGCCATTGACAGTACCTAATACTAATAATTATAATTATTCCACTGTAATATATGTATTCATTCTCTAAATGAAGTATGTTTGTTTGTACTTGTACTCTTCTCTGAAATATGGTGTATTGTATTCCGCCTTGTTTAGGCAATAAACATATAAATGTTATGCCAGATAAAATATTGAATCGCATTGAATTGAATTGATGAAAATAATTGGTTTGATAAATGGATGTCCGTGGTACTTAGTAAATTTAATCACTTCTTCTTGTGAATTTATGCACGGGTTTTGATAGTTACCATGATGTAATGTGATAAAAAAAGTTTGAATTTAATATCATGGTAATCGAATTATTTTCTCTTCAAATGTGCATGTAATGCATGTAATTATTAAAAACAAGGTTAATTACATCACAATCAATGTCCATAGATTAACAAGTGTTTGCCAAGGATAATCTTTATTATTGGTATAAATATTGCTGATTAGTCATGTATTAGTCATGTATTCTGCTGTGTTGAGATTTGTGAATGCCACTTGAAATCTGCTTAAGTGTTTGTCACACCTTTAAATTACCAATTTGAATTGTTACGTCGATCTAGCTTTTTGTATCGCTAGTCTTTTTTCCTTCTTAAATATGCCAAACAATGTCAATTTTATATATGTAAATAATGTCAATTGTTTTTTATCATATCGTGATTCTGTTTTATTTTCTTCTATGAAAATGATGCTAATCAGTTCCTTTTTGATCTGATCAAAGGGGATACATGATTTTTTAATTTTGTTTTAACTAATGCGCAATAGTGCTTTGTTTATTTTGTCAAATCTTACAATACTCATTCTTAGTACATATTTTATAGATAGATTAGCATCATTTACATAGTCTTAATGTGTAATATATATGCAAATATCGTTTGAGTTTGATGTTATTAGCTACTTTTAAAATATGTTGATGGTTTTATAACTATAGTCTCTTATAATTCTAATTAGAATGGCATGGCTATCTTATAATGTGTACGATGTTTTATTTATGTTTGTATTTATTGTAAACCATGATGAGACTTTAATAAAGAAATATATATACGTTATTTAGTGTCATTAATTTATTGGTCATGTTATTGACCCAATTTTGGATATTTATTTAATAGTGTAGATTACATTACATCTTTATTTGTGATAACTGTTACACAAATGATGTACAGTACGGCACGGATACTATTTATTATCCAATTACATCTGATATATATCTATTTCATGTTTGCATGCTAAATGTTCTAATATATGATATAAATACATTAATAAACATTATCGTTTGTCGTTACATACATACTTCATACACTAATAATATACCGATAATTTCTATTAGATTCGTTACTAAACTATTAATTGTTACTTTGGGTATTTTCCTTAATACGCACCTGCTATTTTCGTTATATTTCGGAATGTACGGTATGGTACGGTACGACTTTTACTCCCCACCTCATGTTGACGCTTGTTTACGTTATAAGACATATGCGCAATAATTTGTACAGGATCAAAATCCTTCAAAAACAGCCTATTACTTAAACTTAGGTTAAAATCACTCAATGTTTACCTACGCTTACATATTGATCAACATGTTGTCAATATACGGATATTTTGCCCATTTACAGTCTTGCAAATGATGTTACATTTATCGCGCTGTAATCTGGTGCTCTTTGGTTTCTAATAGATTGTTTTTGTGCGCCAGACGGTACCGTCCAAAAGTGCAAAAGTATGTGACAAGCAGATGTTATAAGTTGAACGTACTGAAGTCATACATGTTAGATTTCCTTGATATCTCTAGAGAATTAAATGCAAATGGATGATAAATAAGAACCTGCATAGCAGAATGCGAATGCAAGCATTAAGGTATCTCACGATACATCTAGATACTTGAATCGATTTTGGTGCAGGAAATTTGCATATTAATAAAACATAATAGTAATGATTGACAAAATTGAAACCTAATTGACATTTAAATATTTTAAATGTTTTTCAAACGAAAATGGAATTTCAACAAAAGCTGTACACCTATACAATTATTATTGCTTAATAAACGAAGTTTGGAATTATTAGAAACTTTGAACGCTACGATTCGTTTCGCTGTTTAATGGAATATTTATGAGTACAACAATGGTCACGTATTAGTTCCCAGACAGAACTTAACTGACACTACGTTATAGGATTTAAGTTATGTTAATTGGATTGTTTACTGCCAAATCTCGCACAATGGCTTCGTTTTAAATTTGTATGGGATTAGACAAAAGCTTTTTAAAATCAAATTGACTCCGTATAATTTCCAACCAGTTAATCCGAAAGCGAAGAATGAGAAACCGTTAAAATACGATAATCAATAGTAAGATTACTGGGTAAGAAAAATAAATATTCAAACGAAGCCTTAACGTATGGAAACAACGTCTTGTATTTGCGACAGCCAAGGAGACAATTCAAAATATATGCTAACGAGGTTGAAAATAGTACTCAGATAGCACATCAGATAATAATGGTAAAACAATAGCATTATACTAGTATACCTCATGTCAATCTTAAATGCCCATAGACTGCTATTTAATATTTCACGCTGTCGTACGCTGTTGTAATGTCACACCCTGGAGTGACGTCACTGGAGGGCAGCATTTGTTTTAATGTTACCCTCCCAATCGCATCATCCCGAAATCAATGTCAAAGTTTATAAATAGATATTGTTTTTTCTCATGGCCAACACGATCAATCTCCACGCAGAGTTATCGTTCATTTCACTCACATATATCTCTGCTAACTACTAAATTACAAGATTTTGGTAAAACCTGTTAAATTGGAATATGTTTGCCTGAAACTTATCTTTTTTTTTTGTAAATATAATTTTCAGAATATCTGAAAATTAGATGGTGCAAAGATTTGAAATAATGCATGAAAACGATTTAGTTTTAATCGGGACTATTTTACTACACTTAGGTCTCCTCAATCGAAACGCATATGTAAACATTTCAAACCGAAGCTCGATAGCAGAAAATTACTAAAAAAAATAACACATAGAAATAAAACTTGAAATTATTTAATATAGGTCTATTAATATAGGTCTATATTTTATCTTTGCAGATCAGGCAACAAGGATTTATTATAAGCATCGTCATAACTTTTTTGAATAATCACGTGACCTAACCGTTCGCCCTACTTCCTTTGACGTTGACAGAGTCAAATGAGGAACGAGTGTACTCTGGGTAGAGATTGCAACACGATATGCCCAAATGAATCGTTGAACACTTTATTAGTATAAATTATCTATTATGTTATTTATATTTCTAAAATGTTGATGTAATGTGAATTTCTTTTTAAGGATAGGAATAATGTATTTGTTGACACTAACGTGGCACTTAAATCAAAAATGGTTAATAAATAAATAAAAACATCCACTTTTTTAATAAGAACGAAATGGACTTTTTTATTACATGTTTCATTTCCCCAAAACAACTTCCAAACTTTTTATATTTCTTCCCCTTTCTCGGTATAATAAAATAAATATTCCATCCCAGTGAGGGCGACAGTAGATATTGTCAACCTTGAAAACATAATGTCAATCTCCGCTTCGCCTCGTTCGAAATGATTTTCCTCAGGTTGACAATATGCACTGTCACCCTCACAGGGATATAATACCGTAAACATTAACAAAGGCAACACAAAATCAAGGCAATGTACTCAAGAGCCAAGCCCAGTATATATTCCACCGTGCACAGACCAAACAACAAGGCTATGGTGGTTGTCCTACAGCCGCTACTGGTCGGGGTCCTTGTGTTTGGGGCCACACCCATCACATATGGCCCCTGCGCTGCAAACATTATCAGATGACTGTACCTTCAAATTCCCTCTTCTGTAAAAGTATTTTATTTGTTCCAAATAAAATGTGTTACCAACATTCAAGTGTCACCTACATGTCGTTGTTATATTTTGAAGATTATGTTTGCAATATTACCTATTAAAAGCAACAGACGAAGCATATATTTGCATTTTTACATCGGTACTGTACATACTTCAAATCAACAATCCTAGTTACTTCTGAGATTAAGTAAATGCTATTTAACATTAACCAACTACTTGTCAACAATCTTTAGAAGAGAAAACAAGAAGTGAATATACACAAGATGAAAGAAATGATATCTCATGTTGACACTCCATAAAAAAAATCTATTTTGACAAGCAAATTTTTCCCCAAAAGTAGGCTAGTTCTAAAATGCAGGTATGGTGGCCCCAAAAAAACCTAACACTATGTTAAATTAATTATTATAGGTATTACAAATTATATTCCTCAATATAAACTGGTCCATTATATGGTCCATATCATGCAATTTGACAAATTTAGAGGATTAGTTGCCAAAAAACATTTATTGACATACCAACGATACATAACTCAGCATGGCAGAATATCTGCTATATCTCTGATCAGTAGAAATAAAATAAAAACACAAACTATTTTGTTTAAAAAAAACAAAGTTTTTTCAAGCATTCAGTAAGTATGTCACAGATATTAGAAGCTGTTATGTTGCAGCGATTTTTTTCACTATTTTGGGAATGGGTCCGGGTCCAATCAGATTGTGAAAAATCGCGTTGTGAAATTCCCCAAATTGGGAAAAATCGAGTCGTGAACTCCCCAAATTGGGACATTTTACAAATCAATTATTTTAAGTAAACAAGGACTATGCAAGTGTTCTGTTACCTTTTATTTTAATAAATAAAAGATGTACACTAAGTTACAGACTAATGTCTCTGTTTTTCTGTCTACAATAAGGTTTTGCTGTTCATCAGTGAGTGTGTCAGTAATCTCTCGTGTGATCCTCATTAGGGATGACAACGTTGTTTGCCTCAGCCTGATCCGATTAACTACAAATCACTAGCTTCAGTCAAAATTCAGTATCCCAATACAATATTCAACAAACAGGTCAGTATAATTATTTAACATGTTTAATGAAATAACACTCTTAATTATAACAATATAAAGGTTATTAAAAATAATCTGGGTCGAGTTTGGTCCTAGAGCTGTTGATGTGATGAAGATGCTTCGACATGTTTGTTCATTGTCTTAAGAATTTTTGAAGCAATACTTTTACTTGGACCTGCTTGCTTTGCAGAATTAAATAAGCTGCTTTCTTGTGGTTCGTCTTTTTAATGCAAACAACCGATTCCAATTTAAAATTATTTCTTCCCTGAACAAACAACGATTTCTTGTCTTTTTCGTCGGTGGCGAACTCGACACAGAACGAACAAAACATAACATTTTGCTGCCGCGAAATTCGAGCCAATCTCACCCTTTCTTCTATGATTCCTGAAACGTGCATGTACGTTTTTCTCAGTCGTATTCTTTTGATTTTCGTTTTTCTTTCGTCGAGTTTCTACTTTTTTCGAGGGGTTTAGTTGCATTTTGTAAATAACGCCACATTTTGTATTCGTGGAATTTGCTAAAAATAAAACGGAAAACCTCGGCCTCGTTTTGAATATCGAGGCAGTTGTCAATACGCAGATCCCTATATATATATATATATAGGCATGTACACATGCGCAGTTAAATACCATAGCTAGAATGGTATTGATAGACTACATAAACATCCGGTGTGTAAAAATGTGTTGTTCATTACCGATATCATGCTCGAAATTGGGAATGTTTTTCTTGAAATTGGGAATCATATTTTTTTTCAAATTGGGAAAAATGGTATATTTTTTTGATTGGGAACGGGTCCGTTTATCGGTACCGCTTTATATATAAGGAAAGAAATCGCTGTGTTGGATGCTATTATAAATACATTGTAATTTTCTGAAGTTGAGTTGATACAGGTTTTTGTTATCATTCATAGTTAAAAAGTAAAACCAGTATATATGTACTATGTATTCATTAGATTTGTTCCTCTTTGTGGTGTCCCCATAATTAACACACTAATAATTCAAACTTCAAATAATTTCAATCACTGACTTTAGTATCATTCATATAATTAATATTTGTTTAATATTAAACAAAAATAATCAAACGACAAGATGATGTGTCGAATGTGTTGCCATACTTTTTTCAAAACACAAAATCTCGTAAAATTGCTGGAGCGATTTACTACGAAACGCGTTTGTTTACTTCTGATAATAAAACCTAAAAACTTCCATACGTACCTTATTGTAATAGATCGCACAAAATAAACCGCACCTTACCTTAGAATTACCATAGAAGTACTTTAGAAATTGATATTTACCTTAAAAGGAGTTCATATTCTCTTAATATCTTCGGAAAAAAATCTTGCATGAAATTTCATTTTAAAGCGGAAGTCGTTATAACTACTACTTCCGGCTATTATTGCAAGTAAGAAAATATTCCCATTTTTTTTATAATTATGTACCTTAAAAGCATTAAAAAAACTATAAATTAATGATTATTTCTTCCACTTTATATAAAACATTTTTATCGTTGCCAATTTAACGTAGTCTCGGCCTCGTTCAACCGTACTGCTTCGGATTTATTCACAATGCTATGCCACGCAGCTTCGGAACAGACTAGGCATGTTCTGTCCGAGACTAGTTTCCGAGATGTTGCTTTATCTTGCGGATGAATCCATAAGTTTACAATAAGTTAATTGGTCGTCCATTGTTGAAACACTGAATGAAAAGCAAGAAATAAGGTGCAACATTTCAACCGAATTTGATAGGTAATCATTGTTTTTTTTACATATCAATAATGCTGTAATGTTTATTTAAATATGTTCTTAACTTGAGCGACGATTGACACGGAATAAGTTCGTTAAACCTATATTTCAGGTTTGTTTACATTTTTTTATGAATGAACAAAATGGATGCTAAATGAATACACAATTTGACAACACCACCTGACACTTATTTACGAATTACTAAGGATGTATGTGAAGTTAAGGTAAAAAGCTCTAAAATATTCTTGGAAAGTGTCATTTCTGTGTAAGAACATTTCACAAGTGCATAAAATATGTACGGTTAAGTAGATCATGTAGATTGGACGCACGTTTTAATCCCTATTGTCTTTTTATTTATTATGCAATTAGTAACATATTTTTAATTTCAACTGTAATGCTTTTAATTTACTCTCACCTGTGCTATGCTGCTTGTAATACGATGTTACACATAATGCTGTGCTATGCTGCGTGTAATTTAATGTTACATGTAATGAAGTGCTATGCTACATGTAATGTGATGTTACATGTAAAGCTGTGCTATGCTGCATGTAATGTGTTTTTAATGTAATGCTGTGCTATGCTGCTTGTAATGCTGTGCTATGCTGTGTTAAGTGATGTAATGCTGTGCTATGCTGCGTGTATTGCGATGTTACTTGTAATGCTGTGCTATGCTGCATGTAATGCTATGTTACATGTAATGCTGTGCTATGCTGCGTGTAATGCGATGTTACACGTAATGCTGTGCTATGCTGCATGTAATGCTATGTTACATGTAATGCTGTGCTATGCTGCGTGTATTGCGATGTTACTTGTAATGCTGTGCTATACTGCATGTAATGCTATGTTACATGTAATGCTGTGCTATGCTGCTTGTAATGCTATGTTACATGTAATGCTGTGCTATGCTGCGTGTATTGCGATGTTACATGTAATGCTGTGCTATGCTGCATGTAATGCTATGTTACATGTAATGCTGTGCTATGCTGCGTGTATTGCGATGTTACATGTAATGCTGTGCTATGCTGCATGTAATGCTATGTTACATGTAATGCTCTGCTATGCTGTGTTAAGTGATGTAATGCTGTGCTGTCCTGCGTGTATTGCGATGTTACTTGTAATGCTGTGCTATGCTGCATGTAATGCGATGTTACAAGACGTCTGTGCTATGCTGCGTGTATTGCGATGTTACACATAATGATGTGCTATGTTGCGTGTAATGCGATGTTACACGTAATGCTGTGCTATGCTGCATGTAATGCGATGTTACATGTAAGTCTGTGCTATGCTGCGTGTATTGCGATGTTACACATAATGCTGTGCTATGTTGCGCGTAATGCGATGTTACACATAATGCTGTGGCAGTGCTATGATGCGTGTAATGCGATGTTATACGTAATGCTGTGCTGTGCTGCGTGTAATGCAATGGCGCTCTAAGCTCTATACTGCAGTCTGAAGAACATCCCACCTTCTGGAATTTAAGCATAACAGTACTCAAAATTTTATATTAGAACCTTAAAATAACATCACTGTTAATGAGAGAAAGAAACAATGGATGAATGGAAAATGGGACAATTTTTCTGATTTTTTTGTGAGTAAGACACTGCGGTTTTACTGTGAAATAGCGATGCAAAAACTCATTATGCTTACGATATAAAAAATAATTAACAGCATAAATTTGATTACTGAATTTATGTCGAGCGGGAAGAGGAAAGTGGCAATTTTGTTAGAAGAATTAGTTTCTTTTAGCACTTGTTTTTAGATCACCTGAGCCGAAGCTCAAGGTGATCTATTAGGATCACTCTTCATCCGTCGGTGTCGTCGGCGTTAACTTTTCTTCAAACGACCTTCTCGGAAACCGCTTTGCCAATTTTGATCAAACTTCACATGGATGATCCTTAGATCAATGATTTTTAGATTTGTTAAAATTAGGTCAGCGCGTCATTCAAGATGGCCGTCATTACCATATATAATCGAAACCTTAAAAAAATCTTCTTCTCAAGAACCCTGGACAGATTTCAACAGTTTTTCTTTTAAAATGATCGCCAACGCCTTGACTATCAAGTTTGTTCAAATGAAGTCCCCGGGGCCAAAAATGGCTGTGCCCCGGGGGTCCAAAGTTTGTAAATTGAGATTTTGCATGTTTTTCATATAGACATAGGAAAAAAATCTTCTCTGAAACCACAAGGCACAGTGCTCTCATGTATTACATGTAGCATCAGGTTATGGTCCTCTACTAAGTTTGTTCAAATGGTGACCTGGCCCTCCCCGGGGGTCACAGTTTTTACATAGACTTGTATAGGGAAAAACCTAAATAATATTCTTCTCTGAAACTGCAAGAGCCGGAGGTTTAATATTTAGCGTTTTCTATAAGTTTATGGTCCTCTACCAAGTTTGTTCAAATGGTGACCCTGGTTTCAAATTTGGCACAGCCCCGAGGTCACAGTTTTACATAGTCTTATATAGAAACACATTTAAAAACAATTTTTCTCTGAAACTACAAGAGCCAGAGGTTTTGCATTTACTATAGGATTATGGTCCTTTACCAAGTCTGTTCAAATGGTGACCCTGGGGTCACATTTGGCCCCGCCCAGGGGGTCACAGTTTTACACAGGCTTGTATAGGGAAAAAAATCAAAAAATCTTCTTCTCTGGAACTGCAAGAGCCAGAGGTTTAATGTTTTGCATTTGCTATAAACTTATGGTCCTCTACCAAGTTTGTTCAAATGGTGACCCTGGGGTCAATTTGGCCCCGCCCCGGGTCAGAGTTTAACATAGACTTATATAGGAAAATATTTAAAAAAAAAATCTCTGGAACTACAAGAGCCAGAGGTTTAATATTTCGCATTTACTATACTCTTATGGTCCTTTAGCATGTTTGTTCAAATGGTGACCCTGGGGTCACATGTTGTACATAGACTTTTACAGGGAAAAGCTTAAAAATCTTCTCTAATACCACAAGGCACACAGCTCTCATATATATTACATGTATCCCTGGGGTCACACTTGACCCTGCCCAGGTGTTACACTCTATCACCTTCATTTAGTATTTGATATTTACCAAACTTTGTCAGTGTCTTTATCTCAATGTTAACACAACAGAGGCCACATTTCTTGAACAATCTTGACCAGACTTGCACAGATTGTATATGACCATAACATTTCGAACAAGTTTGATAATGGCCGGTACTCAGGTGATTGATTTTAGGACCATCTTGGCCCTCTTGTTTAAAAAGATTTTAATAAGATTACCTTTTTTTCTCTGGTGACATAACTGTTAATTTTTCTTCTTATTTATTATATTATATATATATATATTATATATATATATGATATATAGAATCATCTGTTTTCGCGGATTACTACAAAGGAATTTTAGCAAGGACCAAATAAATGCTGCTTATCGACCTGTTAAAAGCGCTGTACTCTGAATAACCGGCCATAATTTTGTACCGCCATTTTTGCAAAAAAACACCAAAAGCATTGTGTGGTGTATGCAGCTAAGTGGAAGTACTGGGCCCATATTCATAAAGCTTCTTAAGATATTTCTCAACGTATAATACCTTCAAGTGAGGTTATTTTCTAGAACTTCTACTTAAAGCTACAGAGTCTCTATATCAATCGATTTCTTCTTTGTAGACGTATCTTTATTTTAACTTCATGTTCACCAGCTCATGTCGAAATCGGGTATTTAAGCGAGCAAATATAACGCAGGACATCATTTATTGTATAGACATCGACCAGTGTACATTGTACCTGTACACAGGTAACATTATGATTTACAGAAGGAAAAAGGCCTCTCGGGACTCGAACACACAACCTTCTGATTTCAAGTCAGGTGCTCTATCCACTGAGCTACATGTATAACTCTTCTTGAGAAAACGCAACTCAAGATGAATCCATAAATATATGGTCCATCTTGTCGGAAATGTAAATTAACATTACCTAGTTTAATACTATATGTTATCAATATGAAACTAATAATCCGCCTCAAAACAACCATATATCTCAACTTGTTATTTAGCGCTTGATGAGTTTGTGTGTGCGCAAGTTATTACTTAAAGTATATTTAGTGTTAATAATGCTAGAACATACCAATAAATAGCAGTGGTCTAGTGGTTAAATGTACGTCTCATCAAAACTTAAATTTCAAATCCCGTTCTGGGCAAGTTTTTTTATCAATATATTCTGAAGCCATATGTTTATCGATGTTACCTGTACGAAGGCTATATACAAATGTGATATTTTACGCATCAATATCTGTCTTATATACCGACTATTGGGGTGTTCGTCAATTTGAAACTACTTCACACGTGACTCATTGATATTCATGAGTTATTCCGGTTAAAATAGAGACTCTGTAGCTTTAAGAAAACATTAAACATCTTAGGTATCTTAAATTTCGACTTAAGTTGTGTTGAAATTCCATCAAAAATTAAGACACCTCCTATACATGTATACCCTATCTTAACTATTTAAGAAAATGTTCTATGTACCCATGTACAGGTAAGCATATATGTAGATCGTGAAAAATCATTTGCGAAATTAATCATGTGTTTCTATACAATTTCATCCCAGATAATATTAAATGTTGCTTGACTCAAATTATCAGACATGTTGAAATATAGTAGCCTTTAGTAGCTTTATCAAATTGATGAATGAAGCAGCAGACTGGCCTAAATCAGGTGGAATTACCTGGAATTATTGGTGAAATAACTAAACAACACTATTTTTTGTAAAACATTTTTAATTATATTCCATTTTTCTTCTTTATTTTATATATATATTATATACATACTATAACAATGTAATACATATAATACTGTAGTTGTATGGCGAATTTAATTTTACTACGGTGCCTACATACATAGTAAAAATTGTAAACATTGCAACAGTCAAAGGTCAGAAACTAGGTCGAAAGTAGTCCATTCACATTGAGTCGTTCTCATTTAGTCCGGTTCTCATTGACTGAATATCACCAGTAGTAGTGACAGGATATCAACAACATTAACAGTTTATTATGCCAGAGATGACGAGTGTCTCGAGAAAAGGGGCATATTGGCATTTGCAACCAGTATGGGCCGAAACAGCCTGTGCATAACCACACAGTCTAATCAGGGTCCACACTGTTTGCCATTTGGTAAAAAATATATTCACTATATGATCATGGATAACAACTTTTATCGAGTCCACTTCTAGAATTAATCGTGAATACCAGACCGAATTGTTCCCATTTGCTGTCTATTGTGTTCGATTGCGCAATGCGACAATGTGTATACAAAATGACGTCATCGTTTTCCGTGTACTCCATATGGCTGGTAACTAGCCTCTCCCTGTTTAGGTTAAGTCAATACCGGTGTAACAGTAAAAGATCGCCGTACAGTAATTATATAAGGAAACAGTCGTAGGGGTGGGGTGGGGGGGGGGGGGGGGGGGGTGGGTGAAAGGAGGTGAAATATATTGAAATTAAAATCCCTTTAAAAATAACAGGACACTCTGTTGATTCATGTGAAATTCCATGCATATATCATATGGCTTATATATTTTGTACCACCAATCCATCCTTTTTAACAACTTGTTTTGTTCATTTCAGAGACGCATTATCTGGTTTCCAGATGCCCTTCGTTCTTCAAATAACAATGCAACCCTGAAAGACGTGGATTTAACTAAAAAAGTTGACAATACTGTGATCGCAAGATTCTAAACTCCAGGAAATATATTCATTTAATTATGCCAAATCAGAAACGCGGTTAATTTTTCTTTGGCCTTATGCGTTACAGTGTATACTTGTTACTGCGTATCCCGCTTGAGATGTGTTCGCCTGATCATGATGGTGACTTCAGTTTGGAAATCCCGAGGACTGAGCAGACATCATTTGTTTAAAGAACCAAAATGAACATAATTATACCTCACAGAGACTATATAATATGTAAAGCTGTTAAAAAACACCAAATGTATACAATGTCGTACATTGACAGTAGATGCTCACATTCAAAAACACTTTTGGTGTTTTACATCATTTTAACACCTTTTAGGCCATATATGACATTGATTTTTTTGTGGTAAGTATGTTGTAAGTGAAGTAAATGTAGCCGTGCCTTTAATAGTGGTTCAAGGGAGACAACTGCTATAGTTCTCTGTAGTATGTTTACTCATTTTTATGTCCCTTATTCCACAGGTAGATAGCTGGCTATGTTCACAGTACTGAGTAATAACTGTAAAAGTTAATGAATCCATTTATCATGAGATCAATGTATTATATATATTGTATACGGTTGTCATATATGTCTTGACAAACTGATTATTGTACAAATACAGCTTGGTTGACAGGATTGAGTGAGTGAAAACTAACTTAGGTCACCCCTAACACTGCATGGCATGATAACTCTAACTAACTCAGTCTTTGCCTACCTTCTCTAAGAGAAACACCTATTTCAGTACAGAGATGTAATAATATATATTTTAGTAGTTTTCTATAGACTTGTAAAGGTCTGATTGAGAATGTAGTTTATATATTCTACAGCTATTAGATTCTGGGTAAATATTTGGTTGCAGAACCTAAATATGGATTTGTCTGGTGAGTTCTCGATTGTTTGGTATATTAATGAAATTGCCGCGTTTGTAGATAATGTATTTCTGTAATGGCTGCAATGTCATTCATATTGTAATTGTTTGTTAAATGTGATGTTTGTATATATTGCAGGTTTTATATTACCCGTATATAAAGAACCCTAACTCATGGATTGGAGTTGTTGAATTTATCCCCATAAGACCATGGTTACAAATGGCGCCCAACGGGGGACCGTGACTGAGTAAACTTCGAGAAACATGCAAATGATTCTCTGTACCCATGGAAATTCGAGGACGAATTTCAGTCTGTAGGGGGAGTGTGTCACGGTTTATGGATATCTAACAGGTAGATTGATGTTGCATTGCCTGGCCGGTTAGCTCAGTCGGTAGAGCATCGGAACGGTAGTCCGAAGGTCCCGGGTTCGAGCCCCGGTCTGGCTGCACATTTTTCTAGTCCTGTGACATTTGGCGCCCAACGGGTCGTGGACGTGGTTTCCGTTATGGCAACAATCCACCTTACAACCATCCAGGTGGCAGTAACAACAACCACCGTCCGGAAGACAACAGGGGCCAACAGAATGGTTTTGGTAGAGGGAATCAACAGCCAAAAGTTCAACCGTCTCTGTTGATGGCCAACCAGAGGCTGGTGAATATATAGGCCAAGATATATTAGAGAAAATGATAGGTAGCTCTAATGAAAGTGATATTTTCTTACAGGGATCACGGGTCAGAGCCTTGTTGGATACTGGGTCGATGATATCTACAGTATCCGAGTCTTTTTATCGTTCTTTAACAGATCCACCAGTTCTACACAGTTTGGATACACTGGGTTTAAAGGTTTCCATTGCTGATGGATCACTGTTGAAGTATATTGGTTTTATTGAATGTACTATTTTAGTTCCATATTTATCTGATGTTTTATTTGATGTACCTGTTTTAGTTGTACCAGATACACATTTGAATAGTAATTGTCCAGTGCTTATAGGAACCAACGTTATTCGTTTGTGTAAGAATGTTCTTGCACAGGATACAGATAATTCTTCATCTGATGTTCCTGAAGAGTGGAAAGTGGCTATGGACAGCATAAGTTGCAATACATTTACAGTGAAGTCCAGCAACAAGAAAGTACTAAAGGTTGCACCTTATGAAACCATTACAATTAATGGTACAGCTAGACATGTAAGCCATAATGTCAGTACTGTTGTTACAGAGAACTTACAGGCAGATTCTCCATCCGGATATACAGTCTGTCCGAGAGTGGTTAATCTGGAACAACGCGGTAACTGTGCCAAGATTGCAGTTAAAATTTGCAACATGTCTGCTAAAGCTATTACATTTCGACCCAAGTCTGATATTTGCCAGATCAGTGAAGTCAAGGTGGTGGATAACCTGGCCTCGGATCTTGGCAGTATGACAGTGACTAAGGAGGGTAATGTTTCACCCCTGGAAGAACTTGGTGTCAGAATTGATACGGCAAATCTCACGGAGGAGCAACTTGCACGTGTCCGCCAGATCTTAGGTACCTGGGACCATATATTTTCGAAAGGAGCTGCCCATATTGGTAAGACTGACCTAGGTCAGCACAAGATCGTGCTAGAAGACGATACTCCTTTCAAAATGCCATACAGGAGGATACCACCAGGCATGTATGAAGAAGTACGACAGCACATTAGGGAGATGATTGAAGCAGATGCCATTAGAGAATCTGACAGCCCATTCTCATCTAATGTGGTACTTGTTAGGAAAAAGGATGGTTCCCTGCGATTTTGTTTAGATTGGAGGCATCTAAACAACAAAACACGAAAGGACGCATATATGTTGCCTAGATTTGACGACACTATTGATACCTTGAGAGGATCAAAGTACTTTTCGAAGCTAGATCTTCGATCAGGCTACTATCAAGTGGAAATGGAGGAGTCTTCGAAACCGTACACTGCTTTCTCCGTAGGTAATCTCGGATTCTATGAGATGAATCGCATGGGAATGGGACTTTCAAACTCACCTGCCACATTTCAAAGGCTTATGGAGAAGTGCATGGGTGATATGCATTTAAGGGACTGTCTCATTTTCCTTGATGATATTTTAGTGTTTTCGAAGACATTCGAAGAACACGTTAAACGTCTGGAAGGAGTGTTCTCCAGATTGGAACAACATGGGCTATTGTTAAAACCCAGTAAATGTGAGCTGTTCAAAAGCTCAGTGAACTACTTGGGCCATGTTGTGTCAGAACATGGAATAGCAACTGACCCAGAGAAGACAGCAGTTATCAAGAATTGGAAGCCACCAACCAATATCAAGGAACTGCGACAATTTCTTGGCTTTGCAGGCTATTACAGGCGGTTCGTGAAGAACTTCTCCCAAGTTGCACAACCTCTAAATGCCTTGCTGGAGGGTCATGGAACGACAAAAGCTGCCAAGAAAGCCAAGAAAAAGATCAAGAAGCAAGCTGTTGTGTGGAAATGGGGAAAGGACCAACAACAAGCATTTGATACGTTGATAGAAAAATTGACGACACCACCAGTCCTTGGATATGCTGATTATACAAAACCTATGATCCTACACACGGATGTCAGTGGATTTGGTTTAGGCGCTGTACTATACCAGCTTCAGGAAGGCAAGGAACGCGTAATAGCATATGCCAGTAGGGGACTGAGACCCAGTGAAAAGAAGTACCCAGCGCACAAGTTGGAGTTTTTAGCACTGAAATGGGCGATTACAGACAAGTTTCATGACTTCCTCATGGGAACTACATTTCAAGTCGTAACGGACAACAACCCGTTGACCTATGTGCTAACAACAGCCAAGCTTGATGCCACAGGACACTGCTGGATATCAGCATTAAGCAACTTCCAGTTCACCATCATTTATCGCCCTGGAAAGCTTAATGTTGATGCTGATAGTCTGTCAAGACAACCAGAGTTGATCTTTCCTGATCAGGTTAAAGCAATCTGCCATGCAGTTAAAGCATCACTACCCTTGGTGCACTGTGTTTCGGAAGTTGTAGGACCTCAACCGGCCGGTGAGGAAATTGTAACATCGGAACCTTTTAACCAGATAGACTGGCAGCAGGAACAGAGAAAAGATGCCACCATAGCCAGAGTATTAGACCACCTTGGATGCGGTTCTCGGCCAAGGGAAGAAGACCTCAGGAGAGAAACACGCACTGTACAGAAGTTCCTTCGGGAATGGAATCGCCTTAACGTAGAGGATGACATTCTGTACAGAACCGCCTCCTTTGATGGTCAACAGACAAGACAGTTAGTCATCCCAGAGACTTACAGGAGCATTGCCCTAAAAGGCATCCATGATGATGTTGGACATCAAGGAAAGGAGAAGTCTCTGTGGTTGGCTAGACAACGCTTTTATTGGCCTGGCTTGGAAGGCGATGTTAACTGGAAAGTGGAAACCTGTGGCAGATGTATTCGTCGGAAGACACCAGTTAGGGTGGTAGCAGAACTACACCCTATAATGACTACAAGACCAATGGAATTGGTCTGCATGGACTTTCTTAGTCTGGAGAGGTCAAAAGGAGGCTTTGAGCATATTCTGGTCATCACGGATCACTTCACTCGGTATGCTCAAGCTATTCCTTGTCGCAACCAGACGGCCCAGACGACTGCCAGAGCCTTGTATGACAATTTTTTCCGATACTACAGTTTTCCAGAGACACTACACAGTGACCAGGGACGGAATTTTGTCGGAAACGTCATCAAGGAGCTGTGCAAGATCGCCCAGATTAAGAAAACCAGAACTACACCATACCACCCCATGGGTAATGGATCAGCGGAACGGTTCAACCAAACTTTGTTGAAAATGCTCGGGACCTTGGAAGAGGACCAAAAACAGGATTGGAAATCTTACGTAGCGCCAATGGTCCAGGCATACAACGCAACGAAGAGTGATGCAACTGGTTATTCGCCCCACTATCTCATGTTCGGGTGGCATCCTCGTCTCTCAGTAGATGCCTACTTAGGTACTTCAGTAGATGCTGAAGAAGCTGCATCAGAACCACAGACGTATGGCAAGAAGCTGCGAGACAGGTTGCAGGTTGCGTATGGTGTTGCTGCAAAGGAAGCCAGCAAGAACGCTGTTCAGAACAAGGAGCGATATGATCGTAATGTAAGGAATAGCAAGCTTGAGGATGGTGACAGAGTCCTGGTGAGGAAAGTCGGTCTGCAAGGGAAGCAGAAGTTGGCAGACAAATGGGACAGGGATCCATATTTGGTACTCGCGATGCCAAATAAGGATATCCCTGTATACAGAGTGAAACGCGAGGATGGACAGGGTCCAATACGGGTGCTACACAGAAATATGCTGCTACCGTTTACCTCTATTCCCTCTGAGATCCCATGCCAGATACCAAACCGTAAGGTTGTGTCTAGAAGAAAACCCACCAGAGCCAATCCTCGGAGTACCGACACAGAAAGTTCAAGCTCAGATTCTGAACCTGAGCAACATATTCAGAATGGTACTAGACATAAGAAAGTACGAATTGGACCAGATACCATCTCTCTAAGCGAACGCCATGAAAGTAGCACCCTTGAAGATGCAAACCTTCAATTGGATGAGAGCAACTTTAATGCGAGTCGCGACAGCGTGTGGGATATAGATCCAGATTCACTAGGTCGACCAGCTAGACCACCGGAACATCAACCAGAAGGTCCACCAGCACAACTGGAACATCCACCAGATGGACAACTGGAAGTTCAACCACAGGATCTGCCGGTGCAGCAACTGGAGCCAGTACAACTGGAACATCCACCGGAACGTCCACCAGAACGTCCACCGGAAGATCACCCAGATGGTACACTGGTACAGCAACCAGAGCCACCGAGACGGTCAACCAGAGAACGGCAACCACCAAACAGATTGGGACAGTGGGTTGTGCAGCAGACAGCCATAACACCGAAGCAAGAGATTTATTATGTATAATGTTAATTTTTACCATTTTTCAGTGTATGATGTCAGTATTTGTCGCGACATGTAATGTCGTGAAGATATAATGTACTTGACATGTGTATTTTAGCGAGATCAATCTCATTTCCCTTTGAGGTTGCCTTCTCAAGTTAACCCATTATGATGTGTTGACGGGACGTAAAACCCCATTAATTGTTCTGTTTTCTATTTCACAGATACGTATGGAGATGGATTAATTTCAGATAATATTGGTTAACAATTTTAGAATTTATTTCAGCATAGTATATGGATGCTAATCTGTTTGCTTTCAGACTTTGGAGTTGGTCCATTTTTGCTGAATTAATATTATTTGCAAAGATAATAAATGTACCTGGTTAAGTCAGTTATGTTGAATATTTTCAGGTATGCTTATTTGTGTTTATTTTATAACTTTTAATTAAATGTCTTATTTACAGCGCTGGCATCTGGTTAATAAATGTCAGGAGCCATTTCACTGAGCCGGGAAGTATGTAGCCGTGCCTTTAATAGTGGTTCAAGGGAGACAACTGCTATAGTTCTCTGTAGTATGTTTACTCATATTTATGTCCCTTATTCCACAGGTAGATAGCTGGCTATGTTCACAGTACTGAGTAATAACTGTAAAAGTTAATGAGACCATTTATCATGAGATCAATGTATTATATATATTGTATACGGTTGTCATATATGTCTTGACAAACTGATTATTGTACAAATACAGCTTGGTTGACAGGATTGAGTGAGTGAAAACTAACTTAGGTCACCCCTAACACTGCATGGCATGATAACTCTAACTAACTCAGTCTTTGCCTACCTTCTCTAAGAGAAACACCTATTTCAGTACAGAGATGTAATAATATATATTTTAGTAGTTTTCTATAGACTTGTAAAGGTCTGATTGAGAATGTAGTTTTTATGTTCTACAGCTATTAGATTCTGGGTAAATATTTGGTTGCAGAACCTAAATATGGATTTGTCTGGTGAGTTCTCGATTGTTTGGTATATTAATAAAATTGCCGCGTTTGTAGATAATGTATTTCTGTAATGGCTGCAATGTCATTCATATTGTAATTGTTTGTTAAATGTGATGTTTGTATATATTGCAGGCTTTATATTACCCGTATATAAAGAACCCTAAATCATGGATTGGAGTTGTTGAATTTATCCCCATAAGACCATGGTTACATAAATTTCATTATTGTAGTATTTAATAGATGTTTAGTTTATAAATATAATATAAATAAAATATTGTATTATTTATTCTTTGGTTCAGTTGGATTAACATTGTATGTAAAAAAAAGTTTCCATTTGCAGTCTTGTATCTGAAACTGAAAAACTGCCTTTTGGGAACACAAGGTCATTTTAATCTATTTATTGTTTATTCAAGCTTTTGAAATAGATCTTTTGTAATTAAAGTGACACATGGGCCGATGATGGCAATCTTGAAGTGTATAACAAGCACTGAATTTGAAATTAGCATCTATAAACATGTTTTGCTGTACTTAGCGGTACTCGTCTGATAAAGAAAATGTCACTGGTCTAGCCTGGTCAAGTAAAATTCATTGGGTTGAAGAGTGCATAAAAAATATCCGCATGACTGATATATTTATATGAGAACTGAACACTTATTTTTGTGTCAACTGCTTAGGATGGCAGACACTTATCGATCACTTTGTCCGTCATCGTCCGTCCGTCATGCTTTAACCTGCAACCAAACCTTGGCCATCAATTGAAAAGTATTTTAATTGTGTTCATGAAACTTCACCCACGTCTTCATCTCAATGAATGTTGTTACACATGTGCAATACCTCTGACTCATTTTGGCAGAGTTATGCCCTATTTATCAGCCTAACCTGCAACCTAACCTAGGAAATAAGCAAACAGCAGTGTCAGCAGGCGAAGCAAGTGTTCATGGATGATGGAACACACTTCTAGTTCAAGGTCGACTTAGTGACAGCTTCCCACTAATAACAATCAGGAAACTGATATTTCCATGTCTATACTAGTTTGACATATTAAGCCGTTATATTTGTTTTGTCAAGTGTCGGTGTAGCGGACAATGCGGTGCACTTAAAAGCACAGGATCCGGGTTCAAGACAACGGCGCCTCAGTGTGTTTAGCCTCGTCCATCGTAAGCGGACATAAATCCTCCTATCCGAAGTTTATATATCGAAGTCTATTCTCCGAGCATGTTTAATAAGCAAAAGTAGGAGTAGGGCGGTTTCCCAGATTCCAATGAGACACCTACCCTGACCAGATCCGCATTTTTATTTTTTTTATGGGTGGGGTGGGTGATGGTGGTGGTGACGGGCCGCTGAAGGATAACCAAATAAATTGGACTGCAGCTTTGTTTTAGTAGAGGGCTGGCGTAGCGCAGTCGGTAGCGCGGCGGATTTGTAACCGGAGGCCCCGGGTTCAATCCTCCGTGGTGCCACTGAGTTCCGTCGGTGTGTTCTTGGGCAAGACACTTTTCCTTAGCCTCGTCCGTCGGATGGGGACGTAAACCGGGGGTCCCGTGTATCGCGCAGTAAAGCATCTAAAAGTCAATACAGCTGAAGATGACGAAACTTAAAGGGGAACTAAAATTTTAATCATGTAAACTTGTTACAATCTTCAAGATTACGCGTTTAAAAAAAAAAAATGGCGGCTGTTTCACTTTTTTTTGACGTTGACGGAAAATGACGTACTACTTTCCGTTGTCATGTGTTGCTATGATAAGTGGACGGCGGAGCTCAAAACCACTCTGCTTCCCACCTGGTACCCAGTTTACATGTTCAATTATGTGAAGAGTATGTATGCGTACGAAACTTCCAATCATGTATGGGCATGAACAGACGATTTGACCTGAGCAGGGGCGTAGCTGGCCTTTTTGAAGCTGCAGGTCCGCTTAATTTCTGAGCACTGTAGTGGGGTCTTTCACTTTGAATCAACAGGCTATTTGTGGGAAAGCAATAAAGGCTATGAAGCTTTGAAATGCTAACTTAAGAAAATTAGAATTTAAACCTACATATTCAATTATTGATGCTTTGTCTCATCTTCACTCAATTACGGTTGTGAAGTTTAGGGTTTTATAAAATCAAAGGATATACAGGGAATTCATCACAAATGTTGTAGAAACATTCTAGGAATTAAATTGACAACAAGCAATGCTGATGTCTATGTTGAATATGGTGAATTATGACGTTATCCATTGTTTATAACACTATATACTAGAATAGTTAAATATCGGTTGAAACATCCGAAAATATAATTCCACATCTATATTTAATTCTGCATTATCTGACTGTGAAATTGTCGTTATGCAAGGTACTAACCCTGCAATCATGAGTGTGAATTCGGGGACCAGTAGACTATACTGTGTACCGGGTACCAGTCTACTTGGTCCGAATACACACTCATGACAAGCCACGTTCTAAAATGTGGGGGACCACGTTCAAAAATGTGGGGGAAAACGCGCACGGATTCTATGCGCGCGTTGCTACAAAATACAAAGATGATTATCAATATATAAGTATGGTTTTTGACAGAAGAATTATATATTCTATCGAATGGTATGTTTGACAATAACAGTGTTGACCGATAAGATACTTAAATCGGCAAGCAGCAACACCCAGTGACATCTGAAAAATAAAAATGTTCGTTGCTAGCTAGACGTTGCTCAGGTAAAAAAAATACCTCTACAAATTGCCAACAACAAGAGATCGTCTTCACCTGTTGACAGTCTGTGGTGAAAATTATACAGGTCCTGGCACAGTTCAAGAATGAAATAATTATTGCAAAAAATACATATAATTGCTGGAAAGACTCCCGAATCATCAGGAGATCATCCGAGATGCACGAACATGGAACACAGATATAAACACTGACTGACTGGAACTTGGACAGTGTTGAACTGGTAAGTTTTTAACAATTATTTTGCTGACACTCCTTTTTGCATGTGTACTATGTCGGATTGATTTAGTATTCAACATTTATAAACACATGTAGTGGGGTTTTAGGGAGACCTTTGAAAAAAAAAATGCGTACAGAGTACCAAACTACCCTATTTTTTAAAAGCATGCATAGAAAACACACTATTTTTCTTTTTGGCCTTGAGCATTTTGTTCCCTGCTTTTGGACATTCATACCGTTGACCTGAATTTCATGGCATTTAGTAGCGTTTTCACATATTTTGATTTGTCACTACTGTAACTCAGCTGTTGCGTAGCTGTACAAAGTCGGGCCTGCAGATTATTCTGAGTAATGCCAAATCAGCAATAAAAACTGCGAAGGGGGAGGTGTGTCTAATTAAAATTAAGCAAAAACATGTATGTTTTAGCATTTTAAATTCATCTCGAGAATGCACCAGAATGCTCCAGAAATACTCTATTTATCAAACAAATTCTGGGGGAGGATGCCCAGACCCAGTGTATTTAAACACAATTCCAGGATTATTTGAATACATTTACCAACAATATCTATCTAATAATGATCCTTATAACAATAATGTTTAGCATCAGTTATTCTTATTCTTTTATGAAAAGCTATATTTGTTCGTGTTTTTTTTGTTTGTTTTTTTGCTTCAGTATTTACTTTCCGGCCCCAAGTTTCACAATAATCACATAAACGAATAATGCTAATTTGCAGATCCTGAGGGCTATTATATAGAGTTTAATAACCAGTGTTTTTGAGATACGGAAAATATCTCCCGAGGTAGAGAAATGGCCCCGATATAAGAACGATATAAATTCTTATATCGGGGCCATTTCTCTACAGAGGGAGATATTTTCAGTATCTCAAAAACACTGGTTATTAAACTATATATTACATATTTTAAAAGGATATTTTATTAATATGTCTAATGAGTCACGCATTTTTACACCAGTTTGCACGAGAACGCCAAGACGACGTTACGTCATACAAACAAAACAAGTGGAATCGGAACTCTTCGCTAATTTCCGTAATCGTTTTTCCCTAGTGGCGGAATCTGACGACGAAGTCCGTAAAACAATTGGAACGTCATTTGGCGTTCCCGCCACTGACGGAAAAGGCCGAGCAATGTTCCGTACTGGGAAATATCTCCCATATTTCCCAGTAGAGCAAACGAGTAGATATAGCTTTTCTATACCCAGTATTTCCTATACAAATCACAGACAGTTATGTAATATAACCATATCGTCAACACAAAGCAGTAAAATCAAAGAAAAAACATCAAGTGATAACATTTTAGCTTAATATAACCACATTGCATTTTTATAAATCTGCAGTTGATTTGCTTTTAAAAACAAAAATATGTCCAATACAGTATTGTTAATTTCACACCATTTATAAATCCGAAAGTTAAAACAACTGGTAAAACGTTTTCTCATACAGCTTACTAGAGTTATTCCCCTGAAGTCATTAACCAAATCTGTATTACCTCGTTTGTGCAAGACGATTATAAAACCTTCGGTCCAATAATCCGAAAAATATCCTGATTCAAATATAATGTTAACATTATTATCAGTGATATGCCCAGATAGGATATCGCAAGTTGCTATTAAATATTCATTTAAAATATTATCACCAGAAATTTTATTTTTGTTTAAAGCTCGAATTACGGACTCGACTTCTGCTACAGTAATCAATTTATCTTCAAATATTGCATATCCATTAATAAATTGTGACTATTATTAAACTCTTTATCCTCTTCTGAACAGACACTTTTATATCATTAAACAATTTGATAATTATGAACTAAATTTATCTAAAGAAATATCAGGATTGTTTCTTGTTTTGTTTTTTAAATGTCTTCAAAAATCACCTGGTTTAATCATTTATTTATTCAGAGTAGGTTCATCGTAACATAACTATTGTCCAGATTGAACGATGTTTCGACCAACCGCAGTTTCCTTTTCAACATCGAGGATCATTTTCCCATCCACTGTGGTGAAATCATTGCAGCTCAGTATTGCTGAATTATCAACCTGTAACGAGTGTACACAATGGTGAGTAAAGCTTTAAAAAAGTATGTACAGTTGCAGAGAAGTATTTACCATAACATTGTTTATTTTGGTTTTATATGTCTATGAGACGTATAGCAATGTCACGCCTATTCAGACGTTCATATGTGCATGCAGAGCAATTGCTTACCTAATATTATGACTAACAAGCGATTGCATAACATTGTGTATTTTGCATTTGTTATGTTGAATTGTAGTATTGCTTTAAATATTTTCTTGAATGTTGTTGAGCCTAACATGATCTGGGTGTTTAACGTGGAAATAGGGTTCCATCCTCGTGGGCTAATGAAGGTTCCTTACTCGCGCACCGAAGAAAGAAACCCAGTGGCGCTTCAATGAAATGTTTGAGTGATAACCAAAGTAATTCATTCATTTGAATCTTAAGTTGTTTACAGTTGTGAAATCACACAATTTTCATAAACTTCTTGACTCAGTAATGTATTAAAACAAATTATAGAATCCACTAAGTATGTAATACCTTATATAGGAGTGTATTGATTGGAAAGTGATATGTTCTTGGCGATATCGTTTGACGTCTAGTTGTTAAGCGGGTGTTTGACGTCTAGTTGTTAAGCGGGTGTTGTATGAACAAATTGTTTTAATCCGTGAATACCTTTTCGAGTGGGTTATAGTTTGAAAATTGGTGTTTCTTGACTGGATCGTTGGATGGCTTGTTGTACACGCTAATAAAGGCCCATCGCCTGTCGGGGCTGGTGTTATAAATAACTGCTATAGTGGAACAGATTTCAATTGAAGAAGATAGCGTCACCTTTAATTAAAATAATAAAACATTCATATACTTAATGATGCTCTACAACCGAATGTTTTTTTACAAGTTCTGAGTTGGCTAGTGAGTCTGGTGCTTTTGAGCTGTATCATATTGTTTATAAATACATAACGTTTACCCATACATATCACTCTTAGTAAAAGATGCGGATATATTAATGTGTTTTCGCAGGCATGTAAGACTTTTAAGCGACTCAAATAACGTGTGACATTTGTAATGTTTAGGCCAGACGATATTGTACAGACGTTTCAGAATAACACATTACGGCTTTAACATTAATGGAAAGTGTAACCTCCTTATGATGGACATAAATATTATGTTTTATTGCAGACTATATGTAACCAGCCCAGGAATAATGGAACAATTAAACCCATACTCAAGCCGTTGTTGTTGTTTTTGATGATTATGATACTAGTATTGGCTAGATAGATACGAACCAAAGTGGCACATATTATGCATTACGTGGCAAAAATAATGATGCTTTATGAATCGTTCCTACTACAGATCTTATAAATCGTTCCTACAACAGATACATTTATTCAAGTAAATATATTTCCAAAGAATGTGCTGATGTGTGTGTTGTAACCGTGCCTTGTATTTAAATCATTCCAATACAGGTCACAAGTAATCAAAAGCGAAAGACATCTGTTTACAGTAAAACAAGCTTAGGTTTGGTAGGCTCTAACAGCAAAACCCATTTTTCGGTAGAAATTTTACACAAAATAACATTCAATGCTTTGTAAACGATTATAATGTTTGACTGTCTTTTTCACTAATTCACATGCTTGATTTAAAGCTTTTCAATGGATGTCAAATTCAGCATTTGTTAAACATATAAAGTATTTCGATTAAGGAAACAATCTCTTATAATATAATATAGATGTAAAACGCCTTAAAAATGATTTTTCGTCACAAATTTAAAATGTGGGAACAGGCACTTAAAGTTATGGTTTTTCATAGAAGTTAATAATTTATTTTTAAATAGATGTTCATGTAATAAATATTGGGTAAATATTTGTCAACATAAAGAAACAAAAAAACATATTTTAAGTAACTATTCAATGTAAATGCGAATCAACACTTTTCATTAATAAGCATTGCCACACACGGTGGCTAATTTATGTGACAAGAGAGAGTTTAGTTTATAAACGAGTACATTTATTGTAATATCAAAGCAATTGTCTTATAGTAATGGTTCATGATACGTTTAATTTAGATCACGATTAATATGTAAATCAGATAAAATATTTTGATATTGATAAGAACTAGTTTACAAACCAGTTTTTGTTTGACAACACACACTGTAAACTAGGGACAACTTATGGCAGAATATTAGCTGATGTTTTTATTTTATTTAGCCATGACTAATTGTCTGTATTTAATTTAAACACATTTATTTTAAATCGATTTTTACGAAAGCTCCCTGAACATATTTGTATCACTCTCAATGTATTCTAGGTTAGAACCAGTACTAAGCAAATGCGGATCAAGTGTCCTGCTCAGGGACACAACACATATGGTCATGACGGGAATCGAAACCGACTTTCCTGGGTCCAAAGCTCTACCACTAGACCACAGTGCTCAATGCCTGTAGTTAGTCGTACATGCTACATGCATACATTAAGTCTAAATATGACATTTATCATTTCATGTTATTTTCTTTTTGTCTTTAGAATTACCTGGATCCATTTCGACATATTCGTGAGGACAGACTTTAGCAATTTCATCAACTCGCTGTAGGTCTTCAATAACTCTTTGACCACGTGCTTCAACCAATATATGATCAAGATGTCCGCATTTATTAGACCCTTTCAAGACCTGTTATTGTTCAGGAAAGTCTATATAAAGTTAAAAAAAATGTTTTCTGTTACACGTACAATGTTGAATTGAAACTTCGCTAGAGAGACAGGGAACATAAAATACGGGTAGCGTGTTAATACCTTAAAACTAAATGCTTAGATGATCAACAGGCAAACATGTGTATGAATAATAACAATAACAAGTTCTCTACATAGTCGATCCTCGAACACATATTATTTCAATGCGCTTTGCGGTTAATTATAATTGCGATAGCATGCGAAATTATATCCAAGACACAGTAGCAGAACAAGTTATCACATTTATTTCTTCATTGAGTAAAACAAACAATTTCTTTCACCATTGATATCAAAGTTAAAATGGCAAAGTTTAATGATTTTCTGTAACTTTAAACATGTGTGGAAAATGCAACATTGGAATTTGTATATAGTGAAACACCCCAGAAAACACGGGGTCGTCTGTTATTTAAGTTAGATATAGAAAAAGTGTTAGGGTTTTCTCAATTAAAATGACATATAATTTCAACCAAAAAGTGAGTCTACTATTTACAATACGGGCTACATCTGACTACACCACGGAGCAAAATATGTGCTAATTGATGGTTATAAACCTTGACAACTGTCTCAGATTGTATTGCAATTGTATGATGTGTTCATCATACGAGGGGTGTTCCGTTAATAATGCGACTGCTGTATTATTTCGCGGAACTCGTGCAATATTTACATGAAACCACTTCGTATTGCTAGAGTGATCACTGACGCGTGTCAAAGGTAAACATCTACATTCATACATTCACTGACCTTGGTGCAATGTACATTTCTTTATAGCGTATTCGTTACACTATATGCAAAATGACTGGCAAACGAGCAGAAAATGTGGTTGAAATTAGGGCCTATATTAGAGGTAGGTCATTACTTGGGTTGAAGCTGAGAGACATTCACCAAGAGGTGTGTGACATTTACGGGGATGGTCAAATGTCATATAGTACTGTTTGTAGGTGGGTGGCCAAATTCAAATCCGGGCAACATCGCTTGAAAGATACTGCTTGTCCTGGTCTTCCTGTAACGTCAACGACCAAGAAAAACGTTGAAAAAATCCGTGAAATCCTGAAACCTGATGCTTGATACACAGTAAGACAATTAGCTCGGATGACAATCTTGTCGTTAGCACGAGTTCATCTAATTTTGAAAAAGCATCTGAAAGTTAAGAAAAGAAATGCAAGATGGATACCGCATTTGCTGACAGAGGACTAAAAGAAGTTAAGGGTTACAACAACGAAAACACTTCTGAAAATGTATCCGAAATACAGCAAAAAATCGTTTGAGAATTTAGTTACGGGTGATGAAACGTGGGTCCATTATTATGAGCCAAAAAGAAAAGTATCTAACCGAATCTGGGCCACGAAAAATATGAAACTACCAATTATTGCCAAACGAACGCGAACTGTTAAGACGGTTCTGTACGCAATTTTTTTCACTACCAACGGTCCCGCCATACAGACGGCGGTGCCAAAAGGCAGAACTGTCACAAGTCGGTTTTATAAAAACGTCGTATTGAAACAATTGAAGAAGTACTACAAACAGCGTCGCCCTATAACAGGTCTGAAGTATGTTCGTCTTCTACATGACAATGCGCCCGCCCACAAAGCCCGTATTGTAACGGACTTTTTGGAGTCAGAGAAGATCACCGTTCTCCCGCACCCGACTTACTTGCCAGACCTGGCCCCTTGCGACTATTTTCTCTTCCCAAGACTACAAAATCACTTATCGGGGAAGAGATATAACTCGAGGAATGCCCTGGGATCTGCTGTTTACCAGTGTCTTAAGGTTGTACCTGTTCATGAATACGAAAAATGTTTTCAAAAGTGGATTGCGCGGCTCAAAATGTGTGTTTCGGCTAAGGGGGAGTACTTTGAAGGAAATCGCAAAAACAATTGATCAAAAATGATTATAGTATTCTAGTATTAATACCAATTGCATTATTTACGGAACACCACTCGTATATAAACACAAGTAGGTGTTTTACGTGTGTTTATCAATCAATAAGCGTCTGATCGGATAAGGATGTTAACCGAATGATTCGAACGCGCATTATTTATGCGCATGCGATATTTATTTTTTGCGCATTTGTCACGTTTTAATATCTCCCTGCCTATGTATAGAGTTTTTCGGAATTGTTTCTTCGACGTTCCATAACACAATATGTTTCAATCAATCTTCGTAATTTATGTTCAAGCATCATAGAAATGAAGTTTAATAATATCATACATTCATTTATTTGATGCATACTATGTCAAGACATAAACTATTTGAAAATAGTGTAACACAAATGAATATTGCTCACCTGCAGACAGCCATTTGCCTTTGTGCATTTATCTATTGCAATAAAACAGGCCAGCATATCAGGAAATAGGTTACCATTGTCATACCAATACCTTTAACAGACACTTATACTTTAAACTATAACGAGTTCGACGGCGCGTCATCGCAAATACCCACGTTTTCTTCACACATGTCAATTCCCTTTAACCCTGTATTCATTTTACATGTAATCGTTTTTTGGTACTCAGATCAGAAATAGTGTTATTTATGCCTTTCTATATAAATGTATAACGCTGTAAATGAATGAAAAAATGTTTATTAGGGTATTTGTGTAGTTGAACTATTGACCCCCATCCCAGAGTCGCATGGTGACCATGGAGCAAATCATACTGATATTCCCAAAATCATTACATTTTATTGAGTAAGAAAACCAGATATTTGACCAAATTTACCACTCTCTCCCAAATCCCCTCGACCTCGACACACCTGTAATATTTGCCAAGTTTTAACAAACAAAGAGAATAATTACACTGTAATTCAATTTTGTGTATACTGGAACTAATTATGCCCCTTAAAACCTCAAGCCCTCCCCCTCCACCCATCCACCACCATTTGACATGCTGTGTATCTCTTTCAGAGACTCTTATACCAAATAATGTGCAAACAAGTATGGGAAAATGACACTGTAATTGAATGTTAATGTATTTGATGCCCTTCCCCTAGGCCCAACCGATGACATCTATCTAGGAGGAAACAAATCTAAACAGTGTACTCATATCATAACGTTTCAGTTAAGACATAATTACAAAAAAATACACCAAATCCCCCCGCCCCGCCCACCCTAGGCACCCGGGCAGACGAGTTCGAAATAATAAAATCGTTTGATATGTTTATCTTTCATAGACGATTACATATACCAAGTTAAGTGCACAAATATAGAAAAATGACAGTGTAATTAATTTGTTAGTGTATTTGACCTTTTGGGAGCCAAAAATAATGTTGTTTTTCCATGCAGTCATCATGGTGAAGTCATACCCTAAGATTGTTTGAATTCCGTTCCGCGGTTTAGGAGAAGATATGGTAACGGACGGACAGATAGACAGACGGAGGCGATTTTAATATACCCTGTTTTTTTCTCTCCAAAAACGTGGGTATAATGAAATGAATCTAAAATAAATTGTATCAATATCGAATTAAATATAACTTGCAAAACGAGTAATGTCGTCTATCTGATGACATGCAAGCAATGTCAAAAACAGTACGTAGGTGAAACAAAACTACCTCAAAACCAAAGGATTAACCTAAATAGATCTGACGTAAACACATGCAAACTCGCCAGGTCGCCAGTCGCAGAACATCTCTGCTCTACAGCACATGTTTTCTCGGATATATCCCTTTGCTGCATAGACCACAACCCTAGTTGGTCAGATCACACTCGAAAATCACGCGAATCTTATTGGATCCGTCGACTCAACACTATTCAACCGTTTGGAATAAACAAAGGGGATGACATCCGCATCTCCAGAAACAATAACTTATAAAATTCCATGCCGGCTTATTTGTTGATTACTGTGAAATACTGCGATTGATATCGAAATTATTCACCTCATTTTTAATAATTTAATAAAAACGTATATTCTAGTTTATTCCTTTTATGAATAATTTGCATCTATGATCTAGACAACTTAATTACAATATCAAGGTGCTCGAGGTTTAAATTTGTTTTAAGAACGTATATACGTTTGAGTTTTTACTAATAAATTTACTTAACATTTCTATAAAGGATTTCAATTAAAGTCGTTTTAACAATTTCTTTATGCAACATTTGTCTTTAAATCAATTTATATATAGTTGTTTAATTAATTACAGTTCATAAATGGAAAAATAGTCAAACATGTCGAAACACTGTAACGTTAGCGTACGTTATTTTAAGGTCAACGTCAATTTAAAATGTCAGCGTTTTTAAATTTAAAATGTCAACGTTTCACCCACGCGACATCATAACTGACGACGTCATTTCCGTTTTTTGAAAGTAAACAACTTTGACGTTCACGACGTTTACTAACGGTCTGAATATTTGTTGCTTTCTTGGCGTTTATAGCGTTATATAATCACGCCATTATTATTTATTTATTGTAAATCTAAATGGGCCCCTTATCTTCCAATATCAGAACATATTAATCATAGCTTTATGATCATTTGTACATTTTTTTCTAGATTTGTTTTCATTGCAATCGTTGTTTAGATGATTTTCTTGTAAATGTTACATGTCTTTGTACTCCTGAAGAAGACGTAAGGCCGAAAGCGCTCGAGTCTATATTTCAGCTAGTATACACGGTAGCTAAGATTTTTTATTTTATTTTCTTGATAGCACTGTAAATGATAATTTTCCACATTGTATTTTAACAAATTAGTCTATCATTTAGTATCCTTTCTGGATCCAGTGTTTGTGAAAGGTGTTCTGTTCAATGTATGATTTTCTCTACTATATATATATATATATATGGTGAAAAAAATATTTATACAGTGCTACAGGTTTATAAACTGTAGCACTGTATAAATGTTTTTTTCCCCATCTATTAATTTATTCCAACATTTTCGTATCCCCTCGGGGATCCAGTGCTTTTTGAAAGGTATTTTGTAGATGTATGTATTTTCTCACCCTTATATATATATATATATACTCTTACAATATTGATAAAACGTTCAACTTTGAAAACGTTTATTGGATACGATCTTTGTTGATATGGTTGATGTTGCTTCTATAACTGCTGTTGCATTGCAACAGTGTTGTTGTTGCTGCTGCTATTTTTCTTATGCAGTTACTGTTGTTGCTGTAGCTGCTGCTGTTGTTGCTTCTGCACTTCTATTGTTGCTGTTGCTATTCAGCATTGGTGCATATACAGCTGCTGCTGTTGGTTTTGTTGCTGCTGCAGTTTGTACAGCTACTGTTATTGTTGTTGATGCTGCTACTTATATAGCTAGTGTGTTGTTGCTGATGCAGCTTATACAGGTACTGTAATGGTTGTTGCTGCTGCAGGTTGTACAGCTTCCGGTGTTGCTGCTGCAGATGCAGCGTATACAGCTACTGTTATTGCTGTGTTTTAATGCAGATTTTACAGCTTATGTTGTTTTTGTTGTAGCTGCTGCAGCTGCTGCAGTTTATGCACTATTGTTATTGTTGTTTATAATGCAGTTTATACTACTTCTGTTGTTGTTGTTGTGGCTGCTGCAGCTTATACATATATTGTTATTGTTGTTCCTAATGCAGCCTTTGTAGCGTCTGTTGCTTTGTTGTGGCTGCAGCAGCTTATACAGCTACTGTTGTTTTTGTTGTCTCTAATGCATCTTATACAGCTACTGTTGTTTTTGTTGTTTCTAGTGCATCTTATGCAGCTTCTGTTGATTTTGTTGTGGCTGCAGCAGCTTATACAGCTACTGTTGTTTTTGTTGTTTCTAATGCATCTTATAAACTTCTGTTTTTGCAATGGCTGCTGCAGCTAATACAGCTACTGTTGCTTCTGTTGTTTCTAATGCATCTTATACAGCTTCTGTTGTTTTCGCTGTGGCTTATACAGCTACTATTGTTTTTGTTGTGGCTGCAACAGCTTATACAGCTACTGTTGTTTTTGTTGTCTCTAATGCATCTTATACAGCTACTGTTGTTTTTGTTGTTTCTAGTGCATCTTATGCAGCTTCTGTTGATTTTGTTGTTGCTGCAGCAGCTTATACAGCTACTGTTGTTTTTGTTGTTTCAAATGCATCTTATAAACTTCTGTTTTTGCAATGCCTGATGCAGCTAATACAGCTACTGTTGCTTTTGTTGTTTCTAATGCATCTTATACAGCTTCTGTTGTTTTCATTGTGGCTGCAACAGCTTATACAGCTACTGTTGTTTTTGTTGTTTCTAATGCATCTTATAAAGCTTCTGTTGATTTTGTTGTGTCTGCTGCAGCTAACACAGCTACTTTTGTTTTGTGTTGTTTCTGATACAGCTTATACAAATACTGATATTGGTGTTGCTGATGTAACTTATACAGCTACTTAGGTCATTGTTGTTATTATTCCTTTTGCTGATGTTTTTGCAGATGTTGTTGTTGTTTCTATTGCTGCAAGTTATGCAGCTTCTGGTAAGTTTTTTCCTGTTTCTGCTCTAAGCACTCCGATTATTTTGAATATGTCTGGTGTTGAATTCATATTCTATTGTCTGAAAAGATAATAGAAGACTTAGAATAGAAACAAATATTTTAAAAGTAAAGCAAATCACATAAACTATGTAAACAATGAATTTGAATTGATTACTTTAATAGAATTATATCTGCAAACATTATAAACTTCATAGATCCATCCACAAGAGATACATTCGTATCGCGGTTTCTCAAAGAGCAACAGTTTATAGATCATTTACGTTACTTTAATGATAAAGAGCACTCTTTAGCCTCTCGTTAAGAGCTTTCGTCAAGAATCATAGCTAACTAATGAGGTGTCTTTCAGTACTGGTCTGGTGCTTTCACCAAGTTCTGTCTGTGTAAGTTATATATTTAGAGCTTTGTTGCAACGTTATAAGTACTTCACTCGCTTAATGTTTAAACTCACACCGCAGAAAATATGGCCTATCTTGGCTTTAATAAAAATCAATGACACAATTTATGAAACTAAGATCAATATTAAAATGAATATAATTGATAATACATAGTAGTCGGGTTGCTGGTACGAGAACCCCAAAAAATAGTCCGCACAATTGTTTTTTGCAGATAATGTATGTTTAGGATGTCCTTAATCCAAATCTGAATGATGCCACCTTGGCACCCTTGGGGAACTTGAAATATTCAAGATGGCGGCCAAAATGGCCGCCGAAACATAAATATTCCAATTCCATTGCTTCTGGTGAAGATACAGTCATGATCAAGGTGTCCTTTTGTAAGTTTTGGGGGTCAAGGAAGTGAATTTTAGCATTAGTTTATGTGTACAGGTGCAATTTAGTAACATAATGTACTTTTAGCCAGAAATATAAGTAAAAAATAGGCAAAAACTGTAAAAAAGAAATTGCATTGAATAATATATCATCCGGAAATACTTGCATGTATTTTATCTTTTTCTTTATGTTTTTGTAAATAAATGTCACAGTACACAGCGATACGTCATTAATTACGTATCGCTTACTGATGACGTAGTACACGTGAATACTATTTCAGGGTGATTTTGGAGTGAGTCAAGCTTAGTGTTTTTCACAAATAGTAAAAAGCTTACATTTCTGTGAAGATGACTAAGTGTTATCGGGCTGAAATATAGAGGATATTTGTTGTTTTGGAGTGAATAACAGATTTTATTTCATCGAGAAGTGAAAATGACTTTATATTTTTACAACAAAACGACAATTTTTATTTTTATGATTTTACAAACACTTTTTAGGGAAACTACGTTAGAACAACAAGGGACGCAATTGCAATAACAAAGCCGCTTTACACATGTCTTGCCCTACTACAAAAATAGTCCAAAGATAGTTTATTTATATCCAAATTAAACAATTTTTCTATATATTTATAAAAATAATGTTGTTATTGTTTAATAAATTAACAGTAGTGTTATAACCTACCGGTCCTTTGGAATCATCAAGTCCAATATTTGTGTGGAATACCGCTTAAGGCGGTTCTAGGCGCATCAAAGATATTGCATCTTATAGTTTACATGAACAGACAATAAATCCGAGTCTGGTACTTGTCTCTCTTGTTTGTGTATATTGCTTTCAATGGATCCCCTTTTCAGTAGTTATTTACTGATAGACGTGCCGCCAGATGAACGATTTCGTCTTTCGGTTCCGCAAAATACTCTGTCATTTTATACATTAAACTGTATCAAAAACAGTATATATAACCTACGGATTTACAATCCGAAACTTTCTAATACTCTATCTCCACTATGGATATATAATCCACTACTCAATCCAATACACAATCAAAAACTCAAACTTTACAAAATCCATTATTATGGATAACCGATATACATATATACAATCCATAACTATGGATATCCAATCCCATATTATGGATATACAATACAATATTATGGATATACAATCCAATACTATGGATATACAATCCAATACTATATATATTCAATCCAATACTATGGATATACAATCCATTACTATAGATATACAATCCAATACTATGGATACATAATACAATACACAATCATATACTCAATTCATTACTATGGATATACAATCCAATATTATTGATATACAATCCATTACTATGGATTCACAATCCAATACTATGGATATACAATCCAATACTATATATATAATCCAAATCCAATACTATGTATATACAATCCAATACTATGGATATACAATCCAATAATATAGATATACAATCCAATAATATAGACATACAATCCATAACTATGGATACACAATCCAATACACAATCCTATACTCAATTCAATTATATGGATACCCAATCCAATATTATGGATATACAATCTAATACTATAGATATACAATCCAATACTATAGATATACAATCCAATACTATAGATATACAATCCAATACTATATATATACAATCCAATACTATGGATATTCAATCCAATAGTATGGATATACAATCGAATACTATATATATACAATCCAATACTATGGATACACAATCCAATACTATGCATATACAATCCAATACTATAGATATACAATCCAATACTATATATATATATATAATCCAATACTATGGATATACAATACAATACTATAGATATACAGTCCAATACTATGGATACACAATTCAGTACACACTCCTATACTCAATTCAATTCTATGGATACACAATCCAATACCATGGACATGCAAACCAATACAATATATATACAATACAATACTATGGATATACACTTCAATATTATATATATACAATCCAATACTATGGATACACAATCCAATATATAGATACACAAGTCTATACTCAAGTACTATGGATACACAATCCAATACACAATCCTATACTCAATTCATTAATATGGATACACAACCCAATACTATGGATATACAATCCATTACTATGGATTCACAATCCAATCCTATGGATACACAATCCAATACTCAATACAATGCACAATCCAGTACTCAGTCAAACACACAATCCAATAAATATTCAATCCATTACTCAGTCCAATACACAATCCAATACTAAGTCAAATATACAATCCAATATCAATCCATTACTCAGTCCAATACACAATCCAATACTCAGTCAAATACACAATCCAATATCAATCCATTACTCAATCTAATACACAATCCAATACTCAGTCTATAACACAATCCAATACAAAAGCCAATACATAATCCAATACTCAATATATAACTCAAACCAATACATAAGCCATTACTCAGTTCAATACTCAATCCAATACGCAATCCAATATTCAGTCCAATAACACAATCGAATACACAAACCAATACTCAATCTATAACACAATCCAATACCCAAGAATACTCTTCCAAAACACAATCCAAACACAATCGAATACACAATCTAATGAACAAGCCAATACTCAGTTCAATACACAATCTAATATACAATCCAATACTCAGTCTAATACACAATCCAATACACAAGGCAATACTCAATAGTCCATATGAAGGCTATTGTAGTGTAAATACATACATACTACACGTTTGTATTTACTGGTGTACTCGTAAAGGGGCTGAGAAATTTGGAAATCGCCTAAAACGATAACTGCAAAAAATATTTCAGTCTCGGCTTGATTGAGACTGTGAACGTATTGCAAAATGCTTGTCTGGTTCCTGTCTGGTTCTTTCTGGTTCCTGTCTGGTTCCTGGTTCCTGTCTGGCTCCTGTCTGACCATAACGAAGCGTGTTATGAGCCAACATTATTCTGAATATAGTTAAAATGTCAAACGCCATGTTCGACGTCACCGAAGGAATATAGCGCACAGCTTTTGAAAATTATATATGATGAAACCTGTTATACCAGCATCAGTAATTTTTTATTTTCCAAATGAACGGAATGTACGTGAAAGTACGCTTTATACGACACAACCTATGTGAATTTGTATATCTTGACATCCAAGGCTTAAGGTTTGAATCCTCTAGAAAGTGGGAAGTTTTCTCTAAATATCTACCCACATTTCTATAATTCTTGTGGATATATACGGAAAAAATAACGTTTAGCAAGCCCTTATGCACATCTAGCTTAAATAAATGCAACGCTATTTTATATTGTGAAGTATTTTAAATCATCGTCATCACTTAGGTTCATCTTCTTTTTCACTTACTTTTGTTTTTGTATTTCAAAGTATCAGAGTTATCTACCACAGAACATAGCCAAACGCGCATACACAACACACATACAGGAAATGTAGCATTCACAGAACATAGTCAAACGCGCAGCCATACAAAACACGCATACAGGAAATGTAGCATTCACAGAACATAACCAAACACGCATAAAAAACACGCAGACAGGAAATGTAGCATTCACAGAACATAGTCGAACGCGCATACAAAAAATCCATACAGGAAATGTTCACAGAACATAGTCAAACGCGCATAAACAAAATCCATACAGGAAATGTAGCATTCACAGAACATAGCCAAACGCGCATACAAAAAAAACATACAGGAAATGTAGCATTCACAGAACATAGCCAAACACGCATACCAAACACGCATACAGGAAATGAAGCATCCACATAACATAGTCAAACGCGCATAAAAAACACATACAGGAAATGTAGCATTCACAGAACATAGCCAAACACGCATACAAAACATGCATACAGGAAGTTTAGCATTCACAGAACATAGCCAAACACGCATACAGGAAATGTAGGTTTCACAGAACATAGCCAAACAAACAAAACAAGCCATAATTACAAGGAAAAACCAAAGTATGGGACATCACACACATAAAGCTGATAGCTGTTAGGCCTAACAAAAAAATGGTCGGAGTTACCTAACCCTACCTATTATTTCTGGTGAAACCTAGCAATATTGTCCAATATACCAGAAAAATATATAAATCAAGGTTGTTTTAGATAAAAAATGCTATATTTCTATATATAAAAATAATAATAATAAAAAAAAATCCCCACCTAGTCTACCCTATCTATTTCTTTCTGACATGTAACCATAACAACACATATTATTCTTTTATGTCTTATTAGTTTCAGTCAGGTCATTTTGGTTGATATTCTATCTTAATTATCTCAAAACAATGAGAGGAACACGAGTGCTTTATAATCATTTGATAAAAAAAGCACTTCAGTAAATTAATAATTTTACTACTCTGCAATGAATCATGGATACATAGACAGATCCAAATCAAAATGCCTCGGATAATTGTTGTAAATCGCTTCTCTTATAAGTACGAAGGCATCACGAGTGTGATTGTTTAAGGTATGAAACCACCAATTACTTTCTCCATTGAAATCCATGTTAAAATGTCATATATTAATGATTTGCTTTAAATCAAGTATGAATAATGCAGGGGTGTAATTTTCATATCGAAAAAAATAGAGTTTCACTTGAAAAATCACCAAAAAAAGGTGCAGTTATAAATGTAAGAACGCTTTTGTGTGTTTACTAAACAGGTCAAGTGTACAGCTGTTTTCATTGATAGTTTCTCACAAAGTATATGCATTGATTAGAAAGTTGTAAAATGTTCATCTATAATCCATAAACACATATGAATGCACTTCTTATACATACAGCATCAAAATTGAAAATAAATTGGTCATTTTCCCTAACTTATAATGTCCCTTACAAATGACGGAATGTTTTTCATAATAGGAACTGCATTCGACTACACATTAGAGGTTTTCATTCAATTGGTGGTGGTAAACCTTAACAACGAGTAACAAAAACGTCAATATGAAATGCTTTACTTCCTTATAAAATACGTTTTTCTAATGTAATATCTGTTCCTCTGTGATTAGGATTTTGTAGCTTTAGTTTCCGAATTTAGACTCCCACAAGGTCTGCAGACAATGCGCCTTTGGATATAAGTTGTTACACATTCTCACAAGCCCGCTGAAATCATTCTTGCTGGCCAGACTATCAACTCTGAGATGGAAGAATATCTGTTAGAGGCTTTGAGAAGCTTCATATCGAATATAAAGTATTGCAGTCATGCATATAAGAACGAAAACGTGTTTGTCGTTTATATAAATATTGCATACCGTTATTGTCAACCTCAGAGACTATTTATTTTATTATAACAATTATCATTGTATTAAAAGAGGTACAATTCAGTTAAATTCAAAATATTTTATTCGAACATTTACATATGTAAACAGCAATGGATGTAAAGAAATACAAAATATTTAAAGAAACTAACCCTCCAAATAACGGCAATATTGCACTAAAACATTTATCAAAACCCTAGCCAGGTGTTCAGGTCATAAAATAACATATGTGCCGATTAAAAGTATAGGTTTATTCAAGGTTTGTTAAATTCCCATTGAATATGCGTAAAATGAATTATGATTTGGTAACTCTTAACTCGATGCTGCAGTTTTGGGGTTTGGTCTGGCTGGTTAAAGCAGTTTATATTGTGTTTATAGAGTTTGGATTCTCAAAAAAGGTAAAGTACATAATTATATACCTCGTCGTCAGTAGGTTAAGAAACGGTGTACACGTGTTGTAAAATGTGGCTGTTGTTGTCGGGATAGCTACTTTAACACTCATTATGGCGAGTAAGTGCGGTAATTCAGTATGACGAGTAAGTGCGGTTATTCATTATGGCGAGTAAGTGCGGTAATTCATTATGGCGAGTAAGTGCGGTAATTCAGTATGGCGAGTAAGTGTGGTAATTCATTATGGCGAGTAAGTGCGGTAATTCATTATGGCGAGTAAGTGCGGTAATTCAGTATGGCGAGTAAGTGCGGTAATTCATTATGGCGAGTAAGTGCGGTAATTCAGTATGGCGAGTAAGTGCGGTATTAAAGTTATTATCAACCATGATAGTCGTTAATAATAAAAATAAATAGAGAAAAGTAGCAGATACGGTTTTATGGAGTCTGTTCATGAGAGGTAATATAATTTTGCAACACCTCTCACGCCCCTATCCCACCTCCCACCCTCCAGGACCGGCATAAGCCTTAACGTTATTATCAACCATAGCAGTCTTTAATAAAATAAATAAATAGAGAAAAGTAGCAGATCCGGGTTTATTGAGTCTGTTCGTGAGAGGTAATATTGTTTACAACACCTCCCACGACCGCATCCCCACCCCCACTAACGGCTTAAGCGGTATTCTACTTTAAAGCTAGACAGATTGGGTTTGATGATCCCAAAGGACAATAAGTAAAAACACTTATGGATTTGTAGTCGGAGTCATATGCTTTGCTTCTATGTATTCTTGTTAACCCTTAACCCACTATATATATATAATGGACAGTTCTTTCTTTGAATTAAGACTATTCTATTTATGTGACAAAGGGGTGTTTTGTAGAAATTGACTGATCAGCCGACATTGTAAACCCTGATCAGCCTGCCAGTTACGTTTTTATTTTTTTTATATGGGAGGTAATTCTGATTATTCGCTTAGAACATAATAAAATAACACACTATTTGTAAAATCACATCTTTACATTTCTAAAAGGTTCAAACAATTATATCGATGTTTAAATGTTTAATCACTGTCCCTAAAAAGTCGTGCTAAACTCTTTTTTTTTCAATATATTAATCTAACTGATACTTTAAACTGAACTACTTTGTCTTTACACATTTGCCTAATTATCCTGTTTAAGAGTTTCACGATGCTGAATAAAACTATAAATGATAAATTATTAAATCGAATAGTTTGCCGTATCAGAATAAACACTAGTAAAACACCACCGGGCCACACAAAGTTTAAACACTGTTGTCGTAAAATCTAAAGAAAATATCAATATTGCATGTCAATTTTAAAACATGTAGCGATGTTAATGGAAATAAATTAACTAATTTCTTTCAGACATGTGAACTCTTCAATCATTAACATTGCAACGGATCTCCTTCGTTTCTTTGAAAATATAAACTGTTATCTAATTTGATATAATTCTGGATATAATACTTGTATGCGGTAGTGCAAACGTATCTATATTGTTCTAACTGATACTTTGAACTGAACTACTTTGTCTCTACAAATTTGCCTAATTGTCCTGTTTGAGAGTTTCACGATGATGAATAAAACTATATATATCGAATAGTTTGCTGAACCAGAAAAAAACACTAGTAAAAAATCATCGGGACGCACAAAGTTTAAACCCCGCTGTCGTAAAATCTAAAGAAAATAGCAAGATTGCATGTCAATTTGAAAACATGCAGCGATGCTAATGGAAACAAGTTAACTAATATTTCTTTCAGACATGTGAACTCTTCAATAATTTATATTGCAACGGAACAATATAAAATATTATCTAATTTGATACTAATTCTAATTCTGGGTATAATACTTGTATGTGGTAGTGCAAATGTAACTATGTTGTTCTAACTGATACTTTGGACTGAACTACTTCGTCTCTACAAATTTGCCTAATTATCCTGTTTAAGAGTTTCACGATAATGCATAAAACTATAAATGTTAAATTATCAAATCGAAAAGTTTGCTGAATCAGAAACAAACACTAGTAAAAACCATCGGGGCACACAACGTTTAAACCCTGCTGTCGTAAAATCTAAAGAAAATATCAAGATTGCATGTCAAGCGATGCTAATAGAAACAAATTAGCTAATATTTCGTTCAGATATGTGAACTCTTTAATAATTTATATTGCAACGGAACAATATAAAATAGTATCTAATTTGGTAAAACGCTAAATAATCTTTCAGACATGTGAACTCTTCAATAATTTATATTGTTTATTGTCTATTGTCTATTATTGCAACGGACCAATATAAAATATTATCTAATTTGGTACAAATGCTAAATAATGTTTCTAAAACATGCAAAATGCTGACCTCTATGTAACCACCGTTCAGTATTCTAAGAAAGAGATTCTTTAAATATTTGACCTAAGAGATATTTGCATGTTATGTTAGAAACTATTTAATTTACCAATTAATATACAAGCCAAAATGACTAAATAATAATGGTTTAATGTTTTAAAACATTATTTTTATTACCCTACAATAAGGAATCAACACGATATTTTAGGTGTGATATACGTTTATGAAACACATTGCAATATCTTAATTAGGCTTTTCAAGTCTCGCGGACGTTTGATGTTTGTCTGCAATCGTGTCTTGTCGTGCCTCTCTTGTTGCTCTGGCTTCTGCCAAGTCATTGAGTACCTTCTTTGTGTCTTTCTAGGCTATTGTTTGTATTTATACACGAGCATCTTTGTGTTTTACTTATATTGCCTATTAATGCTGCCTTGCTAGTTAGAGAATAGTTCATGGCAGGAATTTCTTTATTTGCACTGTCCCATTTTACTGGGATGACAGTAGGGTAATTGTGAGGATTGGTGCACCCTCAAACCTTGTTTAAACCCTCAGCGGCCTTTTTTCTTTTGCCTCTGACCGTTCCAAGGCGGTAGCCCTATTGTCAACCTTGTCTGTGTACGTGACGTCTTATACCTTTATTCCTTATTAACATTGCCTTTCATGTTTGTCGTTTTTCCGTGTTTTTGGGTTTACTGTGTTCTGTGAAAGGTGCATTTCCTGTTCAACCTCTATACTTATTTCCACAAAGTCGAAACTAGTACATACTAAACAGAATGTTCTTATATCTATAACTTCAAATAAAAAATAGCACTGCACACTACTGCAAAGTCGTCGTTTTGTTTTCAAACCCTTTCTGTACTTCCTCGAATAATTTTAAATTACTTCCCAGGCTTTGTTGTGTTGTTAGGCTTGTAATTATCTTGTAAATACTTCTCCATCCGATGGACGAGGCTAGGGAAGTGTCTTGCTTAAGGGAAGTGTCTTATCCCAGTGACGCCACAGAAGCTCAGTCCTGTGATCATCGGATTCAGAGTCGAACGGGCTTCAACTGGACCACCGCGACCCCCAGATACTTCACAAAGCCTATATTCAAGAATCATTGAATCTACATTAAAACATATTGAATGTCCATGTGATAAACAATTTACAGCTACATGGTTTCATTATAGACATCAGGTGAAAAAATATCACCCTCTTTCAAAATAATTCTCTAAAGGCCAGTAGTATACTGTTTTAATACGTGTTTTATCACCTAATTCAAGCAGGGATATCTTGGACAACTTCTTACATTTATAATACAAAACGGTTAAGGCCAGAAAAAAAAATACCTGTGTTTCTGGTTACTCAGCTGAAACAATTAGGGTAGGTAGGTAGGTAAATGTTTTCTTTTCTTTTTTTTTTTTTTTTTTTTTGCCCATATGGTTTGGACGATGTTAAATGTATCATTAACTTTGTCAAGTAGTTAAATTGTAGTGATTTTGCAAGGAGAGAAGGACCTCATGATATCTTTTTAACTTGTTTGTTTTGAATAAAATAAATTGAAAACACATATTTTCTGCCATTACGAGTTTACATAAGATTGAATTTTATAATTTCCTGAAGCTGGGTGGTATTGGAAGAACAAATCTGCTGGCAGCATGTCATGATTAATGTTTTTCATTACTTCTGCTCTGTCCCGTGACTGCATTTTCCAATTCTAATAGCCAAAACGGACGCGAAGAAGGCGTTTTTCTTTCTTTATTTTTTTTTTGGATAAAAAAGTATAGGGTCGGTGCCAAAATATAGGAACGGTCGGGTAACCAGAAACACAGGTATTTTTTTTCTGGCCTAATGATAAATACGTGCAAGAAAGATACATATCGGCAAAGTATTCTTAGACGTTCTAATGAATCATACCGGATGGATGCATGCATAGTTAGCTCCGTTTACCAAAAAGTGAAGTTTTATTCAAAATTAGAGTCTATATTTTCAGCTGAACGTTTCAAGCGAATATAAATATTGGGAGATGACGTCTTACAGCTGGGGATCTGTGTTCTTTTGCTATTTAGGGATCAGTGTTCGGCCGCTCTTTCGAATGCTCTTTGGGAAGCTGTGTTCGAATGCTCTTTGGGGAGCCGTGTTCGGCTACTCTGGAGAATTTTGTTCGGCTGATCTTTCGGGAGCCGTGTTCGGGTGCTCTGTGTGGAGCTGTATTCGGCTGTTCATTAGTGAGCCGTTTTCGGCTGCTCTTTGGGGAACCGTATTTTGCTGCTTTTTGGGAAACCGCGTTTGGATGCTCTTTAGGACGCCGTGTTCGGATGCTCTTTGTGGAGCCGTGTTCGGCTGCTCTTTAGAGAATCTTGTTCTGCTGCTGTTTGGCGAGCCGTATTCGGCTGCTCTTGTTCGGCTGCTCTTTGGGGAGCCGTGTGCGGCAGCTCTGCACAAGTCTAATGAATGACATGCCAACAATACATTAGCGTGCTTTCAGTACATTGCAGTACATTGCAGAAATATTAATCCACGGGGGAATTAATGCTAAACTAACATAGAAGAAAATTCAAAGAAAGAAATGATGAATTATTCCTGTGTATTTAGAACTGACATAATATAATTCATTAATTGTGAACAATTTGCTGTGTATATAAGATGACATTTCTTTATTACAATAAGCATTTGAAAATATTGTTCAAGTGACAAACGGCAATCTTGAAGTTGTTATCAAACATTAACATTAGTGTCTCAATTTATTAATCCAATATCATTTTGACTTTAAACATGCTTGCATACAGTTCAAATAAATCTTGAGTTTTCGTTTCTCTTCTTGTTCTACCAAGGTTTTAAATATATTATTGGTGCAATATAATAACAGTTAATTATATGCAAAATCAATTTATCTTATACTTTTTGTTTAATTAATATATGTTATGCAAAAAAACTAAGGGGAGGCTGCCAGTTTCAAAACATCAAGACTGCCATGTGTCCCTTTCAAATAACGTAGACATCGTATCGTAATTTAAGTACACCAGAACCTAATCTGAATCTGTACAATCGTTATAGATGTTCTTTTAAATATATATTTGTTTACCAGATGTATTCAAGTAAAGCAGGATGATACTATGATAATTTCATTTTTATGAGAAAACAAGAATCAAATTAAATCGCTTTATTGTTGTATAAGTCATGTTTACGTTTTCATATAACGTGTTATTACATGTTATAACTGTATATGGTATGTCGATATTTGACAGTCTATTGTACAACACAATCCTAAATGAATAATGAGTATGAGATATTCGTTAGGGCTATACTGACTCATTTTATGACATGTTTAAAGATGAATGGCCACCCTTTTTGTAGTATTATCAATTAACAAATTTAACTCTTAAACATCATAGGAACATTTCTTGATTGTCCCGGAGAGAAAAATATATTTAAAACCGCTACTAATTTGTATGTATAAATAAGTATTATTTGCAAGACGTAGATACTACTTTTACCACTGCGTGACTGCACGGGGAAATGAGGTAAATCTGAATTGTATAGCTGCACAACTATTGCCATATAATTGATAAATTACATTTACCTGTGGATTAATTTACCTGTTCAAAGTTTTCTACGTCATCAAATAAAATCTTATTCTCGCTTTTCACAGATATTGCAATGTGTGAATTGTAAATCACGGTATTACAAACGTCTACAAATTGAACTATTTCTGATAAAACCCTACGGTGCCGTTTTCTCAAGGTCATTCAATTCTTAATGTGAAGTTGTGTAATTCACACTGGCAAGACAGCAGATTTAACTGAGTAAATCTAGTTCTAATGTGGGAGGAAGCCAAAGTTCATGAACATCGACATGTAAATAATTTCTCATCAATTACTCATCAAACAGTCAAAGATTCGTTACGATTTTCTTAATCTGCCACGTGTTGCTTGGAAATTAACTGCTTCATTTTGACATATCTTTTTTGTTGTTGATAAAACGCAGAGAAAACACGCTACTCATAATGATCTTTAAAATTCCTGAGGTGTTGCATCTTATAATTACCTCTCATGAACAGACTCAATAAAACCGAGTCTGCTACTTTTCTCTCTTGTTTGTGTTTGCTGCTTCCAAGGGATCACAGTTTCAGATTTTAATATATTAACGCCTACTAACTTGAAGTCGGGCACATGTTTGCAACCGCCACACAGCGTTAAACACTACCAACACTAGTGTGAACGAGGTATCGCAAGTAAAATACCAGATGGTGTATGACAATAGCTTGACTCTAATTGATTCTACCGAAGGACGAATTCGTTCACCCGGCGCCCCCGTGCATCAGTTAATACTCGTACATACTTGGAAGCAACAAACACAAACAAGAGACAAAGATAGCTGACCAAGTTTTACTGAGTCTGTTCATGAGAGATAATATAAGATGAAAAACCTCTCACGCTCTCTAGCACCTGTTTAATATGTATTATTCTTTTAGTGATTTAGATCGATCATCCTAACGGATCAGTAAGTAATAACACTACTGGTTCGCAGCGCTGGAACACCTTTTACGGCCGCCACCCTAAACAATTTAAGGAAAAAAATGGAAAATGCTAGGCAGGACTAGACATTAAACTAGAGTTAAAAGTCACCCTGGTAAATTATTACTCTAACCGTGTTACATTGATGTATTATTATTGTCAGAGATAAGGATGAGCAATCGAATCTCTGCAGATACAAGGGAAAGGAGTTGGCATCCTACCAAGTAAACAACTGTCGAGATATCAACATTACTGCTCTAACGTGGAACAATATGCGAGTATCACACATGGGGATATATTGATATTCGTTCATAATTATCACAAGTCACTGACAACGTTAATTACTTGGTTGTTGAATGTTGTTGAATGTTGTTTAACGGCTCATCAACACAGTATAGGTTACTTAGAGCTGCCCCAGAGAAAGGGGAAGGATACATAGGAATCCGGGAACCGTTCCCTACTCTTATTATCGAATAGATTCCTATGATTCTTTAAGGTCTCACTAGTGAATTATTCAACACTATATAATATACGTAGAAACCGTCACTCGTGGACCACTGCAAACATACTGTAAAATGTCCATTGGTCTTTAAATCTCCCCTCAGTCTGCAAACCTTTCTCTGAAGCTCAGAATATCCACAAACATTTAAAAGTTGACCAGATTATTTTTTTTTAAATTCCAGTCTTTTTCATCACCCCTCAAAACTAGCTCCATTTCACTAATAATTCAACTGTATTCCTACCCATTTTCAAATAATCATATCTTCCTCGAAAATCACCCAGTGGCATCCAAACTTGGCGGAAGTCATGAACATGTTCCAATCTTGTATATAGAAATAAGAGAACGGTTGCACATTTCCAAGTTGAGAGCAAACCGATTAACACAGCCCTAGTTGTTTACGGTGTAGGAATCTTCATACCGTCATGGCCAAGGGAGGTAATTCTGTAGTGAGACCTTAACGTGCTCGGAGGATAGATCGATACACGGGACCGCCCGGTTTACGTCCCCATCCGACGGACGGGGCTAAGGAAAAGTGTCTTGCCCAAGAACACACCGACGAAACTCAGTGACACCACAAGAAGGTTTAAGTTCCATAGGCCTTCCTCTTTTTACAGGCTTTTAGGAGGTTCAATCAAAGAGTCCCGCAATTTTGTTAAGGGAGTTTGTTTTCAACAAATGTATAAGGCAGAAAATGGGAATTACTTCCCCTAATTTACCACTAGCCAGATCACAGAAGTACGTCTTTAAACTTTGTTTTCATCTTTTTTAGTTCAATCTAATTGACACTCAAAGCTACGTGCGTCACACATTGACACAAAGAACAACGTGCTCACAAACAGACGCAAAAAACAACGCGCGTCACAAATTGACACAAAGAACAACGTGTGTCACAAATTGATGTAAAAGACAACGTGCGTCACAAATTGACACAAAGAACAACGTTCATCACAAATTGACACAAAAAACAACGTTCGACACAAATTGACACAAAGAACAACGTGCGTCATAAATTGACGCAAAGAACAACGTGCGTCACAAATTGACATAAAAAACAGCGTGCGTCACAACTGACACAAAAAAAAACGTGCGTCACAATTTGCGCAACTAACCACGTGACTAACATAGTTGTCCCAACGTCATTTTATCAATATTAATCTGGTTTGTTTCGATGATAAACTCCGTATCCCATGTTTCTTAATGTCTATATAAACTGAGATTGATAACAAATCCTAATGACGGTTTTATAAATGTGTAGGAGTTCTTGCTATAAATTCAGATATGTGTTAAACTTTAATTTAAAAAAACCCAGCATGTTTCAGTGCAAATGACGACACGTGCTTTTAGGATCCCATTGAATTTCACGATGTGCGATGAAAATCAAAAGACACATACACCATTTAACATTTATAACATAAAATAAAGGTATATAGTTATTGAACTTATTTCCAAATTTAAAAATAACCAAATATATTTCCGTCGGAAAGTGTAAATCTTATCAGAGAACTCATCGTCCGTATAGTATGTACTTTTTGCCTTCCTACTAGAAATATAAGGGAATTTCAAAATTAAAGTTCTGGATTTAGATCGTTTCATATTAAACAAAAATACAGATAATGTTATGGTACTCTAAATGACCGGTATATCACAGCACTTCTCTAACCGGGAATACCATGTGCAATCTACCATTTTTTTTCTTCCAATCGAAACGGTTTAAAATCTCAACTGTATTTTTTTTAATTACATACATATCAAAATGTTCAGACTATAAAAACAACAAACATAGAACTATATGGTGTAATTTAGAATTTGGAATATTTTTCAATAAATTTCTTTTTCGATAAACTTGGTCACTTTTCTTTTTCTTCAGGCATGCATTTGTCATTAATAACCTTATATGCGTGGATTTGCTATGGCCACTTTTGTCTTCATCACAACGTACACGATATAAAGTGTATACCCAATTCCAAAGATGGCCTTGGGTAACAGACTCTGAGAGTCACAGTATACCGTCTCCTTACATCGAACGATAAATGGACCATGAACGTTACAGCATTTACTTAAGAATTTATGCCCAAATTTACGGCGTTGATAGGCATCATTTCTGATGTTTACATTATTTACATTGTTTATCCATTGTTACAGTACCGACAATAACATGCCTTGGGAGGTCGGTAAGGCCAGAAAAATAAATACCTGTGTTTCTGGTTACTCAGCTGAAACAATTAGGGTAGGTAGGTAGGTAAATGTTTTCTTTTTTTTTTTTTTTTTTTTTTTTTGCCCATATGGTTTGGACGATGTTAAATGTATCATTAACTTTGTCAAGTAGTTAAATTGTAGTGATTTTGCAAGGAGAGAAGGACCTCATGATATCTTTTTAACTTGTTTGTTTTGAATAAAATAAATTGAAAACACATATTTTCTGCCATTACGAGTTTACATAAGATTGAATTTTATAATTTCCTGAAGCTGGGTGGTATTGGAAGAACAAATCTGCTGGCAGCATGTCATGATTAATGTTTTTCATAACTTCTGCTCTGTCCCATGACTGCATTTTCCAATTCTAATAGCCAAAACGGACGCGAAGAAGGTGTTTTTCTTTCTTTATTTTTTTTTTGGATAAAAAAGTATAGGGTCGGTGCCAAAATATAGGAACGGTCGGGTAACCAGAAACACAGGTATTTTTTTTTCTGGCCTAATACGAAAGTAACGTGAAGCTTGTTTTCAGCCTCCAATGAGATCTTGGAGATAAGGCTCGCGTTTGTGGTGTCGCGTTCTTTACTGCCAGATGATTAATTATCCCCAGATGATTAATAACCCTGTAATTGCTTTGTGTTTGTTTTACTAACGATAATTTAGATAATTACACTATGTGGACTTACCAAGAAGTTTGTGAACTACTTTTTTTCATATTAGATACTACTTTCGTCATGTATGGAACTACTGTTTATAGACAAATTATTGGCATCTCAATGGGTGCTGCCTTGTTTGCGAGAGGATATAGCTTAGTGGGGATTTCCTTATTTACATTGTCCTTATTTACATTGTCCTTATTTACATTGTCCTTATTTAATTTACATTGTCCTTATTTACATTGTCCTTATTTACATTGTCCTTATTTACATTATCGTCCTTATTTACATTGTCCTTATTTACATTGTCCTTATTTACATTGTCCGTTTTAGTGTTAGACTGGGGTTTAGTGCACCCTGAAACGTGTTTGAAACTCCCAGCTGCCATTTAAGCCACTGACCGTTCCAAGGCTCTACCCCTCGTGTCAATATGTTTATATTGTTGTTGTCACATACTTTGATTCTATTGATTCTTGTTAATTTTGTTTGAATGCGTGGTTTTGGTTCACTGCGGTCTGTGAATGTTACATTTCCTGTTCGATATATGTTTCAAATTTTACTATGTTATTTTGACTTGTGTATCTACAAAGTGTATATATCCTAGAACCTTAAACCCACAGCGGAATCTTTACTACTGACCGTTTCAAAGCAGTAGTCCTGTTATACTTTTATATCTACCTTAACGTGTTGTCTTTTCGTCTTGTTGTTCTAGCGTACCGCCAGAACAACAGAACGAGAAAACGTCAAGTTTATTTTTGTCGCTTTTTTGTTCTGTTGTCTTAACGCCTCGCCAGAACGAAATCCCGAAAAGACGACAAATAAAACGTGGCAAGACGAAACGACGACTTCTCTTTCAAAGTTTCGTCTTTCGTCCGATGCTTCTCATTATATGTTGTGTTGTTATGTCATCTTTTCGCCCCTCCAACAGAACATAATACGAGTAGATAAGTATCTACTAAATAAGTGTACATGCGCAAACACACGATATAGGTGATACCTCTAGTTCACTTCACTCTCACTTCATAAACTAATTGATTCTATGGTCAAATCTAAATTTGATTTTGTAATCCTATTCGAGTTCCGTTTTATCTGTATGAAGGCTTTATTTACATGGTCGTTCTAATTTGGTTCATCACTCTTTGTTGAAACGGACATTTGAAGCATATCTCGTGATCCTTTACTAACCTAGTTATGACATACCTCGATTGAATACGCAGTTCATGTTTCTACTTTCTTTAGACACATCGCCTTAATTCATGTGTGAACTAAAATCAAAGCACTCAGATATCCCACCATATTGATTAATAGTTCATTAACAGGATATTGCAGTTCCTTTACTAAATCTAGTTAATAATATGTCAGGGGTCACCGTATATCTTAACTGGTGCAGAATTGTTCATCAGTTGTTAGATGTCGCATATGTTCAGATGTATATATACTGAAACGGAAAAGAATCTCGGGAATTTCCGCTATATATTCTATATACTGCACACTTAATTCCACATTATATTTCAAAGAAATCCCAAGATGTTTTTTTTAAGTTGCAGTTAGTTAGAGAAAGGACACAACTGTGATGTTGTAGACGTTTTAATCAAAGTACACGCTGTAACAAGAAATTCATCAATGTTGAAGTTCCTCTTTGAACAATTGAGCCATTTCAGTACTGTATTGAACGTAAACCGTTTGCAAAATTTGCATCCTGTTTCATCACATGCTTGAGCCAAACGCGTACTTTGTCAATAATTAAACTTTGAAGGAATCCTATTTGCTGTGTTATGTGTTAATTTAATCTTTTTACCGAAAATGTCTTACGTAATCATGTACCTTTCGATTAACAGCATCATATTGTACATACAATATATAGCGGAAATTCCCGAGTTGCGTTTCTTTTTCGTTTCAGTATATATATACGTTCTACTGTAACAACATCGACATTAAGGTCATAACCAGTTTGTACCTAGTAAAGTGCTCTCATATCATCTAATAAAAAAATAGTTCTATGTATATCATCTCCATTTAAGAGTTTTGATGTCAGTACGCATTACCAGAACATTTATCACTTGATCAGATATTCTAAGATAAGAAAATTGCATTACTAGTCTGTAAACATTAAGATGTTATCTTTAATACACGGATACTTTTATTAATCTTGACATAACTATAATGTTCTTCTTTTTTTCAATTATGAGATCTGATCCTACTATAAAATAAGTAAAGTAGGTACAAAAGTTAAACAAGCAATAGCATTCATAGAACACAGTCAGCTAACAGCACGCGTACAGAACAACAACAACAACAACAACAACAACAACAACAAGGAAAAATAGAAGCAAAATATGCGACACCACAAACGTCCTATCTGAACGAATGAAGAATCCAAAATATCACGTGGCACTTAACTTTTGTCTAAGTACGGAAAATACCATCAATCATTTGAAAGAGAAATAAATGAATAATGAAATAATGAAAAATGTATGTATACAATTCTTCACTATTATGGGTGTTTAAAGTCGAGCAATTTTTGTTTGATATTTCCACACTGTGCCACCTGAAATTGAGATACATTTCACAGTTTCCTATCTATTTTTTATTAGGTCTGTGCCTCTTACAAAATAGGCAGCATTAATATGCGATGTAAATCACAGAGATGTAGACTTATAGCAACAATATAATAAATCGTCCAAGGTGCGACAAGACAAATTCAAGTCAAACGGAAAAGGTCAAATGTATTAATGTCGTTACATGAAATATATTAAAAAAACATTCTACTAGCCAGATATACTATACTATGTTAAAAAAGCAAATAAATCGCTGACAAAGAGATTCGCGAACTCAATTACATGCAAATATTAATCAAGCAACCGTACAGAAACGTGTACATTAAGGTGAAACATGTATATCCATTCTGCCGGACACAGTTGCATTAAAGCTGAAAATATGGCCTAAGAAAATAATACGAAAGTTCCAAAAATCTGTACTTCAATTTTGAAGACGCGTAAAGCAAACTTTTAAATATCACTTTGTTTGCCACACTATTACATCATCGAACGGAGGCTTGTCACAGATTCACCTTTAATCACACAGGGTAGTTTTACAATTAAAACATGTCATCAACGCACTTATCGTATTTCAAAAGATATGGCAGACGTTCAGTAGCATCATTTATCAAAATGGAATTCTCAGATGTATTTCAGAGAGATAGCGTTTCGAAATACAATACTCAATAACACCAAAAGAAATAAACTATGCAAGCAATGTTACCACAACTTCTTTTACGTATAAAAGTCAATTTTATTATCATTATTGAAATGTGCAATATCTGTATTTTTGTTTAATATGAAACAATCTAAATCCAGAACTTTAATTTTGAAATTCCCTTATATTTCTAGTAGGAAGGCAACAAATACATAATATACGGACGATGAGTTCTCTGATAAGATTTACACTTTCCGACGGAAATATATTTGGTTATTTTTAAATTTGGAATTAAGTTCAATAACTATATACCTTTATTTTATGTTATAAATGTTAAATGGTGTATGCGCCTTTTGATTTTCATCGCACATCGTGAAATTCAATGGGATCCTAAAAGCACGTGTCGTCATTTGCACTGAAACATGCTGTTTTTTTTTAAATTAAAGTTTAACACATATCTGAATTTATAGCAAGAACTCCTACACATTTATAAAACCGTCATTAGGATTTGTTATCAATCTCAGTTTATATAGACATTAAGAAACATGGGATACGGAGTTTATCATCGAAACAAACCAGATTAATATTGATAACATGACGTTGGGACAACTATGTTAGTCAGGTGGTTAGTTGCGCAATTTGTGACGCACGTTTTTTTTGTGTCAGTTTGTGACGCACGTTGTTTTTTATGTCAATTTGTGACGCACGTTGTTCTTTGAGTCAATTTGTGACGCACGTTGTTCTTTGTGTCAATTTGTGTCGAACGTTGTTTTTTTGTGTCAATTTGTGATGAACGTTTTGTCTTTGTGTCAATTTGTGACGCACGTTGTCTTTTACATCAATTTGTGACACACGTTGTTCTTTGTGTCAATTTGTGACGCGCGTTGTTTTTTGCGTCTGTTTGTGAGCACGTTGTTCTTTGTGTCAATGTGTGACGCACGTAGCTTTGAGTGTCAATTAGATTGAACTAAAAAAGATGAAAACAAAGTTTAAAGACGTACTTCTGTGATCTGGCTAGTGGTAAATTAGGGGAAGTAATTCCCATTTTCTGCCTTATACATTTGTTGCAAACAAACTCCCTTAACAAAATCGCGGGACTCTTTGATTGAACCTCCTAAAAGCCTGTAAAAAGAGGAAGGCCTATGTAACTTAAACCTTCTTGTGGTGCCACTGAGTTTCGTCGGTGTGTTCTTGGGCAAGACGCTTTTCCTTAGCCCCGTCCGTCGGATGGGGTCGTAAACCGGGCGGTCCCGTGTATCGATCTATCCTCCGAGCACGTTAAGGTCTCACTACAGAATTACCTCCCTTGGCCATGACGGTATGAAGATTCCTACACCGTAAACAACTAGGGCTGTGTTAATCGGTTTGCTCTCAACTTGGAAATGTGCAACCGTTCTCTTATTTCTATATACAAGATTGGAACATGTTCATGACTTCCGCCAAGTTTGGATGCCACTGGGTGATTTTCGAGGAAGATATGATTATTTGAAAATGGGTAGGAATACAGTTGAATTATTAGTGAAATGGAGCTAGTTTTGAGGGGTGCTGAAAAAGACTGGAATTTAAAAAAAATAATCTGGTCAACTTTTAAATTTTTGTGGATATTCTGAGCTTCAGAGAAAGGTTTGCAGATTGAGGGGGAGATTTAAAGACCAATGGACATTTTACAGTATGTTTGCAGTGGTCCACGAGTGACGGTTTCTACGTATATTATATAGTGTTGAATAATCCACTAGTGAGACGTTAAAGAATCATAGGAATCTATTCGATAATAAGAGTAGGGAACGGTTCCCGGATTCCTATGTATCCTTCCCCTCCCTCTGGGGAAGATCTAAGTAACCTATACTGTTTTGATGAGCCGTTAAACAACATTCAACAACATTCAACAACCAAGTAATTAACGTTGTCAGTGACTTGTGATAATTATGGACGAATATCAATATATCCCCATGTGTGATACTCGCATATCGTTCCACGTTAGAGCAGTAATGTTGATATCTCGACAGTTGTTTACTTGGTAGGATGCCAACTCCTTTCCCTTGTATCTGCCGAGATTCGATTGCTCATCCTTATCTCTGACAATAATAACACATCAATGTAACTCGGTTAGAGTAATAATTTACCAGGGTGACTTTTAACTCTAGTTTAATGTCTAGTCATGCCTAGCATTTTCCATTTTTTTCCTTAAATTGTTTAGGGTGGCGGCCGTAAAAGGTGTTCCAGCGCTGCGAACCAGTAGTGGTATTACTTACTGATCCGTTAGGATGATCGATCTAAATCACTAAAAGAATAATACATATTAAACAGGTGCTAGAGAGCGTGAGAGGTTTTTCATCTTATATTATCTCTCATGAACAGACTCAGTAAAATCTGGTCAGCTATCTTTGTCTCTTGTTTGTGTTTGTTGCTTCCAAGTATGTACGAGTATTAACTGATGCACGGGGGCGCCGGGTGAACGAATTCGTCCTTCGGTAGAATCAATTAGAGTCAAGCTATTGTCATACACCATCTGGTATTTTACTTGCGATACCTCGTTCACACTAGTGTTGGTAGTGTTTAGCGCTGTGTGGCGGTTGCAAAAATGTGCCCGACTTCAAGTCAGTAGGCGGTAATATATTAAAATCTGAAACTGTGATCCCTTGGAAGCAGCAAACACAAACAAGAGAGAAAAGTAGCAGACTCGGATTTATTGAGTCTGTTCATGAGAGGTAATTATAAGATGCAAAACCTCAGGAATTTTAAAGATCATTATGAGTAGCGTGTTTTCTCTGCGTTTTATCAACAACAAAAAAGATATGTCAAAATGAAGTAGTTAATTTCCAAACAACACGTGGCAGATTAAGAAAATCGTAACGAATCTTTGACTGTTTGATGAGTAATTGATGAGTAATTATTTACATGTCGATGTTCATGAACTTTGGCTTCCTCCCACATTAGAACTAGATTTACTCAGTTAAATCTGCTGTCTTGCCAGTGTGAATTACACAACTTCACATTCAGAATTGAATGACCTTGAGAAAACGGCACCGTAGGGTTTTATCAGAAATAGTTCAATTTGTAGACGTTTGTAATACCGTGATTTACAATTCACACATTGCAATATCTGTGAAAAGCGAGAATAAGATTTTATTTGATGACGTAGAAAACTTTGAACAGGTAAATTAATCCACAGGTAAATGTAATTTATCAATTATATGGCAATAGTTGTGCAGCTATACAATTCAGATTTACCTCATTTCCCCGTGCAGTCACGCAGTGGTAAAAGCAGTATCTACGTCTTGCAAATAATACTCATTTTTACATACAACTTAGTAGCGGTTTTAAATATATGTTTCTCTCCGGGACAATCAAGAAATGTTCCTATGATGTTTAAGAGTTAAATTTTTTAATTGATAATACTACAAAAAGGGTGGCCATTCATCTTTAAACATGTCATAACATGAGTCAGTATAGCCCTAATTTAGGATTGTGTTGTACAATAGACTGTCAAATATCGACATACCATATACAGTTATAACATGTAAAAACACGTTATATGAAAACGTAAACATGACTTATACAACAATAAAGCGATTTAATTTGATTCTTCTTTTCTCATAAAAATGAAATTATCATAGTATCATCCTGCTTTACTTGAATACATCTGGTAAACAAATATATATTTAAAAGAACATCTATAACGATTGTATAGATTCAGATCAGGTTCTGGTGTACTTAAATTACGATACGATGTCTACGTTATTTGAAAGGGACACATGGCAGTCTTGATGTTTTGAAACTGGCAGCCTCCCCTTAGTTTTTTTGCATAACATATATTAATTAAACAAATAGTATAAGATAAATTGATTTTGCATATAATTAACTGTTATTATATTGCACCAATAATATATTGAAAACCTTGGTAGAACAAGAAGAGAAACGAAAACTCAAGATTTATTTGAACTGTATGCAAGCATGTTTAAAGTCAAAATGATATTGGATTAATAAATTGAGACACTAATGTTAATGCTTGATAACAACTTCAAGATTGCCGTTTGTCACTTGAACAATATTTTCAAATGCTTATTGTAATAAAGAAATGTCATCTTAAATACACAGCAAATTGTTCACAATAAATGAATTATATTATGTCAGTTCTAAATACACAGGAATAATTCATCATTTCTTTCTTTGAATTTTCTTCTATGTTAGTTAAGCATTAATTCCTCCGTGGATTAATATTTCTGCAATGTACTGAAAGCACGCTAATGTATTGTTGGCATGTCATTCATTAGACTTGTACAGAGCTGCCGCACACGGCTTCCCAAAGAGCAGCCGAACAAGAGCAGCCGAATACGGCTCGCCAAACAGCAGCAGAACAAGATTCTCTAAAGAGCAGCCGAACACGGCTCCACGAAGAGCATCCGAACACGGCGTCCTAAAGAGCATCCAAACGCGGTTCCCCAAAAAGCAGCAAAACACGGTTCCCCAAAGAGCAGCCGCAAACGGCTCACTAAGGAACAGCCGAATACGGCTTCACCCAGAGCAGCCGAACACGGCTCCCGAAAGATCAGCCGAACAAAATTTTCCAGAGTAGCCGAACACGGCTCCCCAAAGAGCATTCGAACACAGCTTCCCTAAGAGCATCCGAAAGAGCAGCCGAACACAGATCCCCAAATAGCAGAAGAACACAGATCCCCAGCTGTAAGACGTCATCTCCCAATATTTATATTCGCTTGAAACGTTCAGTTGAAAATATAGACTCTAATTTTGAATAAACTTCACTTTTTGGTAAACGGAGCTAACTATGCATGCATCCATCCGGTATAATTCATTAGAACGTCTAAGAATACTTTGCCGATATGTATCTTTCTTGCACGTATTTATCATTAGGCCAGAAAAAAATACCTGTGTTTCTGGTTACCCGACCGTCCCTATATTTTGGCACCGACCGTATACTTTTTTATCCAAAAACAAAATAAAGAAAGAAAAACGCCTCAATGGTGCACTTCGCGTCCGTTTTGGCTATTATAATTGGAAAATGCAGTCATGGGACAGAGCAGAAGTTATGAAAAACATTAATCATGACATGCTGCCAGCAGATTTGTTCTTCCAATACCACCCAGCTTCAGGAAATTATAAAATTCAATCTTATGTAAACTCGTAATGGCAGAAAATATGTGTTTTCAATTTATTTTATTCAAAACAAACAAGTTAAGAAGATATCATGAGGTCCTTCTCTCCTTGCAAAATCACTACACTTTAACTACTTGACAAAGTTAATGATACATTTAACATCGTCCAAACCATATGGGCCAAAAAAAAAGAAAAAAGAAAAGAAAAGAAAACATTTACCTACCTACCTACCCTAATTGTTTCAGCTGAGTAACCAGAAACACAGGTATTTATTTTTCTGGCCTAACCGACCTCCCAAGGCATGTTATTGTCGGTACTGTAACAATGGTAAACAATGTTAATAATGTAAACATCAGAAATGATGCCTATCAACGCCGTAAATTTGGGCATAAATTCTTAAATAAATGCTGTAACGTTCATGGTCCATGTATCGTTCGATGTAAGGAGACGGTATACTGTGACTCTCAGAGTCTGTTACCCAAGGCCATTTTTGGAATTGGGTATACACTTTATATCGTGTTGTGATGAAGACAAAAGTGGCCATAGCAAATCCACGCATATAAGGTTATTGATGACAAATGCATGCCACAAGAAAAAGAAAAGTGACCAAGTTTATCGAAAAAGAAATTTATTGAAAAATATTCCAAATTCTAAATTACACCATATAGTTCTAGAAAGTGTTTGTTGTTTTTATAGTCAGAACATTTTGATATGTATGTAATTAAAAAAAATACAGTTGAGATTTTAAACCGTTTCGATTGGAAGAAAAAAATTGGTAGATTGCACATGGTATTCCCGGTTAGAGAAGTGCTGTGATATACCGGTCATTTAGAGTACCATAACAGCCGTCGACCAATATCCTGTAGAAACCAATACACCGAAAACCCATTTTCGCCGACAAATATAAACGTTTAATCGTTCTCACTGAGCTACCAAGTTAGTTCCAAAATTCGACTTTTAAAGTCCTTTAAAATGATGAGCTATGCCCAAGTCCATATAACTGGGTCGCCAACTATATATTTCCTGTACGTTCGGTCATGATAGTCTATATGCTCGTGTTCTCCTGCATGTATGTATATGCTATGTTCATGTTATATATGGAGACGTTGCTGGCATAATGAATGAACTAAAATAAAAACTAAAAACTGTTAATTAAATTTTTTCAAATTTACGTAAATGAGTGACCATGAAGTGTAAACTTTCTTTTCCGTTTATACGTGTATGATTTATTTTTTTAACATAATTTCATTAACATAAAACTCTAATTCAATCAAATGGCGCATTTGGTTAGATCTGAGTACGTACTATTCAGGTGGATTTGGTTAATTTTGGGTTTTTCGTGCCATCCTTCTGGCCTCCAACCATCTAGATATTCTCTGAATAATCACACGCGGTTTTGAAATAACCTTACTGAAAAATAATGTCAAAACTTTGCATGATCGTAAATGGGTCCAACTATGACGTTAAACTGGTCTCCTGTTAGTATTCCGATTTTCTACACTGTAATCTACTAGGTCACGTATGCTAAAGGAAACTCACTTTTACAATTTCAACTAACAAAAAACGACATATACACATATTATGGATAACAAGATATTTCCAAATCAGTTATGTCAATATATGAATTCGTCTTTTTGCGGCGTGCATTTGTTAATTTATTTTGGTGAAAAAGTGGCACATGTGAAGCAATACGGAAGCGGCTTGATGGCTTTTATCATCTGTAGTTTGTGTAGAGAAACGGAAAACAATAGCGATTGTGTTTTCATCAGACCTAACGAAAATCACACAAACTTATTTTCAAATTGTTAAACAAAGAAGAAAGAAAAAACGATTTTTAAATTGTTTTTCTAGAATAAAAAATGAATATTGACAAAACATACCATAAATTTAGTAGTTATTTAACATATCTTCAATAGAACTGTAAGGCTTGTATTGTCGTCCTACGCATGAGTACTCCTCAGGTTTGGCACATGTCTTCTTGAAGCCAAGCTTGCCCATTCTGATTGGTCGACAGCATTGGTCGGCACATTCTTCACTGTGCGTGCATGGGGCATCTGGAAAACGGAGAAATAGATTATTTAAATGAAGAAAAAATGCTGTCGTTTTAGATGATGGATTTGTTTAAATTATACATAATACTGACAGTAATCTTAATTATAGTCAATGTTTTTGGAGGACACATATTGGGTTATTTACTTATTGAGTAATTTTCACGGTGCAGTTCATCGTACATGTACACCTGCATTTTTCTCTTTTTATTCTACAATTAACAAATCGGTAAGAGGTGCTTACAGCTTATTTTCAAAACTTAAATTACCTCCCTCCGAGCCCACAGGATCATTGATTTAAATAGATAATAGTGTCATCAAGTTCTATAATTATAACAAGTGCTTTTAAGACATTTCATTATTTGTCTATACTTGTATTCAAAAGATAGTGTTTTATGTTGCAAGATCATTTAGCTTTTTCTGGATTATATATCTTCAGTTGATGTCTTCATCTGGATCCACTTCCCTAGTCAACACAGGTCTTCATCTGGATCCACTTACCTAGTCCACAATTACTGACGTCGCATAGACTTGAAGTAAACCTGCATTGTTTAATTTTCGGCGGGCAGCGAAGGACATATAAGTTTCAGTTTAAAAAAACATTTGAATTGATTGAATTCGGTGCACTTGTATTTATGCAATTAATTTAATATCAACCGTCATTTCAACACTTGCTTAAATGCTTATCAGATAAACTACTTTCATAATAAACATTTATTTATGTCCTTAATATTGTAATATTCAATTTGCTTTATTGCTTAATGCTTTCTACTGTAAGGGCTTGCCATAATGATTTTTGTGCTTACCGGCAGCCCAATTGTTCAGCCCCATGCTTGGGGCTTGTTTTTCAATGCATGCCAAGACCAATTTATTTGCCAAATCTATTAAAATAAAGTTTAAAAAATAGTTGTATATGTTGTTATTACAGTGCTCTTCAATAATGCAAAATTAACATTGATTTGTCAGATCAACAAAGTAAAGAAATTCGAATATATCAAAACCGATATTTTGTAAATTCAGACGGTGAAATAATCCTTTATAATGTTCTAATCTTTTTAAGTTTGATAAACCAACTGATTTGTCAAAAAGCTTTTTACATTCGTTTTATGATGCAGTTTCTGTAGAAAATTGACTTTGTTTTATAAATGTTAATCAAAATTAAACTTGTAAAAACGTTATTGTTCCTCATGTAAACCAAAATACGATAATCGCACGTCGAGCGGGCTCACAAAAATAGTCGCATTTATACTGGTGTTCTTTCAACATCATACCTAATGCAGGGTTCTGCTTACAACCAGGGTCCTTCGTACAGGAGTATACCTTATATAGGGTGAAATAATACAACACATTACCGTATACAGAATGCTGCTTACAACGTTACACCATATAAGGGTTTGTTGGTTAGAGAATAACTCATGGCGGGAATTTCGTTAATTAGACTGTCCCGTTTTATTGGGTTGACAGTTTGGTAAGTGTGAGGTTTAACCCCTCCGCCCCCACCCCCTCCCACCCCCGCCCCCGACAAGCGACCTGTTTTGCCACTGACCGTTCTAAGGCGGTAGCCCTATTTTCAACCCTTTTGTGTTTGTCTTTTTTGGCCTTTTGTTCATCTTTAAATTTGTTCTTTGTTTCTTTTTGTGTTTGTGGTTGACTGTCGTCCTTGAATGCTGCTTTTCCTGTTCGATTTTTATATCTATATTGTACATATAATACAATACCGCTTATAACATTATACCGTCAAGCTGGTATTATTTGGCTTCCGTGTCGTTACATACGAAACGTAATTCATTAAAAAAAGGACGTGTTGACAGTACAGAGTTTAATGACTTGACAATGAACATGTTTGAGTACTATTTCAATACCATGCACATTTGATAAAAGGTTTGAGAGATTTCATTAGCACTGAACTATATTGTATAGGGATATTTGCTGACTGTGATGAGATCCAAATAACGCCATCTGCCTACTTATAGCGATGCGGTGAATATTGTGAAATTAGTAGTTTGTGTGCAGAAGTTAAATTAATAGATAGCAAGCATTTTAATAGGGTGTGAAACGTTGATTTCCAGAATACTTGAAGGAAAAAAGTGCCAAATATGTATACAGCAACTCCGGACTAATGAAACAGAGTAGAAAACTTTATTTCGTTCAATTCTCAATATGCTGAAATAATACCAAATCGATGCCATCTACAACACACCAGCCTACAACATTAAACTACATATACGAGAGTGCTTACAACATATAATTAGTTATTCCAATTGTTGACATTAATTTTGTTTCTGATGTAATATACCTTGCCTTTTACTTATCTGTGTAATTGTGTGTATATATGCGTGTTTTTGGTTGACTCTGGTCTTTAAATGCTACATGTCCTTATCGACTTGTATATCAAGTTTTAAAGGCACCAGGCACTCATGGGAAACCGGTGTGCCGAGCCATTAATCTTTTTGCTTTTGCCTTCTTGTTTGTCTGTTTGCGTGTTTGTTTCTGTGTTTTGTGGTTTACTGTCTTCCTTGAATGCTACTTTCCCTGTCCCATCTTTTTATATTTCTTTGTACTGAACTTAATTAACTTGATTTGGAATGACACTAACAGATACAGCTGAGTCTGCTACTTTCTTCTCTCTTGTTTGTGTTCGTTTCCTGACGAATCCCCTTTTCAGTATTCAGCACTAACATCGTTTTCTAATCATGAGGATTTACATTAAAAAGAAAAAGGAAAACATTGTTATTTTTATTTATTCCTCATTTTCTGACTTATAGCTAAACTACTCTTATTTTCGACTTATTGACCTCAGGTAGACTATCCCTATTTTCTGACATTTACCAACAAATGTTTATTTGGTTACCACTTAAAACATGTGAAAAGTACATACAACCAATCCATTTTGCCTATACAATATTACGATGCAATTTTATTTAGAACACCATAAAATAGTATTGTACGTATCAATATCATATTTATACTGAGGTTCACAAATACTGAACTCATAGTTTAGGACCGCGAACACGTCCTTGAGATTGCAGCACTGGTATGATTTCATGTATTTGCCACCGGCCTCTACACACTGAAAAGATAAAAAAAATACACCTATTAACAATTTAAAGCATATACAGCCACGTTGTACATAACCCAGCGGCGTTTTCAACATTCTCCTCATATGAGGTGCGAAGCCCCGAGTAGGGGAGGATTTGGGTGTAGGTGTCCAGCTTCCACAACGGGTTTCTGGGCTTTTGAGGGGTGGGGGGGGGGGGGGCCTGCCCCGATATTTTTTTTAAAAATGATGCTCATGCGAGCGATATTTCCAAGGAATATAGACATTTTATGATCGCAAAAAAAATATGTTTTCACTCTAAACCCCCTCTAAACCCCCTCCCCCGTCTGATTTGTATTCAATTTTTCAAATGTTACTTCCGAGAGTAAGTGAGTATGCCACTCTACGCACCTGTTACCCACTGAAATGATAACAACTTAAATGAAATATCAACAAATGCTTATCTGAATAATAAAAATAGTATGAAAGGAGAAATTTTGAAATCGCCGAACACGATAAATACAAAACAAATTGCAGTTTCGGTTTGATTGAGACTATTCATGAACGGTAGTGGAAATGCTTGCTACCGTTCACGCCCGTGTTCAGCAGAACATAATATTTAAAATGTCAACAGTGCGCAAATTTGAGCCATCCCGAAGGTGGTATGGATATGACGGTGCACATTGAACTTTCAGTAAGGTATTTTCATACATTCCATGGCCAGCAGCTTATGGTCTCTGTTTCTAACAAAATGCTTTTCCCCAAACGAGAAAACAATGAGCGAAACAAACAAAATAAAATTTAGTCGGGAGCAGAGTTTATGAAGCCTCCGTAAACGACACTGAAGAAATACAAAACACAAATGTGTCTAAGAATCCTACTACTAACAATGCAACCTAATGTATGGACAAAAAATGTATTAATCACTGCTTCCTTCATAGTGAAGCAAATATGTGCGCACTGCACCACATACTTAATCAAAAGAGCAAACTAAATAGTCAATAAAAAGGACAATAAACAACACAAACCTTATAGAAGAAATCGTAGTAACTGTCTTTGTTAAAAGATTTTAGTTGAATATGAAACAAGGATTTTGTTATACATTTGTAATGTCTGTTGTTGTTGTTCATTTTTTATATTTACGTGATACTAGTTGATTATGTCTATTAAAAATAAATAACGTTAAGTCCTTTCTACATTCAAAATTTGTATTACAGCAAACATCCAAGTAAATCATTTAACAACACGTTCCAAGTAAACTTAAAGTAAAACTAACAAAGTTTTTGAACGATCCCTATTAGTCATATGGGATGGCCGATGGACGCAAAGTCCGAGGGCATCTATTAAAACCCTAACCGTAACCTGTAGCCCTCACTGACTGACTATAGGCTAGTACTCTCCCTCACTTAAATTGTTTTTATATAGGAAATATATTTATATTTATGCTTTGAATCTTAGAATGTGCATATCGTTTGAATGTATTGAAATATACCTGTATTATTGATAAGGGTCTAACATTGAACTGGTATGCAACGTATATGTTCTTTTCATATATTTCCTCACACCCAGAGAGTTCCCCATTGCTGCGTTAATTAATAACCGGAAACAAACAGTTGGTACATCACAATCCATTTGATAGAAAACGCAAGGACATAATAAATTATTATATGAAACTCATAATCTTCTATGTGCCAAAACTGTGATCATGGAATGATTTCCTAAAATAAATTAATGAATTGTTTGAATTATTACTAGCAGATGATGTGTCGGGTTTTAATGAATTGTTTGAATTATTACTAGCAGATGATGTATCGGGTTATAATGAAGCTCTCAGAAGACTTCTAAGCAAATGAATTTTATTGAACAATTTCTTAAAATAAATGGCATAGAAGCCATTTTAAATTAAACTGAAATTGAACTTTTTAGAACGGGTGGTGCTTTACAAAGACACACGGCAATCTTGTGATTTTTTAAAACTTCCTGCAACGCGTTAGCTTTCACATAACTTTCATTTTGGCAAATCATTTTTTACAATTATTCAAATATCTTAAAGCAAAATTGTTTGAGCATATTAATTAGTGTTGATTACATAGCACCAATATTATATTTAAAACAAAGGTAGAACAATGACGTAAACATGATAACTCCAAATTATTTTATTGTACGTTTGTATTTAAGCACATGTAAGCAGATGTTTTGAAGTCGAACTAGTGCTAATTTTAATACTTGATGACAAATTAAAGATTGTCATTTGTCTTTTAAGGCAAAATGAACGATGGCGGTACTCAGAAACACCTTTACAGACAGTGTCATTGTACAAATGTCAGATTATCCTCACTCCAATCTTATCTTGGTTGTTTCCGCATACACATTTAACTAAACGTGCAAGTAAAGCTGTTTAAATATCAAGCCAACTTTAAAATATTGATTCAACTGCTGACATAATTGAGCCATCTTTAATTTTATGAAAAACAGAAATTGTTATAACAAATTTCTTTATTACTAACGCATCGTAGACATGATATATACTAAAGGAAAAAAGAATCGCAACTCGCTATATATTGTATATAAAATATGTTGCTGTTAATCGAATGGTATATGGCTAAATAAAGACCTTCCCTGTCGGAAAAAATGGACTAAAACAACACATAACACACATAACACACAAATAATATCCCTTGAACTTTTCATGATTGACAGAATACGCGTTTGGCTCAAGCAGACTTAGGATGTAACATTTTGCAAACTCTTAACATTAAATACAGTACTGAAATGGCTCAAATTTTCAAAGATAAACCACAAAATTTATGAATTTCTTGCTTCAAAGTGTACTGTGATTATAAATATAGATATTAAAATCGAACAGGAAAAGCAACATTCTAGGACGACAGTCAACCACAAACACACACAGAAACACAGAACAAATTTAAAGATGAATAAAAAGCCAAAAAAGACATCACAAACACAAGAGGGTTGACAATAGGGCAGTCAGGGGAAAAAAAGGCGCTTGGGGATTTAAACCAGGTTCTAGGGTTCTCCAAATCTCACACTTACCCTACTTCAACCAAATAAAATGGGGCAGTGTAAATAAAGAAATCCCCGCCATGAACTATTCTCTAACCAACAAGGCAGGATTAATAGGCAATATTAAGTAAAAAACAAAGATGCTCGTGAATATATAAATACAAAAAAACAATAGCTTAGAAAGCCACAAAGAAGGTACTCAATGACTTGGCAGAAGCCAGAGGAACAAGGAGAAAACCAATGCGGACACGACAAGACAAGACTGCAGACAAACATCAAACGCCACCGTCCTTTTGTGGGCTTTAGATAGAAGTCATCATAGGGTCCACAGCCTGTCCGGTCATCGCGCAATCAAAGAGGAAAGCATAGTGGCGCAATCAAAGAGGAAAGCATAGTGGCGAACTGTAAATGGGTTCACCACCAACCATGCAGTGCGTTGCAAAATGATAGGGTCATAACCGATTTTGATAAACCGTTTAAAAAGTTTAACAAAGATAGCATGAAAGTGATTATGGCCAAGGATCTTACGGAGTTTGTAAATTACGTCACCATAGAAGTCAGGTTGTGATAGCCCTTGTCGCAGAAGAGTTCTTATACTCTTATATTTGGAAAGAATGTCAGGGTTACGATAATACAATTTTGCAAATATTTGACGAAGTTATGGTAACGGTATCCGTGATGGAGTAGCGTTTCTGTTATACACAGATTACGAATATTAATGTCCTCAACTCGAGTAAAAGCTCTAGAAAAACGAATAAGTTGAGACACATAGACCCCATAAGAAGTTGCTCGGGAACAGTCTACAACATCATAGTTGTGTTATTTCTTTAACTCGTCGCAACATTTATTTTTCAAAACATCTTGGGACATTACTTAGGAATATTACGTGGAATTAAGCGTGCAGTATATAGATTATATAACAGAAATTTACGAGTTAACGTTTCTTTTTTTCTTTAGTATATAAACAACAGCTAACACTTAGAGAAGTGGTCGATACCCACTCACTCAGTATAGACACAAATTGATACGTTAAACCATATTATTTTATGATGGAAATAATTCATGAAGCCGGCATAATAACACGAGAAGCCATATACGAGATTGCCTTAAAAGTCATAAAGATATTTTTCAAGAAACCAATTTGAGTATATGTTGCTTCCATTATGTCGTCTAAATGAAAAGATAATATGTGTATTGTGCTGACAGTTATAGCTCTAATTACGCTTTTAACGTAACTACCATAGGATATTGCGACAAAGTGAATCAAGAAATAGGAAAACAACAATTTTCTTCACCTTAAATATTCTGATTTGACTTTGATTTGCTTAAAGCATAATACACTTTTATCGTCTGAAGGCCGAACTTATTCTGAATGGCCATAAAACTATCTCAGCTGCAGAACTGTTGAGTTGCTGCACATTCTGCAACACAAAGATATTGATAATGGAAACAAAAGTGTTCACTAAAAATAAAAATCTCTATTGTGATTCCATAACAGTTTTAACGAAAACAATTCCAGTTATACAGTACTTTTTATCCACTTTATTTAATTGTTTGAAAAAGATTTAACTGACGTGCAAGATATTATATGATCTGGGATTTCGTCCCAAATTACTGGCTCAGAGTAAGATATACTTCCTTTAAAAAATCTCCTTATTTAGCTTAGGAATCGTACAGTTAATATCACAGTGATATGGTAAATTGTGTGACCTTATGTTATGTAACTCAAACATATCCAAAATATAAGAAGGAACAAGCTGCTTAAAAACAATTCTTTGGTCAATTGTCATTGCATTTATAGTGTTCATTGCATCATTTAAGCATGTATATTCGTTGCCTAATATATTATACAATTTCTTCTTTTTATTTTTGAAAGATTATTAATGTTTCCGTTCGTTGTATTTCCCCATATAACATTGCAAAAATCTAAATGTGGCTGGATACAAGCCTTATAGTAAATAATGCTATAGTTAAGTGAAATGTATTGCTTTATTCTAGATAATAGCCACGTATATGATGATAATTTCTTTCGAATATTATACGTTTATCCCAAGTAAAGACCCTTGTGGTACGCAACAGGTAGCGCCATTTAAATTTAAAAAACTACCATGCAGTTCAACTTTTTGTTTCCGGTCAGTTAGGTATGATGTAAATAAACCATTTTGTGGTCAAATCGCTACATTTATAAAATTGTAACTGTTTCAATAATATATCGTGATCAACTAAATAATGTTTCCTTCATTTCTAAAAATGACGTAAGACACCATTCAAATCAAAATCAATAATATTGCCTTTTTGTGGCGCTCGAACGTAGATGACGTCCTAACCGATTACGCAACTGCATCAGAGGCCCATGTTTATTCCTTTTTGTTGTTGTCTTTATAAGAAGAGTATTTGCAGGTTTAAATCGATTGTTGGTGAAACATGTCCAACATTCGAATTTAAGTATACACTGTGAGAGGAATTTTAATGAAAACAGCTGCATCAAACAAACGCTCATTTATTACAGTGGCAGCATAAAATGACAAAATATGTAAATAAACTAATGTGAAATAATGTACAGAGTACCCGACTGTTATGGTATTTTAAGTCACTGTCAATGGCACAGGGGGTCGGCACGGTGTTGGGATGGTGTTTAAATGGTTTGGTATAGAGTCCTTAAACCCCAAATATCGAAAACCCATATTACTAAGTATACATATTAACAAGGGGTCCGGCTCCCAAAATGCCATTCTGTGCAGAGAATATGTATAACTGGCCAGAAAATAAAGGATTAACATGATAATCCATTCACATAGGGCTCTATTTCAAGCTATAAGACGTGTGTATCTAAAAATCATATTCATTTGTTCATAACATGTCCCACCTTTTGACACCAGACAACCGAAACGACTAATTTACACCAAAATATCTAAGTAGGAAGAGATCGCGTAACACCACGCCACCTCATTAAAACGTGCTTCCCGAGAAGGCAGCATGCAAAAACGCTTCAGCCGATTGAAAACAAACATAAAATGTTTCACAAACCTTTGTGCTTCAACTCGTGAAAGTCCAACTGCTCTATAGCGAGACATTTTTTGATTGTCACAAACGAATTTTTACGGTGACTTCCATATTGCTGTTGTTGTTGTTTTCTATACTATATCATCTAGACGTTTGTTCATTTGTGAAGAAAATGAATAAACGTCTAGATGATCTAGTCTAAATAACAACAACAACAATATAGCAGTGGCCTTGGGATTTCGTTCGGTAAAATAAAAAAATGACTCGCTATAGAACAGTTGGACTTTCACGAGTTAAAGCACAAAGGTTTGTGAAACATTTGATGTTTGTTTTCAATCGGCTGAAGCATTTTTGCATGCTGCCTTCTCGGGAAGCTCGTTTTAGTGAGGTGGCGTGGTGTTACGCGATCTCTTCCTACTTAGATATTTTGGTGTAAATTAGTCGTTTCGGTTGTCTGGTGTCAAAAGGTGGGACATGTTATGAACAAATGAATATGATTTTTTAGATACACACGTCTTATTGCTTGAAATAGAGCCCTATGTGAATGGATTATCATGTTAATCCTTTATTTTCTGGCCAGTTATACATGTTCTCTGCACAGAATGGCATTTTGGGAGCCGGACCCCTTGTTAATATGTATACTTAGTAATATGGGTTTTCGATATTTGGGGTTTTAGGACTCTATACCAAACCATTTAAACACCATCCCAACACCGTGCCGACCCCCTGTGGTCAATGGTAAACCCGTCACACAATATAACAAAATGATTCACATGAAAATAAAAGTGTATCACATACATGTTGTTATAAATATTGTATCACATACATGTTGTTATAAATATTACTATGGAATTAATAAGCACATTATAAAATTCTCCTTTTTTTGTAAATGCTTAAATGTCGACACACATATATAATTACAAGCTGCAAGCAATAAACATGTTTACTGCATTCTGATTGGTTAGTCATTCTTAAAAGTGTCATATTATTTCTCAGTAACACGTCACAATAAAATAGTTCCAGTTGCAGACTAAAGTGGAAGCCGAACATTTGATTTGAACGACGAAAGGGGTCCTGTGTATGATCGGCTTCCAAACACTATATCAGGAAAAAAAATGGAACGGTTCCGGCTTCAGAGCTTCCACCTGGCTACGCGCCTGAATTTCTTATCTCTGTTTTTTTCCTAGTCACGATGACGTAACGAAATTATACCTGACGTTACTTTTTTAAACCGTTAGCGTCACAGAACAAAAGTAAATTACAAATAATGGATTTAAACAGACGTTGAATAGATTACTAGTAGCCTAAAGGTAAACACTTTAGCTTAATATTACAATGTCACGTTATTTTTAAAAGCTGAATCAATAAGAACAACCGACATTTAAACCTTTTCCCGCTGGTCCAGCTCAATATAGGAGGATTGTTATTATATAGGAGAATTGGTTTTATATAGGAGAATTGGTTATATATAGTAGAATTGGTATTATATAGGAGAATTGATATTCTATGGGAGAATTGGTTTTATATAGGAGAATTGGTATTCTATAGGAGAATTGGTATTATATAGAAGAATTGGTATTATATAGGAGAATTGGTTTATATAGGAGAATTGGTATTATATAGGAGAATTGGTATTATATAGGAGAATTGGTTTTATATAGGAGAATTGGTATTCTATAGGAGAATTGGTATTATATACTGAATTGGTATTATATACAGAATTGGTATTCTATAGGAGAATTGGTTTATATAGGAGAATTGGTATTATATAGGAGAATTGGTATTATATAGAGAATTGGTATTATATAGAGAATTGGTATTATATACAGAATTGGTATTCTATAGGAGAATTGGTTTTATATAGGAGAATTGGTATTATATAGGAGAATTGGTATTATATAGAGAATTGGTATTATATAGAGAATTGGTATTATATAGAGAATTGGTATTATATACAGAATTGGTATTCTATAGGAGAATTGGTATTATATAGGAGAATTGGTTTTATATAGGAGAATTGGTATTCTATAGGAGAATTGGTATTATATAGAGAATTGGTATTATATAGGAGAATTGGTTATATATAGTATAATTGGTATTATATAGGAGAATTGATATTCTATGGGAGAATTGGTATTCTATAGGAGAATTGGTATTCTATGGGAGAATTGGTTTTATATAGGAGAATTGGTTTTATATAGGAGAATATATTCTCATAGCACGATCTTTTAAAAAAAGTGTTTTAAATGCAAATCAGGAAATTTAGCTAGGTAGGATAACAGATACTAAGATATTGCAGTTATTATTATGTGAGCAGATGGATAGGGCTCGAACCTCTTGACAATTCTCCCCATATTTCTTTTATTTTGACAATCAGTAGCAGCGTTTGCCAATAACAGCACCATCCGTTCTAATGTTAAGAAGCAAGACATAGCAGGTTTGTTTCATGTGTTCATATACCGTTTAATTCTTGGACAAAGTCATGTTATGCACAATGCAATCAGAATACATACAGACTCGAATACGTAAAAGGTATGACAATCCATAACATACCTGTTCTTTTTAATTCATAAATGCGTCACAACCCCATGCACTGTGATCACAACCATGTATTATTCTGATATTCTGATATAATATCGCGTTTTTCATTTTTCGTAATTTTTTGCTTTTAAAATATTGATATGAACAACAGCATTATGCAGTCAGTTAGTTATACTTTCATTCGTTTTTGCATTTCTTTTTTGTGTTTTGAATAGTTTAATAATAGATTGTCTGCGATACGACGATTACTTTGTTTTGAGCGTTATTTTCTGGTGAAAGTTTCATTAGCTGATTTTGTGTACGTTGCCCACACTATTGCTGTTAATACTATTGCCTGATGTCCGACTGTACTCTAGTACGTTCCCCGCATTATTGCTGTTAATATTATTGCCTGATGTCCGAGTGTAGTCTGGTACGTTCTCCGCACTATTGCTGTTAATACTATTGCATGATGTCCGATTGTACTCTGGTACGTTCCGCGCACTATTGCTGTTAATACTATTGCCTGATGTCCGAGTGTATTCTGTTACGTTATCCGCACTATTGCTGTTAATACTATTGCATGATGTCCGAGTGTATTCTGGTACGTTCTCCGTACTATTGCTGTTAATACTATTGCATGATGTCCGAGTGTATTCTGGTACGTTCTCCGCACTATTGCTGTTAATACTATTGCCTGATGTCCGATTGTATTATGGTACGTTCCCCGCACTATTGCTGTTAATACTATTGCCTGATGTCCGAGTGTATTCTGGTACGTTCCCCACACTATTGCTGTTAATACTATTGCATGATGTCCGAGTGTATTCTGGTACGTTCTCCGCACTATTGCTGTTAATACTATTACCTGATGTCCGATTGTACTCTGGTACATCCCCGCACTATTGCTGTTAATACTTTTGCCTGCTGTACGATTGTACTCTGGTACGTTCCCCGCACTATTGCTGTTAATACTATTGCCTGTCCGATTGTACACTAGTACATTCCCCGAACTGTTGATGATAATACTATTGCCTGATGTCCGATTATAATCTGATAATGTAGGTCAGAGCCTGTTTTGTGTCGATATTTCTTTGATAATCGAAACAGGACAATTGCTTGAACTTTTAAGTATAAATATTCATTTTATGATAATGGAATGCACGTCAAGTGTATAAATAGGAAGTAAGCAGATTTAACATTATAGAAACATCATATCATGCATTTGTTGACGATTTATATCAAAGGAATATATTATTTCTTTGTATTTTTTTTTGAATATATTCAAGGCGCCGTGCGAAAAACATGATAGTTTCGGGATGGATGGTGATCGTCGGGCGAGAAATAGTCTAGTAATGATAGGTTTTAAGGTCAAACAAATCCCAACAGAAATTATTTTAGGATTTTTAGAAATGTAATGAGTTTCAGAAAAAAAGTCCCGAAGATAAAGATGGTGGGAAATGCTAAATTTTGGGGTAAAAGTTGCGTTTTTAAGAGAAAATCTCCGGACACTGGAATAATTTTATAAAAAATCATTTGTGCAAATCAGAATTTTCTAACAGAGCGGAAATGGAAGATATTCCGAAAACCTACTAGTAGATACGATTCCCTCCATCAGATAACCCTGCAATTGTCGTAGAAAATCCGTGACGCTGTAAAGAAAAAACCGTGACATTAGAATTACAATCGTCAGAAAACCGTGACTGTTTTATACAGTGGCATTGTTGTGCCGAATAACAACATAATACACGCAGTATTGACTTTTCGTTGCGCAATCGTGACTAGTTTTCGTCGAGATGCGCTGATACCGGTCCTATCATTTTGCACGTACTGCATGCTTGGTGGTGGACCCTTTTACAGTTCGCCACTATGCTTTCCTCTTTAATTGTACGATGACAGGACAGGCTGTGGACCCTATGATGACGCCTACCTAAAGCCCATTGGGACGGTGGCGTTTGATGTTTGTCCATGTTCTTTCTCGTCGTGCCCTTAATGGTGTATTCTCTTACTGCTCTGGCTTCTGCCAAGTCATTGAGTACCTTTATTGTGGCTTTCTAGGCTATTTTTTTTTTGTATTATATTTACATGAGCATATTTGTGTTTTACTTATATTGCCTATTGATGCTGCCTTGTTGGTTAGAGTTTAGATCATGGCGGGGATTTCTTTATTTACACTGTCCTGTTTTAATGGGATGACAGTAGAGTAAGTGTGAGGTTTGGTGCACCCTAGAACCGGTTTAAACCCCCAGTGGCCTACTTTGCCACTGACCGTTCCAAGGCGGTAGCCCTAATGTCAACCCTTTTGCATTTTTTATTACTTTTGCCTTTTCGTTTGTCTGTTTGCGTGTTTGTTTTTGTGTTTTGTGGTTGACTGTCGTCCTTGAATGCTGCTTTCCTAGTCCGATATCTTTCTTTACCCCCAGTGACACTCAGGTGTTTGTGTCCCACCTTTGGAATAAATGTACATGCTGTGTATGCGGTGAGTTTTTCTTGTTTATATGATGTTTCTCATACATATACAGCTATACTCATCAATATTTAACTAGCGTTCGACATACTTTAAGCAAATACAAGGAGACAAGCTATTACCCGCCTCACCCACTCCCACCACACAACTCGCCCAATAATAAGAATAATAAACAAATATTTTTAGTAGGTAACACATGAAGACAATACAAATGATTTTACAAGGTACTTATTTACAATGTGGCCCTCTGTAAAAATGAATTTGATTTATTAACGTGAGACACCGAGGCCAGGATGATAACAAAGCTCACATATTCTTTAAATAGTCCAGCTATACACACGACTTTCGACATCTTATTTGAATCCGTTCTGAACTTCTTTTATGTAAGACAGGTTATTTAGTAAACATGTGCTTAGTGGCAACGCATTAGTATTTCTATATATTGATAAACTAGTCCCAAAATGATATTTAAAAGATATTTAATCAATGTATTTAATTACTGTATTTAACCGTATATTTTTTTGCGTGTTTTAATTACTACGGCGTATGGTCACAGTATCTAACAAAGTACTATGCCCCGAAGAGCAAAATAAACAAAATGGAATTTAGTTGGCAGCACCCGTTATGAAGCCTGCGTATCACAAGTAACAGCCGAAAGACTAAATTAACAAGCAGACAACATATCCTATGAAAAGTTAAACAATACCCAGAGCCTTTCATCGGCCGGAAAAGTGGAACCACCGAATCAAAATTAAGTAAGAAATCAAAAGCAATTGAAAATGTACCACCGATAACTAAATATAAGTATCGGGCCCAGCGATCTCCAAAGATCGAATGAATAACAGTCCTGACTGCAAGCGTGGGGAGACGTTTTACTGCCGCCACACTGCACAAGCAACGCCACTGGGCTATATAAAAGTACGAGAGTGGACCTTTGGAAACGGCCGAACACGACTCATACGAAATATTGCAGTCTCGGTTTGATTGAGAGTGTTGATGAACGGTAATGAAATATGCTAGCTAGATGAATTTAAGTAAATAATAATACTGCTGTTACATAGCACTTACTTTCGAGCATTGCTCAAAACGTTTTCGGGATATTTATAGTACCTTAGGCTTAGATGCACGACATAAAACGAGTCTGAAACATTCTCTTGTTTGTGTGCGTTGCCTCCCCACAGCTTTACTGTTATGCCTCGTCACAGCTTTACTGTTAAGCCTCGTCACAATTTTACTGTTATGTCTCGTCACAGCTTTACTGTTATGCCTCGTCACAGCCTTACTGTTATGCCTCGTCACAGCTTTACTGGTATGTCTCGTCACAGCTTTACTGTTATGTCTCGTCACAGTTTACTGTTATGAATCGTCACAACCTTACTGTTATGTCCCGTCACAGGTTTACTGTTATGCTTCGTCACAGCTTTACTGATATATCTCGTCACAGCTTTACTGTTATGCCTCGTCACAGCCTTACTGTTATGCCTCGTCACAGCTTTACTGTTATGCCTCGTCACAGTTTACTGTAATGCCTCGTCACAGCTTACTGGCATGCTTCGACACAGCTTTACTGTTAAGAGGTCAAAGCTTTACAGTTATGCCTCGTCACAGTTTACTGTTATGCCTCATCACAGCTTTACTGTTATTCCTCATCACAGCTTTATTTTTATGCCTCGTCAAAGCTTTACTGTTATGCCTCGTCACAGTTTTACTGTTATGCCTCGTCACAGTTTTACTGTTATGCCTCGTCACAGTTTACTGTTATGCCTCGTCACAGTTTACTGTTATGCCTCGTCACAGTTTAACTGTTATGCCTCATCACAGTTTACTGTTATGCATCGTCACAGTTTTACTGTTATGCCTCGTCACAGCCTTACTGTTATGCCTCGTCACAGTTTACTGTTATGCCTCGTCACAGCCTTACTGTTATGCCTCGTCACAGTTTTAGTGTTATGCCTCGTCACAGATTTACTGTTATGCCCCAGCCAGCTTTACTGTTATGCCCCGTCACATCTTTACTGTTAAGCCTCGTCAAAGCTTTACAGTTATGCCTCGTCACAGTTTACTGTTATGCCTCGTCACAGTTTTACTGTTATGCCTCGTCACATCTTTACTGTTATGTATCGTCACAGCTTTACAGTTAAATATCGTAACAGCTTTACTGTTATGCCTCGTCACAGCTTTACTGTTATGTCTCGTCACAGCTTTACTGTTATGCCTCGTCACAGCTTTACTGTTATGTATCGTCACAGCTTTACTGTTATGCCTCGTCACAGCTTTACAGTTATGTCTCGTCACATATTTACTGTTATGCCTCGTCACAGTTTTACTGTTATGCCTCATCACAGCTTTACTGTTATGCCTCGTCACAGCCTTAGTGCTATGCCTCGTCACAGCTTTACTGTTATGCCTCGTCACAGCTTTCATGCATGTAACGATTGCAGTAAGTCAACCATGACCCTTGACCAAATACTTAAAGATTGGAATGATGTATATAGCACTTTGTACCGTTTTTTTTAACAGTCATATTAAACATGTAAAGAATAAAGTTGCGGCTCTCGCTTTCATAACTTTATTATTTTGTACATAAATGTTCACTTTTCCTTTTAATATCATATGTTTATGCATGCAGATTTTAATTTTTCATTTATTGGACATTTAAACGGAAAATAAAATTCATCCTCGAATAACGTGCATGCCTTGATATCAAAATTATCTGACTCCGGAGATTAACTTCTATATTTTACTTCTACAGCGGACGTACTTAAATTAAGAAGTATTACTCATTCCCAATTTGTCTGCAGCAAGCATCGGATGGTTAAATACAACGAAAGAGACAGATGAGCTTTGCATTAAATGGTAATAGATTCTTATAAAATAGAAATTTCCATTTTCTTCGAATGTGAATTACCAAATTGTGTGGAGTATCTAAGAGAAGGCATTTGCCGGAATAGATACGGGTAGAACACCACACATTTATGATAGCTATCTCGCCAAAAACAGCCAAAGTTTACATGATATGTACACCGTTTCTAAACCTACTGACGACAAGGTATATATATTACTTAGATAGTTTGAGAATCCCAACTCTATATACACAATATAAAGGTTTCAAACAGCTAGACCAAACCCCAAAACTGGAGCTTCGAATAAAGAGTTACCAACTCATAATTCAATTTACGCATATTCAATCTGTTGAGGTTGACAATAAATCAACCATCTTGGAACGGTCAGTGGCAAATAAGGCCGCGGTGGGGTTTAAACCAGGTTCTAGGGTACATCAAACCTCAATCTTACACTTATTGTCATCCAAGTTAAACGGACAATGTAAATAAAGATATCTCCGCCAGGTTATATTCTCTAACAAACACGACAGCGTTAAAAGGCAATATAAGCATAAGTCATATATGATCATGTATGCATCAAACCTTACTCTTACACTATTTTCATCCCAATAACACGGGACAGTGTAAATAAAGATATCCCCTACAGGTTATAACAAACTTTAACAAACAGAAAAGATGCAATCTACACATTAGCACGATGTTCGTTTACTTATTATTTTGTAATTAAGAGTTTAATTAAAAGATAAACAGTAAACATACATCCTACACGTAAGTTACATTTGTGTTGGTTTTCTCAGTTCAACACAACACACTTCACAACACTCTTCGATTTTGTTCTATTGGTTATTTAGAATGAAGTTCATTTCTCCAATTGAATTGTGACATGTCCAGGTTCGATGTATTGTTTTGGTGAAAACCAGTTATTTCCGCTAACAAAAATGCACAACAACTGGTACATTGTCCGTTTTGTTTAATGTTAATGGTGTTTAGGCAACCTCGACTGTCACTACAGAGTTTAGACATACATTCATACTCCCCTTGTGCATCCATACATGTGTCATATATCGTTGTCATTCTCGTCTATTCGTTGTTCGTCCAATCTCAAACTATTTGTCCCACCTGCAGCAGAAAAACAAAATCATGAGCAATTGTTTCAATATCTCAATCCTAAGAAGAAGCCCCTATGTTGTATGGTGTAAGAATCATCCGAGTCACATGCCAATGAGCGTAGTAAGACCTTAGTCATAATGATATAAAAGCAATGTATTGGATGTCATCGACAGAACCGTTCCAACAGAGCTTCAAGTAGCGGTTGTTAAGTAGATGTAGGAGCCAGCTATCGTGTCACCACCAAAGCGACCAATTAATACACGCACACCACCAACAAGAAATATAAAAATATCGGAGAGGGAAAGTAGCACCAAGATATACATCTAACAAAACATTACGTCATCACCAAACTTCTCTACTCAACTCAGTAGAACAGACTTCATCGTGCCATAGGAGCGTGGATACTATAAATTAAATGCTTACTAAATTTTTAAGAAATAAAATCATAGAAAGCAATCATTATTACGAACATAACACAGATTTTAATATATTTCTAATATTATTAGGATTGGAAGTTCCCAGTGTGTATATAGCAATTATAGAATACATTCCTGACATATTTGAATTTGTGCGTTAAAGGACAAATTACTGTTATTTAAGTGGTCATATGCCATTTATTGTATAACATTCTGTCGGTGCAATTTATAACATGACACTGGCAACTTAATTAAACCACTTCCTCATTCTGTAGAAAATGGCGTCCCTACCGACAATCCTTTCGTCCCCAATACAGTCAAGGCCAACTTCGTCTGCCCAAACACAATAAACAAAAGCAGAACAAATTCCTTGAAAACGCATGCTGGCCTTTCAACCGTAAGGGACAGTGTTCAAACCGTTCATGCCCCTTCCCACACACATGCGGGTTCTGCAGAGGAAACCACTCTGCCATCACTTGTACACAGGGTCTGTGACCACGACTGTTTATACAACGGCATTGCTGTGCCGAATAACTACATAATACAGACAGTATTGACTTTTCGTTGCGCAACCGTGACTGGTTTTCGTCAAGAATCCATGGGCGCTGTGCAACCGTGACTGGTTTTCGTCAAGAATCCATGGGCGCTGTGATACTCAGGTGTTTGTGTCTCACCTTTGGAATGTACATGCTGTGTATACGGTGAGTTTGTCTAGTATATATGATGTTTGTCATACAGCTATACTCATCAATATTTAACTAGCGTTCAACATACTTTAAGTAAATACAAGGAGACAACCTGTTACCCGCCCCGCCAACTCCCCACAACTCGACCAATAATAACAAAAAAAAAATATTTTTAGAAGGTAACATATTAAGACAATACCATCATTTTACAATGTATTTATTTACAATGTGGTCCTCTGTAAAAATGAATGTGATTTATTAACGTGAGACACCGAGGCCAGGATGGGAACAAAAAAAACTTATTCTTTAAATAGTCCAGCTATACATATGACCTTCGACATCTTATTTGAATCCGTTCTGTACTTCTTTTAAGTAAGAGAGGTCATTTAGTAAACATGTGTTTAGTGGCGACGCATTAGTATTTCTATATATCGATAAACTAGTCCCCCAAATGATATTTAAAGATATTTAATCAATAATTTTAATTATTGTATATAAACAGTATACTATTGCATTTTTAATTAATACAACATCTGGATAACTGATGTAATAGTTTATTACCGTCTCATTAGTTGCGTACATTTACACGATATCGTGTAATACGAATGTGTAGGTTAACTAACCAACTACGCCACTGACCTGAAAGTTTAGGATTCTAGCCCCATATACTTCAAAATATTCTGTTGAACTATGTCAAAAATATTATACAGCACCACTACGGACTTAATCTGATTGGTTCATAATGATATCATCATCAGAAGCAACCAACGATTAAAGAAACGCAGGTCATACCGCTACATATTTCAGACAACTTTGTTGACTTTTGATATTTGTTAACGGAATCCACTAAACGTTATATTTAAAATTTTATAAAATTTAGTGTTTTGTAATGTTTAACATTTAGCGGAAGTTTTAACATTTGCCATCCGCAGGAATCGACATTTCCTCACTTACAAGTCAAACAAAAGAAAACAAGTAAGTAAAATTCTCATTTGTAGCTAACGTTTAGGTGTTTCTGACGTAAGCTATTAAGCTGGTAGCATTTTGTTTCATCAACTCTGCAGAAATGTTTAAAAAAGAACAAGACTGTTTGGATCTATGAACACACTTGTATCAGATTTCCATGCGAGTAAATGCTACATTGAACGATGAAAGGTTCAACGAAAATATACAAGATGAATTTGAGTAAAACATAGTACTGCTGTAACGTAGCACTTACTTTCGAGGATTGCTCAAAACGTTTTCGGGATATTTATAGTAACTTAATTAAGCTTAAATGCACGACATAAAACGAGTCTGAAACATTCTCGTGTTTGTGTCCGTTGTTTCCTAAGATCACCCTTTACTGTTATGCCTCGTCACAGCTATACTATTATGCCTCGTCACAGCTTTACTGTTATGTCTGGTCACAGCTTGACTGTTATGCCTCGTCACAGCTTTACTGTTATGCCTCGTCACAGCTTTACTGTTATGCCTGGTCACAGCTTGACTGTTATGCCTCGTCACAGCTTTACTGTTATGCCTCGTCACAGCTTTACTGATATGCCTCATCACAGCTTTACTGTTACGCATCGTCACAGCTTTGCTGTTATGCCTCGTCACAGCTTTACTGTTATGCCTCGTCACAGCTTTACTGTTATGTCTCGTCATAGCTTGACTGTTATGTCTCGTCACAGCTTGACTGTTATGCCTCGTAACAGCTTTACTGTTATGCCTCGTCACAGGTTTAGTGTTATGCCTCGTCGCAGTTCCATGGATGTTCGAGGTCATGCTTCATAAACACTGTCTATATACATGTAACAATTGCAAAAAATCAAACATAACCCTTGACCAAAGACTTAAAGGTTAGAATGACGTACGTAGCAATTTGTACCGATTTTTTAAAACATATTAGAAGTAAACAGAACAAAGTTGCCGCCAGTGCTTTCAGAACTATATTGTTTTGTACATACATTTTCACTTTTCGTTTTAGTATCCTATGTTTATGCATAGAGATCTTAAATGATCATTTTTTGCACATTTAAACAACAAATGAAATTCATCCTCGAATAACAGGCTTTGAATAACATAATTATCTTACTCTGGATATTAACTTCTACAGCGGTAGTATTTAAATTAAAAGAAGTATTACTCATTGCCAATTTGACTCCAGCAAGCATCGGATGGTTAAACACAACGAAAGAGACAGATGAGCTTTTTATTAAATCGTTAAATCTTTATATTGTCTTTGAATGTGAATTGTGTAGAGTATCTAAGGAAATGCATTTACCGGAATTGGTACGAGTAGAACATCAAACATTTTACCAAGGAATCAGTAGTTAGCATTTCATCAGATAGCACACGTTCATATGTATATACCGAAGATTATTGTTCGATTTATTTCAGACGAACACAAAGTACAACTCAAAAGGAAACACCCGAAATGTTTAATCTCGGTGATTAAGAGGAAGTAGACATCGAATTCTTTCGTCATCACGAATTTTCAGAGGAAACCAATGTGTTTAAAGGCATTTCTATATTTTCTTTGCATAACAGATTTTCTTTAAACTTTTTGTACAGTAAGTGTGTTATTTAAAAGACAGAAAATGCAAAAATAATGGTAGATCACCATAATTGTTAAAATTTTAAAAATAATTTGTAATGCCACCGTCACTTCAATCTGTCCAAAAAGTTGAACAAGTCCATGAAATAGCTAAATAAGACATTTTTGAATTCTAATCATTTATTCATTGGTCACAATTCTGCTAAAATTGTATTAAAGTAAAGAGCATTTAATTTTAACAACATTTAAAGCTCATCTTTATGTAAAACCTATATTTTTTACAAAATCTGTTGAGACCATTACTCACAATTTATGCACAAATTAGCCCATAATGATACAATTTCCTTTATTTTTGTATGTTTCCAATAATAGAATTTGTTTAAACTTTCTAAGCACATAGATTGACATATATAAAAACAAAATGTGCAATAAAAATGTTAGGTCCCCATGCTTGTTTAGATAAAAAAAAAAACTACCCCTATGCTAAAAGGCCAAGTTTTGTATGAAATTATATAGAAATGGTATATTTTCCTTTTTTGTTATGTTCCTAATAACATAATGTGTTCAAACTTCCTAGGCACTTATTTGAACATATAGTTAGACAATATAGCAATTAAAATTATAGGTCACCATGCATATCGATATTTAATATTGGTTCTTGGAACCCTACCATTATGCTTAAATTTTTTAATTTTGTTTCAATTTTTACAAAATGTTATATTTTTCCTATTTTTAGTATTTTTCTAATAATATGCATTTACGTAAATAAATACAATAAGTACAACTAGACATTAAGAGCAACATTCCTGTACATTTTTAGGAAAATCGATCTAGGAGTTTTAGAAGAGAAGTCGCCCAAAGTTCTGCTCATGAAAAACTACAGAAAATGTCTTTAAAGTCGAACAGGAAATGTAGCATTCATATAACGCAGTCAATCAAAAATAAGCACAGAAACAAACAATACTTACACAGATGAATAAAAGGCAAGATATCACATCACAAACATAAAATGGTTGACAATAAGGCTAGCCTGGGAACGGTCGGTGGCAGAAAGGCTGTTGATGGTTTAAACCAGGTCCTAGGGTGCACCCAATCTCAACCTTAACCTAGTGTCATCCTAATAAAAAGGGACAGTGTAAATAAAGATATCCCCACCAGGTTATATTCTCTAACAAACAGTAAAGATGCATTCTACACATTAACCCGTGTTATAATGCGTATCAATTGCAACACTTGATCAACAGTATAATATAGTTTAATGTGTAGGCTGTACGTTTACTGATTGTTTTGTAATTAACAGTTTAAATAATAATATATTACTTAACATACATCTTACACGTTAATTTATATTTCTATTGTTTTTCCCAGTTCAACACAACACACTTCTCAACACACTTTGATTTGTTATATTGGTTATTCAGAATGAAATTCAGAATGTCCAGGTTCAATGTATTGTTTTAGTGAAATACAGTTACTACTGATAACAAAAATGCACAACAACTGGTACATTGCCCGCTTTATTTAATGTTAATGGTGTCAGGCAACCTCGGCTGTCACCTCAGAGTTTAGACATAGCATTCTCGTCTATTCGTTGTTCATCCAAGCTCAAACTGTTTTTCCCACCTGCAGCAGAAAAACAAAATCATGAGCATTTGTTTCAAATATCTCAATCCGGAGAATAAACCCCTATTATGTATGGTGTAAGAATCATCCGAGTCACAATAATGATATTGGATGTCCTCGACAGAACCGTTCCAAAAGAGCTTCAAGTAGCGGTTGTAAAATCGTTGTTAAGTAGATGTAGGAGACAGCCATCGTGTCATCGCCAAAGAGACCAATTAATACACGCACACCACCAAGACATACATCTAGCAAAACACTACGCCATCACCAAACTTCTCTCCTCGACTCAGTAGTACAGACTTCATCGTGCCATAAGAGCGTGGATACTATACATTAAGTGCTTTTACTCACTAAAGCTGTAAGAAATAAAATCGTAGAAAGCAATCATTAATACGAACATAACACAGATTTTCACATATCTCTCATATTATTCGGATTGGAAGTTTCCAGTGTGTACAGAGCAATTATAGAATACATTCCTGATATATTGGACTTTGTGCGTTAAAGGACAAGTTACTGTTATTTAAGTGGCGATATGCCTTTTATTGTATATTATTATGTCGGTGCAATTTATAACATGACACCGGAAACTTAATTACCACTTCCTCTTTCTGTAGAAAATGACATAGAACAAAATGTTTAGTAATTTATACAGTACAAAACATTAATTCTATCAGTATTCGCAACATAAAACGTACTGTTAAGGCTGATGTAAATTTGTTTGTACGTTTGTAGTCATGCCGTAACGAACTATTTGTTGCAGCGGTTAGGATTATTAGAGATTGTAACGATTGCTGTCCTCCCTTTGTCTTTATGACAGAGGTCATTATATGGCGTAATATATTTAACTCGTGTTGCATTATTTTAAATTTTGTTCTAAATCGAGCAATTTTCACTGCAAAGATGCGATATTGAATAGTCGTCATGTAAAAGAGCCTTTTTCTAAGATCGCTCAATATAACCTAGTTTTAATTTTAATAAATAACGTACCTGTTTTCAAATTGCCCAGGTAGATTTTATAGTCTAACATCGATAACAATGTTCGAGTTGTTCCCCTCCTATGTTTTTAAACCAGTAGTTTATTGTTTTTGTTTAATATGATCATGAACTATACATTTATGTCTTGTTTTATTAATCGGAGAGTGATGCACTTGATCCTTGAAGATGATCGACGGCGGAATTAAATGGATGCTTTACTGAAACCAGGGCTCGTTTTATAAAAATTATAAATTACGAAATATCAACAAACGTGGTACATTTGTTGTTGTTGACGAAGAAAATAATGCAGTTGATGTTAACATGGTCATTTTGCCATTGGTCAAGCTGACCTTTTGCATGATGGAAAAATAATTACTAAAATAAAATAATAATTAATAAATAAATAAAAAAAATGAAAATAATAATTATAAAAATAATACAATAAATGATAATAATAATAATAATAATAATAATAATAATAAATACTATTATTATTGTTGATGATCAATCGCTTGCCTTACATTTCAGTTGAAACATGCCTAAACGCCAATCTAAAAGTCCTTAGGCCAGGAGTTAGAATGTAGATGGATTGGATAAGACTCCATAGAAGCTGCCAGAAAGAACACCAGTACCTCCAGTCTTGGATCATGTGTTGATCAAGGAAGTGGTTCGAGAGTTGACGCCGCAGTTTGTTGAGTCGCTCGGGGGCATCAGGCGAGGCGTCATGGTTCCTGAACCTGAGGCTCCACACGAAGGTACGTGTACGGAGAATGCTCTTTTCTCAGTATCAGTAACGAGCATTCATGATGAGTTGGGTTCCAACATTGGGCCTATTTTATCAAGCTAGATTATATAAACGGGGAGTACGTTGATCTTATGTTATTCCGTTCCAAGCCACATGAAAACAATTTTCCAAGCCACATGAAGACAATTCAAAACATGTCTCTCTGATTGATGGGCAATTGATTTTGAATCTCAACAGGGTTCATATTTAACACTTATGTACTCACTAAATGCAAGTAAAGCTTTGCAGATTGCAAGTAGAAAATATTAGCACTTGCTACATTTTTCAAGTAGATCTAATAAAAGAAACCCACTAGGTCTCAGTCTACATTTACTAAAATAGTCACTGAACTTATTTATCTAACTTAGTTAAATAGGTGGATATAAGTAAGTATAATTATCCATTATTACATTCCTGTATCTAGCTGAGTGAGAAAATGTCATTATCAATGTCATCGCAATCCTTCTAAAATGAATCGAGGTTTCTAAGTTATTAATGCAATATACTTGATTAAAATATCATGTAGAAAACCTTCGCACTTGTTTTTTTTATTAAATTCGATCCCGGCCTATGTCTTCGGGGTCTAACATCGTTGATTTTCGCATTTTTAATTTAAGTAAGTGTTAGTAGTGTTATTTTTACTGGTCCTTTGGGACCAGCGAGCCTAATATATGTGACTTTGAAGTAGAATACCGCTTAAGCCGGTGCTAGGGGGCGAGAGAGGTGTTGCTTCTTTCATTACTTCTCATGAACAGACTCAATAAAACCTAGTCTGCTGCTTTATTCATTTAATTGTGTTTGTTGCCTCCAAAGGGTATTTATACCAAATTTCATCCAGAGGCAACGTCTGGTTTGTTAAAATGCTTAAGCATTATTCGTTTGGCGGCGTAGCGTTTTGGGCTGGATTGGAAATTATATAACAAGCAATACAAGTTGAAGAAAGCCTGTAACCCGTCTTCTTTGGATTTGGTTGATGAGGAACTATGCCTATTTTACATGTAGTACATTCTTTCTACGTCCGTTCAATGAGGTCAAAAGCATCGCAAGTGTTTTGACTACAATGCCAAGGGTTAGTGTAACACGAATCCATGTATCTTCATATATGTATGCAATGCTCGGGTTTCCAACCATCTGTGCGTTGCAACAGTAACGCTAAATACATTTGAATGAACCTCAGCATAGTAATGTATTTAGTTTTAGAGTAGGCGGCGGTAGTCAACAAAGGGCACTTTTCCCGACCCCTGTGCCAAGCTACCCAACACGTCATGTCTATAGATCAGCTGCTCCAGTTGGGGCTTCGCCAAGGCTCCGGTTTAGATATACCAACTCGCGGGCAAACACCAATTAAAATAAAACTTCGGTGTAGAATTTTGGAATTTTACCCCGATACAGACACCGCAAATGAATTGATAAATGGTTTTGTTAATGGTTTTACGTTGCATTATTCGGGACCTAGGCAATTTTCAGATTACCAAAACCTAGTCTCTGTCAAAATAATGAAGCAGAAGCTTTAGGCTTGGTTATCAAATAAGTTTCATAAGGTCGTATGGCAGAACCGTTTGTGGATCCACCTTTTCAAAACATAAGAATATCTCCAATCGGTTTGGCCAGAAAAAAAAGGGTAGTTCACCAATAATTCATCATTTGTCATATCCATGCGGTTCTAGTAGTAATGATCTTATGTATGTACTGTTCAATATGCATCTTTTGACCAAGCCATTTAACTGTTCAAGGGCCTGGGGCCAGGACCATGGCTAGTAAAAATGGACATAAAGTCTGCTTTTAGATTACTGCTAAATGTTATCTAGATTTTGAGTCGTTGAGCATTAAAGTTATGGGACAATTCTTCTACGATATATGTCTTCCATTTGTTGTTCTCTTTTTTGAAAAAAATGCAACTGCTCTTGAATGGGTAGTCAAACATCAATCCAATTTCGATAGTGTCTTCATTTTTATTGACAACTGTCTTTTGGCGGTACGAAATAATACTCAGACTATGCCTTGCTCATGACGAATTTTAATGAATTGTGCATGGACATTGATGTTCCTATTGCAGGAGACAAGACAGTGTGGCCCACACATATCTTAATATTTTTAGGCCTTGAAATTGATTTTGAGAACATGATAGTGAGTATTCCCAATGACAAATTGATGAGTTAAGGAGTAGTTAACTGGGGAAGAAAAGGGTTACTCTCAAGTCCCTGCAGTTTGATTCTGGCTCACTGATTTTTGTGCACGTGCAATACCAGTGGCTTGTGCATTTTGTAGGCGTTTGTTTGACGCAATGTTGGGTGAAGCACACATCAATTCATTAAAGTGCCAAAACCAATGAAAGAATTAAGAACGTGGTTAATAGTTCTCGATTGCTTTAATGGTTACTGTTATTTCCGGGATTCAGTTTGGACTATCAATTTCGACTTGCATCTTTTTACTGACACTGCAGGTAATAGTGATTTGAGGTGTGCTGATTTGTTTTCAGTGGCCAAAAGTGTGGCGCGACACAGAACTAAAAACGGATATTTCTTTTCCAGAGTTGGTATCTATCGTTTTGGCTTTTTAAATTTGGGGCATTTTATTACAGGGTAAATATATTGTATTGCATATGGACAATCTCACACTGGTCTCTGTTCTAATACAAAGATGTCTAAATCTGTTAGAGTGATGAACCTTGTTCATCCCTTTGTTTTGTAAACTATGTTGTTTAACATACCGTGTAATGCAGTTCATATTGAAAGAAAAACAATTGTACAGTTGATACGCTATCTCGTAAACATTGGGTTCGTTTTAAGCAGCTGGTTCCCAGGGCAGAGCAACACCAATCTCCAGTTTCTGTATCTTTCCTAGCGTTAATATTCAGTCTCGAGCAGACAAGAGTTTAAGTTCATTGTTTGCTTTTAAATCGAGGGAAGCTTACAATACAGGAATTAAATCATTTGACACATTTCGGATTACAGTATGCACATAACCTGGCCTCCAAGCATATAGCAAGTAGTTGATTTCAACGCGCATTTATCTCCTAAAGGCTGTGCACCCGCAACAGATCGTTCATATTTGTCGGAAATTAGTTTCAAATGTAAACTTTTACACTTATCAGATGTAACAAATCATTTCGTAATTTAAAAAACAAAGAAAAAATAAACGGTTGTCATAAATCGGCTTGATCTTCTTTCCAAATATAAAAGTAATTTAAGGACTCTTCTGCGACAGGGACTATCACAACCTGACTTCTATGGTGATGTGATTTATAAACTTCGTAAGATTTTAGGTCATGATCACTTTCATACTATCTTTGTTAAACTTGTTAAAAAGTTTATCAAAAGAGGCTATGACCCTATCATTTTGCAACGTACTGCATGCTTGGTGGTGGACCCTTTTACAGTTCGCCACTATGCTTTTCTCTTTAATTGTACGATGACTGGACGGCCTACGATGACGCCTACCTAAAGCCCATTGGGACGGTGGCGTTTGATGTTTGTCCATGATCTTTCTTGTCGTGCCCTTAATGGTGTATTCTCTTACTGCTATGGCTTCTGAAAAGTCACTGAGTACCTTCATTGTGGCTTTCTAGGCTATTGTTTTTTTGTATTATATTTACACGAGCATATTTGTGTTTTATTTATATTGCCTATTGATGCTGCCTTGTTGGTTAGAGATTAGATCATGGCGGGGATTTCTTTATTTACACTGTCCTGTTTTAATGGGATGACAGTAGGGTAAGTGTGAGGTTTGGTGCACCCTAGAACCGGTTTAAACCCCCAGTGGCCTACTTTGCCACTGACCGTTCCAAGGCGGTAGCCCTATTGTCAACCCTTTTGTGTTTGAGATGTCGTTTCCATTTATTATTGCTTCTGCCTTTTTGTTTGTCTGTTTGCGTGTTTGTTTCTGTGTTTTGTGATTGACTGTCCTCCTTGAATGCTACTTTCCCTGTCCGATCTTTTTATATTTCTTTTGATAACAGGGTCGATTTTAAACTCACTCTAGATAATCACGTCATGGAATGTCGGATGACTTTATCAGCGAGCTTGGGAGAAATCGTATATCAGAGTTCCGATCGATCAGCTATTGTTCCCCTAGTTGAATTTAGAAGATCTCGTGACTGTGCTATTGTGGGCTCACCAATTATTATGAAGGCGTTTACCTATGCCAGACACTCAACAATGAAAGGAGTCAGCCTTAGTAATACTATTTCCTTCTCTATTTGAGACTTTACTTTTGTTCGTTCACTGTTTTGAGGCGTTTTTATTTTATATTGACGAGATATTTGCGTCAGCTATTTCCTCTATATGAGGAGAATATGTGCCCTCTATTTGAGGCAGTCTCTATTTGAGGCTTTTTTCTCTTTGCGCTCTCTATTTGAGGCATTTTTTCTTTTAGCGAGATAACTGCGTCAGTCAATTAACGTATTTTGACATATGTTGATATTCGCCAAGTACAACCTTAGTAATTCTATTTCAGTCTCTATCTCAGGCTTTCGCTTTGTGCGTTATCTATTTTGAGGATTTTTTTTTTATTTTTATTTTTTTATATTGACGAGACATTGGTGTCAGCTATTTCCTCTATTTGAGGAGTAAATGTGCTCTCTTTTAGAGACATTTTCTCTTTGCGCTCTCTATTAGAGGCGTTTCTGTTTTTTATTTTACATATGTTTCTGTTGGCCACGCAACGTAGTGGTGTACCTTTATTTTAACCAATTCCCCCATAAGTGGTGGTGTCCCTCAGCCATTTGCCTTTCGCAAACTGCGTGACATGTGGCAGTTTTCGCGGTCACAGCAATGATTTATTGTGTAGTTAATAAGAATGCTGACATGTTCAATACAAGAACTTTTAATTAGGTACATTTGTCTTTCTGAACAGCTGTACCCAGGGTTCATAAAGTACATCTATATGTTTTAATTAACTATACGTTTTATCTTACTTCTATTTTGTTGAAGTCGTGGCCAATATATTCCAAAAATCATAAACGGTAAACATTGCCTTGTATTGTTCTAAATCCGTCTTTAATAATACCTCTGTGCCAGACTGCAGACGGGCGCCAATTCTTCTCCCATTATCCTGTAGGGACGAGTTTTACGTTTTATATGTATACAATAAAACAGAAGCTTATTATTGGTATCATATAGAGTTTTATTTTATGATAAGCAATGAACTATTTTATCAGCAAAACATTGTGAAATATAGAGTACAACCAACACACATTCACAGTAAAATGAATTACAACATATACCTACGTAACTGTAATCATATCAAGAGAAAAACACTTCGAATGTACATTCTATTCAAACAATGATTTCAAAAGGATTTTAAAAGTTAAAAGTAAATGACTGCCAATATAAATATATTAAAAACGTTGTTCTATTTGGGTATCGATAAAAACTATTTGGACTTTTTTGCAGTAGGGCAAAAAATGTGTAAAGCGGCATGTTTATTGAAATTGCCTCTCTAAAAATTGTTTGTAAAATCATAAAATAAAAATAAAATGTGTTGTTTTGTCGCGAATAACATATTTTATTTCATCCCGAAGTGAGAAGTCATTTATATTTTCACTCATGTTTTCTCACCTCTCGATGAAATAAAATATGTTATAAATCATTCCAAAACAACACATATCCTCTACAGTATATATCTGTCTTGAAGGGCGCCATATTTTGAACACATGATAGATGAAACAGACGTAGTGTGCTTCCTGTTTGTTAGAGGATATAGCATGGCGGGGATGGTTTTAATGCGATGACTATTGTAAGAGTGAGGTTTGGTGCAACCTTCAACCTGGTTTACCCCCCCCCCCCACCCCCACCCCCACCCCCATTCCATCACCCACAGCAAGCTTTTATTTTCACTTACCGTTCCAAGGCGGTAGCCCTATTGTCAATTTGTGATGTCATATACCTTACCGTTTATTAATCTTTGTAATTGTTGTATCTATACGTGTTTTTGGTTGACTGTGGTCCTTTAATGCTACATTTGCCGTTCCACTTTTTTGTCTACTTTATAAAAGGTTATATAGGTACCAGTTGTATTAACTGCGTCTTCTATCAAAAAATCCGAAATTGATATTGATATCCTACAGAGTTGTTGATTATAAAGAGAAATATAAAAAGATCGGACAGGGAAAGTAGCATTCAAGGAGGACAGTAAACCACAAAACACAGAAACAAACACGCAAACAGACAAACAAGAAGGCAAAAGCAATAATAAATGCAAACGACATCACAAATACAAAAATGGTAGACAATAGGGCTACCGCCTTGGAACGGTCAGTGGCAAAGTAGGCCACTGGGGGTTTAAACCATTAAAACAGGACAGTGTAAATAAAGAAATCCCCGCCATGATCTAATCTCTAACCAACAAGGCAGCATCAATAGGCAATATAAGTATGTTCAACTGACAAAAAACTCAAGTATACAAACACCTCGCAATTAAAGACAAGTTTGATCCTCGCCGACCGCTATCATGCGATTCTCATGTATAGTATATATAAATATTAAGGATAATCGTACTGGTTATTTCCTAAGAACTTGAAATGGTATAATATGTGTCTGAGGAAATAAACGTTTCAACTGACAACCAAAAAGACACACTCATAGACGCTCCCAGCCCATTATTCATTTTTAAAACCTCAGAGGTGGCCTAATAGTAATGATAATAATATTGAAATATATAATATTAATTTGAATTGCCGCCTAGATTTGACTCTTAACTTAGTAGAGTTTGTGTTTTGAATTTTAAATATACGCACTATTATTACTCCACCTTAACACTTAATTAAATAGAACTTCTTCTTATTCTTCTTTTTCTTCTTCTTATCTTTCTTCTTTCTCCTTCTGCTGCTGATTCTTCTTGAATCAGTAGTATTATTTTATCATGGACCATAATCCAGTCCAATACTCTAAAAATATACAAGCAAATATGGCGATTATAGGATTATACACTTCCATGGTCGATTAAACGGTTCTTAGATTGGATGCAACATGGCTAAGACAATTGCCTCACGACTGCGTGGTTCTTGTCTGGTTCCCGTCTGGTTTCTGTCTGGCCATTATAAAGCGTTATATGAGCCGACATTATTCTGAATATACGTAAATTGTCAAACGCCATGTTCGCCGTCACCAAAGGAATATAGCAAAAATATTTTCATAAAAATACATCTGATAAAATTGGATAAGCTTATATTATGATCATCAGACAACAGTTGGCATCAACTATATCCTATTTTCAAATGAACAGAACGTATGTGCAAAGAACGCTGAATTGGGTTATTCAACCAACTATACGACACAACTTTTCAGGCTTTGCGAATTTGTATATCTTTACATCCAAATGCTGTAGGTTTGAATCCGCTATAATGTGGCAATTTCTCTAATCTTCTCTAATGTTCCCTAATTCTCTCCTATACCTATCAGTCTAGTAATATATATATATATATCCAACAATGAGAAATACATCAACTCCGCAGTGATAAATAAAGCTGATGACATTCGTTATTAGTTTCTTTAAGGTCAGTTTGGTTGATACTTTATCTTAATTATCTCAGACGTAGACCAAAACAACGAGAGGAACATGAGTGCTTTATAATCATCTGATAAAAAAAGCACTTAAATAAATTAATCAATTTACTAGCCTTCAATGAATCATGGATACATAGACAGATCCACATCAACATGTCTCAGACAAATGTTGTTAATCGCGTCTCTTATAAGTACGAATGTATCACGGGAATGATTGTTTAAGGTATGAAACCACCAATTACTTTCTCCATTGAAATCAATGTTAAAATGTCACATATTAACGATATGCTACAACGTTAAAACTTTAAATCAAGTATGGATAATGCATCAGTGTAATTGTCATATAGAAAATAGAGCTCAAAATCATCAAAGACGGTGGAGTCATACGACATGTAAAAAAATGTTGTTTGTTACTATTCAGGTCAATGGTGCGGCTGTTTGCATTTATACTTGCTTTGAAATTTTCATCAATAATCCACTTAAAAATAAATATAAAAAGATCGGACAGGGAAAGTAGCATTCAAGGAGGACGTCAACCACAAAACACAGAAACAAACACGCAAACAGACAAACAAGAAGGCAAAAGCAATAATAAATGCAAACGATATCACAAACACAAAAGGGTTGACAATAGGGCTACCGCCTTGGAACGGTCAGTGGCAAAGTAGGCCACTGGGGGTTTAAACCCTATGAATATAGTTCTATATACATCACAACAACATATAATTGAAATTGGCAAATTCCCCTCACTTAAAATGTCACTTACCAACATATATGACGGATTACTTGTTATAATAATAAGTGTATTTGACTACACCTTGGAGGTTTATATGCAATTGGTGGTGGTAAACCTTAACAATGAGTACCAAAGACGTAAAAGACGTAAAAGTGAATTGTTTTACTAATGTAACATATGTTCCTCTGTGAATTTAGCAATTTGTAGCTTTAGTTCTCTTATTTAAACTCTCACAAGATCTGCAGACAACGCGGATTTGACTGGATATAAGTTGTTACAAATCCGCAAAAGAACACATTATTCGAGACGATACACAATTACAGTAATTCATTTAGCTCCCACTGAAATCATTCTTGCTGGCCAGAGTATCAACTCTGATATGGAAGAATATCTGATAGAGGCTTTGACAAGCTTCAAGCTTTACATTAAACATGCATTCGAATATAAAGTATTGCAGTCAGGCATATAAGAATGAAAACGTTTTTGTCGTTTATATAAATATTGCATACCATTGAGGCTTACCGTGTTTACTGTCAACCTACGAGACTATTTATTTTATTATAACAATTATCACTGTAAGAAAAGTGGTATAACTCAATAAAATTCAAAATATTTTATATGTTAACAGCAATGGATATAAACAAATACAACACAAACTAACCCCTCAAATAACGGCAATATCGGCACTACAAAACCATCGATCAAAACTCTACCTAGGTGTTCAGGTCATCAAATACCATATATGTGTCGATTGAAAGTATAGGTTTATTCAAGGTTTTCATAAATTTCCATTGAATAGGCGTAAAATGAATTATGAGTTGATAACTCTTAATTCGATGCTGCAGTTTTGGGGTTTCGTCTGGCTGGTTAAAAGTGTTTATATTGTGTTTAGAGAGTTTGGATTCTAAAAAAAGGTAAAGTATATATATACCTCGTCGTCAGTAGATTAAGAAACAGTGTACATATGTTGTAAATTTGGCTGTTGTTGGCGAGAGAGAGGTAGTATAGTTTGCAACACCTCTTACGCCACTCCCTAACTACCCCCTCCCTCCCCACCACCCCAACCCCCACCCTCACCAGGACTGGCTTAAGCGGTATTCTACTTTAAAGCTACACAGATTGTGCTTGATGATCCCAAAGGACAATAAGTAATAACACTACTGATTTGTTGTCGGTACAACTTGTTACGGCTGCCAGACAGCACTAAACAAACGCTGGTGTGAATGTCAATAAAATGATAGTGAAAAAGGATCCTTTGAAAGCAACAAACACAAGCACGAGATAAAAGTACCAGACTCGAATTTACTGAGTCTTTTTTGAGAGGTAATGTCACGTGCTGATTTGTAGTCGGTGTCACATACTTTGCTTCTATTGATCCTTGCCAATTTTGTTTCAATGCGTGTTTTGGTTCACTGCGTTCTTTGAATTTTACATTTCCGGTTCGATATTTGTATTCAACGTTGACTACGTTAGTATCTAAATTTAAGCTTTTTTGTTTGTAAGATGTTTTACGTCATTTTCAACACATGTAAGGTTATATATGACGCACAATTTAATTTCCTAGGTAGAACCAGTACTGTACCCCTCCCGCCACCATCCGTAAGAATCGACACTTCAGTGGGATTCGAACACGCGAGAAAGTTTACAACGCAACTTCGTTAACCACTCGGCCACAGACCACCGTTATATAGAGCCTATAAAGTGAGAGAACAACATATTAATTTCCGCCTTGAAATAGGTACTTTTATCGTTATCGTTTTCTTTTGACATCAGGATTTATAATTTACTTCTTAAGAGAATATATTAAATATTCATTTAAAATATGTCAAAACATAAACATATAATTAAATCATACCTGTTTGCAATATTCATTTGAAATAATCCGTTATGCCTCGTGCGTGCCAGTTTCAATTAGCTATGGTCATCAATGGAAGCTGGAAAATCGCCATATGACCTAAGCAGTTAGTGCAACTATTAAAATCCAATTCAATTCAATTTTCCTAAATTATGAAATTATACAAACGTCATCAGCGGTTGCAGTCGCGAACACTTGGCCAGTCCCGTCATTCTTCAGGATCCGTAATGCTGCGAAGCAGTGTACGAGATTGATATTTTGAAATGTATCACTTTTGTCTATGGGTATTTTACATGGGTCTGTTTACTTTGGTACAATACTACCTGCTTCACTACTTGTATGCGGTAGTGCAAACGTAAATATATACTGAACAAAATAAATGTAGCACATAAAATACATGTCAATTCCATAGACGAGATACAAAGCCATGCATGTTCAGGGTCAATGATAAAATGAAATAGATATGACAATTATTATTGGTGCAAAGTCATTTGTAAACAAAGTCGGTGATACAATTAAGCAAATATGTTGGGAACATACATTTATAGGTTATCGAAAATCGTTCTCATTTCAATGAAAAAGGGAGATAATTTTAAAATTAAGAAGTTTGGATTTTTTTGTTTGAGAATAACAATGTTGCGTTAACATATTTTAGCGATTTCTAACAATGACAGAATGAGAAATTATTGTCAATGCCGAACATTAAATGTGTTCAAAGCTATACGTTTGGATAACGAAATAAATTATTTTATTATATGGAAGGGAATTCTGATAATTTGCTTAGAAGATAATAAAATAACACACTATTTTTAAAATCACATCCTTACCTAGCATTTCTAAAAGCTTCAACAATTATATCAATGTTTAAATGTTTAATCTATGTCGCTAAAACGTCGTGCTAAACTTTTTTTGTTCAGTTCATTATTCTAAATGATACTTTGAACTGAACTACTTTGTCTTTACAAATTTGCCCCTATTATTCTGTTTAAGAGTTTCAATATGCTAAAAATAAAAACTATAAATGTTAAATTTTCAAATCGAACAGTTTGCTCAATCAGAAAAGAATTAGCAAAAAAACATCGGGACTCACAAAGTTTAAACAATGTTGCCGTAATATCTAAAAAAAATATCAATATTGCATGACAATTTGAAAACATGCAGCGATGTTAATGGAAACAAATTAACTAATTTCTTTCAGACATGTGAACTCTTCAGTCATTAATATTGCAACGGAACTCCTTCGTTTCTATGAAAATATAGACTGTTATCTAATTTGGTACAAATGCTAAATAATCTTTCTAAAACATACACATTAGGAAATGTGATTTACTAGGGCATATTGGATTGGTATGTCTAAAACATAGTTAAAACTGCCAATTAAAAGTTAAGCTAACATGAATAAATATTAATATTTTAGTGTTTTACAAATATTTCATTACGCTACATGACTGAATTTTAGCACAATAATTTAAGTAAGATATACACATTTCGTGAATAGTCTGGGGTTGCGTTGGCCCATTGGATAGCTGGGTCGACTTTGAATCCAGTGATCACTGACTTCAGCCTCAGTAACACAACCGGGATACTTCGAATTTTCCTTAGGCAAGACACTTCCATAGCCTCGTCTGTCGGATGGGGACTAAACCCGGCGGGCAAACTTTAAAACATAAATTACAAGTGTATTTACAAAACAGAGCCAGACATAAAACTTAAAATTAATCATTATTTGATCTGATATATATAAGAACGTTTGTTTATTATGTAATATATTGGACAGTCTCAGGCTAGGAAAGTCTAAGATATTTCAATATGGTTCATACTGAACAGTTTAATGTTTGTATGCAATCGTCGTTAAGACTATATTAAAACATATCGAATATCCAAGATAAGCAATTTACAGAGGCAATAGTTTCATCATGGTTACCATGTAAACACAATCTCCTCTAGTACATTGTTTTAATACCATTTGTAGTTTCATAATGGTTACCATGTAAACACAATCCCCTCTAGTACATTGTTTTAATACCATTTATAGTTGTATCATGGATACCATGTAAACACAATCCCCTCTACTACATTGTTTTAATACCATTTATAGTTTCATCATGGATACCATGTAAACACAATCCCCTCTAGTACATTGTTTTAATACCATTTATAGTTTCATCATGGATACCATGTAAACACAATCCCCTCTACTACATTCATCATGGATACCATGTAAACACAATCCCCTCTAGTACATTGTTTTAATACCATTTATAGTTTCATCATGGAGACCATGTAAACACAATCCCCTCTAGTACATTGTTTTAATACCATTTATAGTTTCATCATGGATACCATGTAAACACAATCCCCTCTGGTACATTGTTTTAATACCATTTATAGTTTCATCATGGATACCATGTAAACACAATCCCCTCTTGTATATTGTTTTAATACCATTTGTAGTTTCATCATGGATACCATGTAAACACAATCCCCTCTAGTACATTGTTTTAATACCATTTGTAGTTTCATCATGGATACCATGTAAACACAATCCCCTCTATTACATTGTTTTAATACCGTTTATAGTTTCATCATAGATACCATGTAAACACAATCCCCTCTAGTACATTGTTTTAATACCGTTTATAGTTTCATCATGGATACCATGTAAACACAATCCCCTCTAGTACATCGTTTTAATACCATTTATAGTTTCATCATAGATACTATGTAAACACAGTCTCCTCTAGTACATTGTTTTAATACCATTGATAGTTTCATCATGGATACCATGCAAACACAATCCCTTCTAGTACATTGTTTTAATACCGTGTTTTTTTTCATGTTAATGTACAATAACGCCGATAAAGAAACCACTCTCCGTTTCATAATTCACTAATTTTCATTAAAGCTATAACATGATAAATGTATTACAAACACAATTAAATCAGGGTTATATTGGAGAACTGCTTACATTTATAATATAAAACTTTTAATACTAGAGTGACGTGAAGCTTGTATCGCCCAGGGATATATTGTAGAACTGCTTACATTTATAATACAAAACGATTAATACTAGAGTAACGTGAAGCTTGTATCGCCTACAGTTTTCAGACTCTAGTGTGATACTGGAGATATGGCTTATGGTTGTTAAAATAATTCTGGATACATCCTGAGGTGTTTCTTATTATGTTTGTTTTTATATATATTTACAATAACATATACGTGTATGGTTTCCTAATTTCTCTGGATGTGGACCCAATGGGTACGAACTGTGCACGTCTTGTTACAGATTTGTTGGTTGCAATGAAAGAGGTTTCATGTTGAATCGTTCACCAGTTACTCTGGCAGATGTCACCGACGCTTTGGATAACACCTCTTATATCCTTTCATACTCCTTTCTTTTCTGGATAATATATTCAATATGTACAACCCTTTAGCTTATATTATGGTTAACACTAGCTATCTTAAAGAACTTCAACACAACACAGCTTTAATATATCAATGATATTTTCGATTGATTTTCTCGATATAAATTTTTTATTGAAGACAGGGAAATAATAAGCAACAGGTATGACATGGGGGATGATTTCAATTTTGTCAGTGCGACTTTTCCACACTTAGACGGGGATGTTTAGTTTATTGTTTTTTTCTAGAAAGCGTCGAGCTGAGAACTTAAACATTCGCAATCTTTGCAACCGCACAACCGTTACAATAAACTTCGGACAACCTTTCCAAAACTTTATTATCGTAATTCTGATCTGCTTTCTAAAAACAAATATAACAGAAATTCAAAAACTCATCCGAGAATACGACTTATACAACCGGACTTCTATGGTGTCGTGATTTACACACTGAGTAAGATCCTTGCAAATAATCACTTTCATGCACTCTTCATCAACATCATCCTTATTATTTACTGTTTGTATTCATCGTGTCTTTTTGGGCCCCTAATGGCTTAATTTCTTGTTGCTTTGGTTTCATCCCAGTTATTGATTACTTACTCGTATGTTGTGACTTTCTATTTTTTTGTTTTTTATATTCAAATAAACATGTTTTACTTATATCGCTTGACCTAGTAGGGATTTTTTTATTTACATTATCCGTTTTATTTCGGTGACAATAGGGTGAGCGTGAGGTTTAGTGCGCCCTAGAACGAGTTTGAAACTCCCAGCGGCCTTTTCAGCCACTGACCGTTCCAAGGCCCTACCTCTCGTTTCACTGACCTCTCGTTTCACTGACCGTTCCAAAGCCATACCCTTGTGTCACTGACAGTTCCAAGGCCCTACCCCTCGTGTCACTGACAGTTCCAAGGCCCTACTCCTCGTGTCAATATGTTTATGTTGCCGTTGTCAAATACTTTGCTTCTATTGATCGTTGGTAATTTTGTTTGAATATTTGGTTTTGGTTCACTAGAATGTGTTTGAAACTCAAAGCGGCCTTTTCAGTCACTGACCGTTCCAAGGCCCTACCCCTCGTGCCACTGACCGTTCAAAGGCCATACCCATCGTGTCACTGACAGTTCCAAGGCCCTACTCCACGTGTCAATATGTTTATGTTGCCGTTGTGGTAATTTTGTTTGAATATGTGGTTTTGGTTCACTGCGTTCTGCGAATGTTACATTTCCTGTTTGATATTTATATCTAATTTGGTTTACAAGGCGTTTGTTTGACTTTGTATCTACAAAGTGTATACATCATAGAACTTGTGTTGAACCCCCAGTGGCCTTTTTACCACTGGCCGTTTCAAGGCAGTAGCTCTATTAGACTGTTTTTTTTATCTGCCTTTACTTGTTATTTTGTTGTCTTGTTTGACATTGTCCCGCCAAACCAACGGATCGAAAAGACGTCAAGTTTATGTTTGTCGATGTTTTGTTCTGTCGGCTTAGCGTCTCAATATAATGAAATCCCCTAAAGACAACACATACATATCGACATAACCAAAGTCTCCTCGCAACAGGACAACATGAGGACTTCTTCCAAGTTTCGTCTTTCCCTCATTACTTGTCGTTATTTGTTATGTTTTTTATGTCGTCCCTCCAACACGACAGAATACATGTTTATATTTAATACGTCTAGGTCAACCCTTTTGTCTTTGTGATGTCTTATTTGGCCTTTTATTCATCTTTAAATTTGTTCTTTGTTTGTGTGTGTTTGTGGTTGACTGTCGTTCTTGAATGCTGCTTTTCCTGTTCGAGTTTTATATCTATATTTACCTACGTTTATAAACGTGTTAATTCCAGTCAAATCTAAAGTTGATTATATCATCCTATTGGAGTTCCGTTCTACCTGTATGAAGGTTTTATTTTCTCCGTCGATATAATTTGGTCCATCAATCTTTGAACGGACTTCTAAAGCCTATCTCATGATCCTTTACCGACCTAAATATAACATTCCTCGACTGGATCCACAAATTATGTTTCTACTTTCTTGAGATACATCAACTTAATTCATGTGTCAACTAAAATCAAAGATAAGATATCCCACCATATTGATTAATAGTTCATTAACTGCATATTACAGTTCCTTTACTGCATCTGGTTAATAACATATCAGGGGTCACCCTTTATCCTAACTGGTCTAGAATAGTTCATCAGTTGTTAAGCCAGTCCTTCTATGTTTGTGACGTCGCATGCGTTCAGATGTATATTTACTGAAACGGAAAAGAAACGCAACTCGGAAATTTCCGATATATATTTTATATATTGCACACCTAATTCCACATAATATTTCAAAGAAATCTTAAGATGTTTTTTTAAAAACAAAGTTGCATTTAGTTAGACAAAGGACACAACTGTGATGTTGTAGACGTTTTAATCACAGTATACTTTGTAACAAGAAATTCATGAATGTTGAAGTTCCTCTTTGAAAAATTGAGCCATTTCAGTACTGTATTTATTGTAAAGAGCTTGCAAAATTTTGCATACTAAGTTTGCTCACATGCTTGAGCCAAATGCTGACTTTGTCAATAATGAAACTTTGAAGGAATACTAAATGGTGTGTTATGTGTGATTTTAGTCTTTTTTCCGAAAAGGAAAGGTCTTACGTACCATTCGATTAACAGCAGCATAGTGTACATGCAATATCGGCATATTGTACATACAATATATAGCAGAAATTCCCGAGTTGCGTTTCTTTTTCGTTTCATACGTTCTACTTTAACATCATCGACATTAAGGTCTTAACCAGTTTGTACCTAGAAAATTGCTCTCAAAACATCCAATAAAAAACATTTTGATGTATATCATCTCCACTTAATAGTCAGTACGCATTACCAGAACATTTATCACGTGAACAGATATTCTAAGATAAGAAAATTGCATTACTAGTCTGTAAACATTAAGATGTTATCTTTAATACAAGGATACTTGCATTTGTTACACGAAATTAATCTTGACATAACTATATTGTCCCTAATAATTTTGTTTAATTAATGAGGTCAGAATCTAATATAAAATAAGTAAAGTAGGTACAAAAGTTGAACAAGCAAACTAGTATTCATAGAATACAATCAGCTAACAGCACACGTACAGAACAAACAACAATTACAAGGAAAAAAGAGAAGTAAGGTATGCTACAACACAAACAGAAAATTGTTGACAATAGGGGTACCGCCATGGAACGGTCGGTGGCAAAAAGGTCGCTGATGGGTTTAAACCAGGTTCAAGGGTGCACCAAACCTCACTTTTACCTTATTGTCATCCCCCCAAAAAGGCACCTCTAGTGTTAATAAACAAATCATGTCAGAAATACTCGGAAAACACGTTATGATATCATCTTAAACAATGTCATAATTTAGTGAAATAATGTTTGAATCCATTACAAAAGTTTAAAAATGAGATATAGGGTCCTATAGAAACCACAGCGTCCGAGCGGAATGGCATCGTAGGTCCACACTGTACTGAAAACAATGACTTGAAAATTAAATGAAACAGACAAAAAACTACAGAAAGGGTGGTGAAGACAGGGTTACCGACTTGGAACGGTCAGTAGGCAATAAGTCCTACTGGTTAGTTTGAATCGATTTTATATGCGCACAATCCTCGCTATTATCCTGTCTTCAACGCCCAAATAGACAGGACAGTGTAAACAAAACTACATACCATCAAAAGGAATTCTCTAACAATAAAGTCAACATCCTGAGAAACTAACTAAAGAAACACGTTCTACGATGCACCAAACCTCCCACCTAATCAATTACCATTCCAATAAAATGGAAAAGTGTAAATTACGAAATTCCCACAAGACTGTACTCACTTACACAAACCTAATAACAAATATATGGGAATATCCTGTCTAATCCAATGAAACAGCCAAATTATCCCGTGAAACTTTCCTTTAAAATCCTTTTTTGTCAAAAAATGTTGAAGTACGGAAAATACCATCAATCTTTAGAAAGAAAAATAAATGTTAGATGGTTTTTGATATTACTATGACGTATAATCATAAAACTCTTCAATATATTTGTGTTTAAAGTCGAAAATTTCTTTTGTGTGAAATTTCCACACTGTGCCTCCTGAAATTTAGATACATTTCACACTTTCCTATTTATTATTAGGTCTGTGCCTCTTTCAAACTAGGCTGCATCAATATGAGATGCAAATCACAGAGATGTATAGCAACAATGGAATAAATAGTTTAAGGTGCAATAAAGTCAAACGGTTTAGTGAAATGTATTAATGTCGTTTCATAAAATATATTTAAATAAAAGTAACTAGCCAGATATAAAAAAGGCGAATAAATCGCTGACAAAGAGACTTAATTACATGCAAATATTAATCAATCGACCGTACGGAAACGTGTACATTGATGTGGATTCATTCCACACGACAAGATGGCATTACAGCTGAAAACGTGGCCTAAGAAAATAATAACACAATTACATAAATATGTTCATCACTTTTGAAGACTCATAAAGCACCTTTATTAATAGCACTTTTTTTGCCACACTATGTCATCATGGACCGGAGACATGTCACACACTATGTCATCATCGACCGGAGACATGTCACACACTATGTCATCATGGACCGGAGACATGTCATACACTATGTTATCATCGACCGGAGACATGTCACACACTATGTCATCATGGACCGGAGACATGTCACACACTATGTCATTATGGACCGGAGACATGTCATACACTATGTCATCATGGACCGGAGACATGTCACACACTATGTCATCATCGACCGGAGACATGTCACACACTATGTCATCATCGACCGGAGACATGTCACATATTCATCTTTAGTCAAACAGGATAGTTTTACAATTAAAAAATGTCATCAACGCACTTATCGTATTTCAAATGATATGGCAGACGTTCAGTAGCATCTTTTATCAAAATGGAATTCTCAGATGTATTTCTTTCAAAGAGATAGCGTTTAGAAATACAATATTCAAAACAAAACGAAATAAACTTTACAAACTATTCTACCACAACTTCCTTTTCGTATAAAAGGCAATGTTATTATTGAGTCAGCACCATCGTTACTGAAATGTGTTTCTTTTGAAATTCATTAGGATGCCTAGAGAACATGTCATTTGTACTGAAACATGCTGTTTATTTTTAATTGAAGTTTAACAAATATCTGAATTTATTGAAAGAACTTCTACAAAATTATAAAAAACGTCATTGGAATTTATTATCAATCTCAGTTTATTTAGACATTAGGAAACATGGTATACGAAGTTTATCATCGATACAAACCAGACAAATATTGAAAAGATGACGATGGGACAACTATGTTAGTCATGTAGTTATCTGCGTCAATTTGTGACATACGTTGCTCTTACAGTCAATTTATGACGCACTTTGTTCTTTGTGTCAACAATGTGTGACGCACGTTGTTCTTTGCGTCATTTTGTGATGCACGTTGTTCTTTGTGTCAATGTATGACGCATGTTGATATGTGTGTCAATTGGTGACACACGTTTTCAGTGCCAGTAATGTTGTACTTAAATAGATGAAAACAAAGTTTAAAGACGTACTTCTGCGATTCGGCTAGTGGTAAATTAGGCGAATTAATTCCCATTTTCTTCCTTCTATACACATTTGGTTCGAACAAACTCCCTTAACAACCTTGCGGGACTCAGTGGTTACTCAGTACGCTTGTAGATACATCGTGTACATCGTGAGGTTTTCTATATATCTGTACAACAGCATTTATCGTTTAATAATTTCACTGGATGTTTGGATGACTTTATTGTTAGAGATTTCCTTTTTTAAGGGATGTAATTTTATTTACACTTTTTTGTCAATATGGGCGCTGAAGACCATTTTGACCTCAGGACTTCATGACAATCTAGAATTTAACAATCATTGTTTATGTATTAAAATGTTCTAAACATCCACAGTTACAAAATCGTCTATGCTGTTTCCATGTTATGAACAACTGTCGAGATATCAACACTACTGCTCTAACCTGGAACGATATATGACGCATGGGGATACATTGATATTCGTCCATTATTGTTAGATCACAAGTCACTGACAACGTTAATTACTTGGTAGGATGCCAATCCCTTTCCCTTGTATCTGCCGAGATTCGATTACTCATCCTTATCTCTGACAATAATAATATATCAATGTAACCTGGTTAGAGTAATAATTTACCAGACTGACTTTTAAGTCTAGTTTAATGTCTGGTCCTGCCTAGCACTTTCCTTTTTTTCCTACAATTGTTTAGAGTGGCGGCCGTAAAGGTGTTCCAGCGCTGCGAACCAGTAGTGTTTACTGATCCGTTAGGATAATTGAGCTAAATCACTATGGCTTTAAGAATACATATACACTTGTGCTAGAGAGCGTGGAAGGTTTTCCATCTTCTATTACCTCTCCTGAACAGACTCAATAAAACCTGGTCAGCTGCCTTTGTCTCTTGTTTGTGTTTGTTGCTTCCAAGGAATCTCTTTCCAGTATTTATTAACTGATACAAGGAATTCGGCCTTCGGTAGAACCAATTAGAGTCAAGATACTGTCATGCACCATCTGGTACCTTGCGATACATCGTTCACACTAGTTTTGGTTTAGTGCTGTGTGTCGGTTGTAAAAAGTTGCCCGACTTCAAGTCAATAGGCGGTATTATAACAAATACTGAAAATGTGATCCATTGGAAGCAGCAAACACAAACAAGAGAGAAAATTAGCAGACTCCGTTTTATTGTCTGTCCATGAGATGGAATTTTAAGATGCAACATATCACGCCTTCTAGCACCGGCTTAAGCGATATTCTACTTTTAACAAGAGAGAAAAATAGCAGACTCGGTATTTTTGAGTCTGTTAGTGGTTGACCCATTTACAGTTTGCCACTATGATTTTCTCTTTGATTGCGCAATGACCAGACAGATTGTGGACCCTATGATGGCATCTACCTAAATCCTCAAAGGACGGTAAAGTTTGATGTTTGTCTTAAATCTTGTCTTGTCGTACCTTTACCGGTTTGTTCTCTTGTTGCTTTGACTCCTGCCCAGTCAGTGAGTACTTGATTTGTGGCTTTCTTGGCGGCTATTTTTTTATATTTATATCTTTATTTACACTATCCCGTTGTATTTGAATGAAAATAGGGTAGTACTGGAGCTTTGGTGCACTCTAGAACCTGGTTTAAACCTCAGCGGCCCTTTACCACTGAGCGTTCCCAGGCGGTAACCCTATTGTCAACTATTTCATGTTCGTGATGTCATATCTTGCCCTTTATTCATCTTTGTAATGAGTGTTTGTTTCTATGTGCGCTGTTGGTTCACTGTGGTCTTTGAATGCTACATTTCCTGTTCGACTTTTATATCTTATTTTATTCATAATATACCTGTCAATGATGGGTAATTTGTTCCTTCTTTTCTATTCGTATTCTGTCGTGTTGGAGTGACCTTTTTGTTTCACTGACCATTTCAAAGCGGTAGCCCTATTATCAAATATTATTATGTTTGTGATGTCATAACTTGCCTTCAATCACCTTTTTAGTTGTTGTTTGTTTCTGTGACTGTATGTGGTTGACTGTGGTCCTGGAATGCTACATTTTTTGTTTGACATTTATATCTATTCTTACCTTTCGAAGAACCAGGTAAAATGTACACATGTTAAGCCAGATTTCATTAGAAAATCTATGGTGAATTCGAAATTTAGACCTGAAAACAAAATGTTAAGGAAGTATTTGATTCGACATGATTTATCGTGATTGTAACTGATGAAACCACTTTACTAACCATCGTTACCTTTTTATGTGTCACTCCCTAACCTATTTTGTGTGGCCCCATGTAGTTGTGCCGAAAGGGAATGTAGCATTCACAGACACAGTCATCCAAAAATACGCAAACAAAACGAACTACAACTACACCGACAAATTGAACCAATTTATGCGACACCGGAAACATAAAAGCCTTGACAATAAGGGTATTGCCTTGGAACGGCAAAAGGTCTTAAATTTCTGCGACTAGGCATTTCACAACACTCATTTTTTGGAGATGTGGTCTATACGCTTCGAAAGTTAAATGGGTCTGACGGGTTTCCTGACCGCTTTACAAATTTAATCAGGAAGTTCGTCAGAAAAGGATATAACCCTTCGGTTGTACAGCGCACTGCATGTTTAGTGATTGACCCCTCTACAGTCAGTCATTATGCTTCACTTTTCACTTGTGCGATGACTGGACTACCTCTTGGGACTCTATGATTGCACCTACTGAAACCCCAACTAAGGGAGGTGGGTGCATGAGCTTTCGTCCCTCGGGTTTTCTGGTCGTACCCTAGATTGGTTTTCTCTTTAGCTGCAACTACTATGGTTGTTCAGTACGATTCTGGATACATCCTGAGATGTTTATTATTTTGTATGTGTTTCTTTAGTTTCTCTGGATGTGGACTTTATTGTTAGAGAATTCCATTTGATGGGATGTACTTTTGTTTACACTGTCTTGTCTATTTGGGCGCTGAAGACAGGTTAATAGCGAGGATTGTGCGCATATAAAATCGATTCAAGCTAACCAGTAGGCCTTATCCTACTGACCGATCCAAGTAGGTAACCCTGTCTTCACCACCCTTTCTGTTGTTTTTTGCCTCTTTCTTTGTATTATCAAGTCCTTGTTTGCAGTACAGTGCGGACCTACGTTGCCATTGCGTTTAGACGTTGTGGTTTTTATAGGACCCTATATCTCATTTTTTAAACCAGAAATTTATTTCGGAAAGGTTTATACTCATCAGCTCAGTGTTAGCCTGTGTTGTATTTAAAATGTTGAAGATGGTGGAGAGCGACCTATGTTCCTTTGGCATTTTACATATACTGTTCCATGGCGTTTTATTTTTCATTACCACCATGTATTGAAATTGATAGGGAAATAAAGAATGACGTTTCCCTATCGAATTGTCATTTCATATTAAAACATAGTAGTGGAATGCACGTTCGGCTCTGATTCCGGTTACCACGGTTTCGAGCCCCACTTTCACACTTCACTTAGCTTGTCCGTCAGATGTAGATGTAACCCGCTATCCCATGTATCGGAATATATCATCCGAGAACGTTACTGAACCATAATAATCAATTCGATAGTAAGGCCAGGGCACGGTTTTCGGATTCATATGCATGCGTCCCCTTACTCTGGGGATGCCGATAAGCCGTTAAACAATAGTTCCAATTAGTTTATCATACATTACCTTCGATGCAATAAAACAATGAAACTGAATTGAATTGGTTTTAATTGAATTGATTATATAGTCTCTTTTTATTGTTTAACGTCCATTCATTTTTCAGGACTGTCCGCATACACCATTGACATGTACAAGAACCATAAAGAGATTTTAATCTGTTTTAGGCCAGGCAAGCATATTGGATAACTCTTTGACCGTCGTCAGTTATTAAAGCTTAGGCTCTTTGCTAGTTTGCGCTGGACCATACAACCAACATATGGATAAATTTGATTGTTTAAAATGGAAATGACTTTCAAAATTGTTAACATTACGTCAACACTTACACAGGTTCTAAGTGAACACCATTATTAACAAACCCGAAACCTTACCAAGAGGACAAAATGGCTATGAATCGCTCCGTTTTCGATAATTTTATACCTCTCATGAACAGACTCAATGCAATCGAGTCTGCTACTTTTTACTCTTGTTTGTGGTTGTTGCTTCCAAATGAACCCCTTTTTAGTATGTATTGACTAAAGTTAGTTTAGTGCTTAGTGGCAGCTGTAAAACGTCGCCCCGAGTACAAATCAGTAGTGTTATTAATTACTTTTGTGATCATCACTCCCAATATGTGTGGTTTTAAAGTAGAATACCGTTTAAGGCGGTACTAGGGAACGTGAGAGGTGTAGATTCTTACATTACCTCGCATGAACAGACTCAATACAACCGAGTCTGCTTCTCCTATCTCTTAGTTGTGTTTGTTCCTTCTAATATATATTTAATGAGTATGACCATTAGTAAAAAACGACGCACGTATTAATAAGTTATTGGCCTTGATTAAGTGATTTGTTCGTGAGGGCCCATTATTTGTAAACCACTTCAGGGATTAACTGAGGTAAAACGTTATATATCATGGTGTAATTATGTTCCAGATTATAGGTCCTCATCAGTTAATATTCTGGCCCATAGCTCGTAAGTAAACCCGTTGCAAGAATGGAATGAAACATCTGTACGCATCAGTAATAGCAGAGTGTTGCAAATTCATTGTTCAGGTTCATGCAATTTTCGTATCTGTTTCAATTTACTTCTCAACGATCCGCGTCGGTCGCTACGCTCCCTCCCTTTCGGTTTCTTAATGGTAAAGATTTCTCTTCATAGCCTCTATCCTATACATAGTTTTCTTGCATACCGGACAAGGATATCCGTCATTTTACCGGTGCCAGATATTTCCATCTCACCCTAGGGTCGAGATAAAATTCACGCGCCCACCAACATCCAGCATGCAGGAAAACATCCAAACGTTAGTAGCTGGCGACTAAATGTAAATAATGTAAATATCAGAACTGATGTGCATCAACGCCGAACATTTGAGCATCAATCATTAAATAAATGCTGTAACGATCATGGTCTATTTATCGTTTGCTGTAAGGAGACGGTATACTGTGACTCTCAGAGTCTGTTACCCAAGGCCAGCTTTGGAATTGGGTATACACTTTATATCGTGTACGTTGTGATGAAGACAAAAGTGGCCATAGCAAATCCACGCATTTAAGGTTATTGATGACAAATACATGCCACAAGAAAAAGACAATTGTCCAAGTTTATCGAAAAGAAGTTTATTGAAAAGTATTCCAAATTTTAAATTACACCATATAGTTCTAGCAAATTTGTGTTGTTTTTATAGTCCGAACATTTTGATATGCATGTAATTTATCAAATACAGTTGAGATTTTAACCCTTTTTTGGTATATTGTACATGCTACTGCCGGTCAGAGAAGTGCTGTGATATACTGTCACTAAGAGTACCATAACAGCCGACGACCATTATGCCGTCGACCAATATCCTGTAGAAAACAATATACCGATGATCCATTTTCGCCGACCAATATAAACGTTTAATCGTTCTCACTGAACTAACAAGTTAGTTCCAAAATTCGACTTTTAAAGTTCTTAAAATGGTGAGCTATGCCCAAGCCCATATATCTGGGTTGGCAACTTAATATTCGGACACGATAGTCTTTTGTCTCTATTGTTCAACTGCATGCATGTATATGCTTTGTTAATGCTATGTTATCATGACGTTGTTGACATAATGGGTGAGCTAAAATAAAAGAAAAAACCTGTTAAATTATGATTTTTCTACGCAAATTTGTGACCATAAAGTGTATAGTATACTTTTTGTTCCGTTGATACATGTATGATTTCTTTTTTTAAGGGTGTGCATTTCATTAACATAAAACACTGATTTCGTCAATCGAATGACGCATTTGGGTAGATTGAGTAAGTATTTGGTAGATTTTGCTAGTTCTGGGTGTTTCGTGCTATCCTTCTGTACGACGCTTCTGGACTCCATATTTCTAGATATTCTCTATCATACGCGGATTTGAAATAACCTTATAGAAAAATAATGTCAAAAATGTGTATGATCCTAAATGGGTCCAACTATGACGTTAAACTGGTCTCCTGTTAGTATTCCGATTTGCTACAATGGAAAACAATTATACCTCGACCAGTGCTGTAATCTAATAGGACACGTATGCTTAAGGAAACTCACATTTACAATTTCAATTGAATACAAAACAACATATACACTTGAATAAAAAACAACATAAAAATTATACACATGTTATGAATAACAAGATATTTCCAAATCAGTTATGTCAATATATGAATTCGTCTTTTTTTAATTTATTTTGGTGGAAAAGTGACGCAAGCAAAAAGGAAGCGGCTGGATGGCTTTTATCAGATGTAGTTTATGTAGAGAAATGGAAAACAACAGGCGGCCAGTTTAGCGACTGTTTGTTCACTAGACCTAATAGAAATTACAAAAAAATATTTTCAAATTGTTCAACATGTTCTGTGTGATGCTGTAGAAGAAAGATAAAATGATGTTTAAACTGGTTTTCTAGAATGAAAACTGAACATTGACGAAACATGCCATAAATTTAGTAGTTATTTAACATATCGTCGATAGAATTGTCAGGCTTGTATTGTCGTCCTACGCATGAGTACTCCCCAGGTTTGCCACATGTCTTCTTAAAGCCCAGCTTGCCCATTCTGATTGGTCGACAGCATTGGTCGGCACATTCTTCACTGTGCGTGCATGGGGCATCTGGAAAAAGGAGAAGTGGATTATTAAAACGAAAAAAAGCAAATCTGTCGCTTTAATTGATATATTTGTTTAAATTAAACATAATGCACAACTAAAATTTTACATTGAGTTGTCAGGTCAACATGGAATATGTCAAAGCCGATATTGGTAAAGTCTGACTATGGAATATTCAGTAAATTCTGACTCTGAAATAATTAGTAAATTCTGACTGTGGAATATTCTTTTTACAAAATATTTCAGCATGTTTAAGTTTTATAAACCAAATGATTTGTCAAAAAGCTCTCAAATTCCGTTGTAGGGTACTAAAGTTTCCATTAAAATTCCTTTCTTTATTTTATATTTTAATAAAACTTGAATATAAACATGACATTTATGTCGTCATGTAATCCAAAATACCATCATCACACGTCTAGCGTGCTCAACAATAGTAGCCCTTATACTGGTATTCTTTCAACATTTTACCTAACGCAGGGTTCTGCTTACAACCAGGGTTCTTTATACACTTTTATACCGTATACACGGTGAACAAATACAACATATTACCGTATGCACAGTTCTGCTTACAACATTATACCGTATAAGGCTTGATGCTGCCTTGTTGGTTAGAGATTAGATCATGGCGGGGATTTCTTTATTTACACTGTCCTGTTTTAATGGGATGACAGTAGGGTAAGTGTGAGGTTTGATGCACCCTAGAACCGGTTTAAACCCCCAGTGGCCTACTTTGCCACTGACCGTTCCAAGGCGGTAGCTCTATTGTCAACCCTTTTTGTGTTTGTGATGTCGTTTGCATTTATTATTGCTTTTGCCTTCTTGTTTGTCTGTTTGCGTGTTTGTTTCTGTGTTTTGTGGTTGACTGTCCTCCTTGAATGCTACTTTTCCTGTCCGATCTTTTTATATTTCTTTTTGTACATATAACACAATAGCGATTATAGCATTATACCGTATAAAGGCTGTACATTTGAATAAAACTTCAATATGAACATGACATTTATGTTCGTCATATTATACAAAATATCATCATCACACGTCTAGCGTGCTCACAACAATAGTAGCCCTTATACTGGTATTCTTTCAACACCTTACCTAACGCAGGGTTCTGCTTACAACCAGGGTTCTTTATACTCTTTTATACCGTATACAGGGTGAACAAATACAATATACATAGCTTATAGCATTATACCGTATAAGGGTTGTACATATAACATAATACTACTTACAACATTATACCGTATAAGTGTTGTATATATAACACAATACCGTTTACAGCATTAGACTGCATAAGGGTTGTACATATAACACAATACCGCTTATAACATTATAGACTATAAGGGCAATCGTGAACGCTCGGCCAATCCCATCATTCTTCGGGACCCCGCCTCCTGTGTATCACGGCGCTTCGGTATGTTCAAAATCTTGACATTTTGATCGCCGGAAGGCAACGGCACCGAAAAGTGTACAATGTTGTTATGTAAACAATTTGACCGCTAGCCGCACGTGTTGATGTACAATTTGCGTTGAGTGTTTGTTTTTTACAATGCAGATGAAGGTTTTATCACAGCTTTCATGTAAATAAACTATTGATGGAGCAATCGGCTTAATAACATTGCAACATTTGGATGATAACTTTGATTTTGAATGCAAATTTGTTTTGGCGGGAATTTAAGGCGCGATGACGTTACCAATATGGAAACCTGTGTGTTACATTCGATAAATGTTGCGAAGCAGTGTACGAGATGTTGCGAATGCGTATAAGGGTTGTACATACAAACAATACCACTTACATTCGATAAATACTGCGAAGCAGTGTACGAGATGTTGCGAATACGTATAAGGGTTGTACATACAATACCACTTACAACATTATACCGTATAAGGATTGTACCTATCACATAATACCGCTTACAACATTATACCGTATAAGGGTTGTACATTCAAACAAGGTTTGTGCATACAATAGAACCGCTTATAACATTATACCGTATATAGAGTTGTGCATGGTGTCAAGCTGGTATTATCTGGCTTCTGTGTCGTTACAAATAAAAGTTCAGAGTTTAGGGATTTGTGAAATAAACATGTTTGAATACTGTATTTACTATGCCAATTGATAAAAGGTAATGTTTGACAGCTTTTATTAACACTGAGCTCTGTTTTATATGGTCATAAGCTGACTGTGATGAGATCCGCATAACGCCATCTGCCTATTTAAAGAGATGTGGTTAATATTGGGTACGCAAGTGAAATTAGTAGAAAGCAAGCAGTTACAACGTTTGATTTCCAGATTACTTGAAAAAAGTGTCAAATATGTGTACAGCAACTGCGGATTAAATGGCAACTAGACAACTGTATTTCGTTCTATTCTCATTCTGGTAAAATATTACCAAATCGAGGCCTTCTACAAAACAATACAGCTTAGAACATGGTAATGTATGTACGAGTGCGCTTACAACATATATTTACATTACGTGGTCTGAGTATTTACTTGCATACCCAATCCAACCCCTTCTTCAAGAAGCGAAAACGGGGTCGGCCGGTGTATAAAATAAAACCTTAATTTCGGCTTAAATAATTTGCATATTGTAAAATAGGTAATTCTAAACAGTTGATCACATTTTTTTCAGTAAACCATGTTTTAACGTGTTTTATTGTCGAAATACATGTTATAAAATCCTTCTAATATAAGCTTTCACATCGCTTAATGGAATTAAGGCGGACCACGTAATGGTTCGAATTCTTGACAGGGGACTTAGGTGAATGTTCAATGTCAACACATTTACTACTTGAGTGAGTACATATTCCAGGCATAACATGTGAGCCCATGTACACTGCGATGTCCATAATACTGAAACATATGTTTCAATCTAACAGAAACGACAGATAACTGTACTTTGTTCCGGATACAATACATGCTACATTAAAAAAGCTGCTTTTTTATTGTTTTCGTTATTCTCGTTTCTGATCTGAGAATGTCTATCCTTATTTTCTGATTCTTTGTTCAGAGATAAACTACACTCATTTTCGACTTATTGACCTTAGGTAGACTATCACTATTTTCTGACAATGCAACAATTACCAACAAATGTTTATTTGGTCACCACTTAAAAAAGCTGAAAAGTACATATAAGCACTCAATTTTGCCTATACACTATTACGATGTATTTTTATTTAGAACAGCATAACATAGTATCGTACTTACCTGATTTCAGGAGGCCAACTCCCATATTCGGAATGTACGTATCTACATCGTATTTATACTGAGGTTCACAAATGCCGAACCGATATTTCAGAACCGCGCACACGTCCTTAGGATTGCAGCACTGGTACGACTTCATGCATTTGCCACCGGCCTGTACACACTGAAAAGATAAAAAAAAAGACATTTATAAACAATTTAAAAAATATACATGCACATTACACATTACCCACTGAAATGATAAAAACTTAAAAAATATCAACAAATGCTTATCCCATCCACAAACCAGTATGAAAGGCGAAATTTGGAAATCGCCGATCACGATAAACACAAATATATTGCAATCTCGGTTTGATTCACGGAACGGTAGTGGAAAATGTTTTTACCGTTCACGCCCTCTAGCCCCGGGTTAAGCAGATCTCAATTTATTGGAGGTCGCTCACATGCCAAATTATCGGAACCAATGATATTGCAGATCGTGGCATTCGTCATATACTATTTAATACCGCAACTAATCAACTGCTCCTTGGCTACTATGTGTCTACTGAACCGAAGGAGCATGGTTCGAGCATTATATAAGGCAACATTGTTTAAACCATACACTGTTAAGATTTTTTAACAAATATTAAACGAAACTACTACGGAATAAATCTGATTGGTTCCGAACTTCTGACAATTTGGCATTTGAGTACTCAAATATTTCAAATGTCAACATTACGAACATTGGAGCTATCCCGAACTAGGTATGCTTATGACGGTGAACATGGAACCTTCAATGAGGTATTTTCATACCATTCCATGGCCAACGGCGAATGGTCCCAGTTTCTTACAAATTGCTTTGCCCTAAACGAGAAAACAAAGGGCGAAATAAACAAACTGAAATTTAGTTGGGAGCAGAGGTTATGAAGCCTGCGTAAACGACATTTAAGAAATACAAACACAAATTAGAACAAATGCATTTGTCCAAGCTTTCTACTACTGAAACAATGCAAACTGAAGTATGGACAAATGTATTAAGGTATGGAAAAAAGTATTAACAACTGCTTTCTTCATAATGAGACAATATAAATAACTATATAAATATATATATATATATATATGTAACTATAAGCACAAAGACACAGCGACATTGTAGATTTGCACTGTACCACAAACTATATTAAATGAGCAAATTAAATAGTCAATAAAAACGACAATACACAACATAAACCATATAGAAGAAATCATAGTCACAATCCAAAATGATAGAAAACGCAAGAACATATACAACTCATAATCTTCTTTGCGCAAAAACTGTGATCATGGAATGTAATTGTTGTATTATTGCAAGCAGATGATGTATAGGGTTTTAATGAAACGCTCAGCAGACTTCTCAGCAAACGTACTTTACTGAACAATTGTGTCGAATAGTTGGCATAAAAGCAATTTTCAAGTAAACTGAAATTGTACATTTTAGAGCTGGTGGTGCTTTACAAGGGCACACGGCAATTTTGTGATTTTGTAAAACTACCTGCGCCAAGTTAGCAATTACATAATTTTAATTTTGAGAAATCATTTTTTTATAATTATTCAAATATCTTAAAGTAAAATTGTTTGAGCATATTAATTAATGTTGATTACATAGCACCACTGTTATATTTAAAACAAAGGTAGAACAATGACGTCAACTTAATGGGGTACTCAGAAGCACCTTTAGAAACAGTGTCATTGTATACATGTCAGATAATCATCTTATCTTGGTTGTTTTCGCATGCATATTTGACTAAACGTGCAAGTAAAGCTGTTTAAATAGCAAACCAACTTTAACATGTTGATTCAACTGCTGACATAATTGAGCAATCTTTAGTTTTATGAAAATAGAAATGATTATATCGAATTTCTCAAACAATACTGTTACTAATCGCATCGTAGAAATGATATATACTAAAGGAAACAAGAATCGCAACTCGGGATTTTCCGCTATATAGTGTAAGTAAAATGTGCTGCTGTTAATCGAATGGTACATGGCTACATAAAGACCTTCCCTGTCGGAAAAAAGACTAAAGCAACACATAACACACCAAATAATATTCCTTGAAAGTTTCAAGATTGACAGGGTACGCGTTTGGCTCAAGCAGGTGAGCAAACTTAGGATGTAAAATTTTGCAAACTCTTAACATTAAATACTGTACTGAAATGGCTGAACTTTTCAAAGATAAACATCAATATTTATGAATATTTTGCTTCAAAGTGTACTGTGATTAAAAAGTCTACAACATCATAGTTATGTTCTTTCTCTAACTAGCCCCATTCGTTTTTTTTACAAAACATCTTGGGAATAATTCTTCGGAATATTACGTGGAAATAAGTGTGCAGTATATAGATTATATAACGCAAATTTCCGAGTTCATTTATTTTATTCTTTAGTATATAAACAAGAGAATGCGGTCGATACCCACTCAGAACAACAAATTGTATCAAATATTGACTAAGGTAATCAGTATAGACACAAATTGATACGTTAAACCATGTTATTTTATGATAAAAAGACATCACGAAGTGGGCATAATAACACGAGCAAGTCATATACGAGACTGCTTTACAGGCATAAAGAGCTCCGTATTTTTTAAGAAGCCAATTTGAGTATATGTTGCTTTCCATTATGTCCTCTAAATGAAAAGATAATATGTGTATTTTGCTGACAGTTATAGCTCTAATTACGCTTTTAAAGTAACAACCACAGGATATTGCGACAAAGTGAATCAAGAAATTGGAAAACAACAATTTTCTTCACCTTAAACACTCTGATAGAACCTTGTATTGACTTTAACTGGCTAATAGCATGATAAACGTTTATCGTCTAAAGGTAGAAATAATTCTGAATGGTCCTAGAACTACCTCAGCTGCAGAGTTGCTGCACATTCTGCTGTAGACATTCCATTTTTCACTGAAGACAATTTTATTGTTTTCTGTCAACTCTCAAGTAGCACATGAAACCATACACAGACGATGATGACGACATTTGTATTCACTAAACATTGCAAATAGAAGGATTTTACCCATCTTCTGGTATGAGCAGTGACTCCAATCTGTTGACAAACATGTTAAATTATGAAATTCGCCACAAAGTCGTCAGATGAAACAAGGACTTAACGTTTTTCGTGGTAATTTATTTCGTTTTACGCAAAATGAAATGAACACTATTGCATATTTGAAAGTAATATGTTTAAATCTCTTTGACAATACCAAAAGTGGTAATTGATATGCATTATTACCTTTTGTGACTGGCATTTACATGAATAAAATTGGCTTTGGTTTTCTGATAATGTTGTAATGAACATCAGAGCAACATACTGGTACTGCAGAATAGATGGAACCAATCAGATTTATTCCGTAGTACAATAGGTTTCATATATTTAACATAATTTGGTTCCCAAAAAAAAATCGACTGTCGTATGTAGCCTAACATGTGCCAAAAATGACACAAAACACATTCATATCAAAATCAAAATAATAGTGTCTTATGTGGGCTCGAACGTAGATGACGCCCTAACCGATTACGAAACTGCACCAAAGGCCCATTTTTATTCATTTTCTTATTTATAAGAAATGTATTTATAAATGAATTATTGGTGGAAATTTTCTAACATTCGAATGTATGCATCCACTGTGAGAGGATTTAGAATGAAAACTGCTGGATTAAACAAACACTCATTTATTATAGTGGCATGTGCATAAAATGACAAACGTGTATATAAAATAATGTGAAATAATGTACTTAGCAACCGGCTGTTAAGGCCCTAAAAGTCACTTAAGTCACTATAAGTCACTGTCAATGGTAAACACGTGACAAAACATAACAAAATGATTCACTTGAAAATAAAAGTGTATCAACGTAATGTTCTCTTTTATTAGAATGCTTACATGTTGTCAACATGTAACACTCAGGGATTAAAAGCTGTCGAAGGCAGCAAACATTTATATGATTTTATTTTTTTTAAAAAAAAACTGTTACTTTATTCTCTTAGTTGTGTTTATTGCTTCCAAAGGATCTCCATATCAGCAGTGTGGCGGCTGTAAGAAGTACTCCCGTGCCACGAATCAGTTGCGTTATTTTATTGGTCCTTTAGGATCAACTATCCCAATAATATGTGGATTTGAAATAGAATACAGTTTAAGCCCTTGCTAGGAGGCGTGAGAGGTGTTGCTCCCTACATTGCCTCTCATGAACAGATTTAATAAAATCGAGTCTGCTATTTTATTCTCTTGGTTGTGTTTGTTGCTTTTAAAGGATCTACCTTATCAGTATTTATCTATAAACGTACCATGAGTTACTCCTTTACTGTTTTGCATTTCTACATATGTTTGTATTTAGAATTCATTTCTTATATATTAAAATAATATTTAAAAATCTGAAAACACTGATTAAGATACGCTCACTCAGAAATCAAGTTTGATCAATTGGAACTGCCTCAAACATTTGCTCAAGCAATAATCTACGTTACGAAAATAAAGAGTTCATACAATTGGTATTATATAAAAGAACATATTCGTATTGTAGGATCTTTAAAAAAATCCTGTTTTGTTTAAATACAAATCAGGAAAGTTAGCTAGGTAGGATAACACTATTATCGTGGGCTTACAGATTATAAGAATCCATCATGAGTATCCATGTGAGATAAGGAAATCTCACCCGAGGAATCAGAATTGCACACAGGAACTCGAGTTCCTGGGTGGGTGTTATTCTGATCCCTCGGGTGAGATTTCTCTATCTCACATGATGGATTATATTCAATTATGCGCTTAGTGCAGGCATATACTTTAATAACTGTATTTGAGTTAACGCTAGAATAAGGCGACGTCACCAACGTAACGTCATGACGTATAATGTTAGAGTCACGTGTCATGTAGAATTATCTTCCATGGAAAAAAAACATCTCACATAACTAGAAATGAGAGAAACTAAGTTCTAGCAGCTAGGCTAACCTGTTCGTTCTGTGAGCAAATGGACAGGAGTCGAACCTCTTGACAATTCTCCTTTTGTTATTCCCAGTGACCAGATACACTTTGTTTACATTCATTTACATTTTTCTCCCAATTTTCATTTATTCTGACAATCAGTAGCAACGACTGCCATTAACAGTAACATCCGTCCTAATATTAAGAAGCACAATGTCTCAGGTTATTCTGGATACATCCTAAGGTGTTTCTAATTATGTTAGTTTTATATATCTTTACAATAACATATACGTGTATCGTTTCCTAATTTCTCTGGGTATGGACTTTATTGTTAGATATTTTCTTTTGATGGGATGTACTTTTATTTACACTGTCTTGTCAATTTAAGCTCTAAAGATAGGATAGTAGCGAGGTTGTGTACACTTAAAATCGATTTAAGCTAACCAGTGGGCCATATTGCCTACTGACCATTTTAAGTCGGTTATCCTGTCTTCACCACTCTTTGTGTTTTTTATTGTCCACTCCAATGTATAGTTAATTTGCTCTTTGTTTGTGGTACAGTGCCATTGCGTTTGGGTGCTGGGATTCCTATAGGACCATTTTCCTCATTTTGCTTCATTTGTTTATATACCGTTTATTTCTTGGGCAAACAATTTGGTGCACATGTTTTTTACAACCATCATCGAATACTTACAAGGTAGGGCAATCCATAACATACCTGTTATTTTTAATTAATAAATGCGTCACAATCCCATGCACAGTGATCACAAAAAAACATGAATTATTCCGATATGATATCTCACGAGAGCGTTTTTAATATTGCGTAAAATCTTGCTTTTAAAATATTGATATGAGAAAAGCATTATGCAATGCATTCAGTTAGTAATGTTTTCATCGTTTTTTTTTGTGTGGGTGTTTATCGTGTTTTGTATAGTTTAATTATAATATTTTGTCTGCGATACGACTCTTACTTTGATATAATTGTTTTGAGTGTTATTTTTTGTATAGCTTCATAAGCTGAAGCTTTTTGTATTGTGTGTACGTTTTCGCACTATTGCTGTTAATACTATTGCCGGATATATGATAATGTAGCGTCAAATCCTGTTTTTGTGTCGATATTTCTTTGATAATCGAAACAGTATTAATGCTAATACTTTTTAGAGAAATGAATATAAATATTTATTTATTTTTCATAATTAAATACACGTCACGTGTATAAAAAGGAAGTAAGCAGATTAAACTTTATAAAAACATAAAGTTATGCATTCTTTGACGATTGGTTTCAAAGGAATATATTATGTTTTGTATTTTTCAGAATATAATTAAGGCGCCATTCGAAAACACATGGAAGTTTAAGAAAGAATGGGAACGTGAGCGTGGGGTGAGGAAATGTTATGTGGGCGTTGAAGTGAGACATCGACGGAAAAGAGTATGCTGTCTCTAAATTAAGAATTCATTTGAGTTGTTATAACATATCATATTATATACAAATTAGACTGCTCTATTTTATACATTTTTCAAACGTGGCAAACAATTGAGAAGGAGCAAATGAGACATGGATTTCCAGTTACAAAAGATCAATTTATTGTTATAGTTTTCCTTATTTCAAATGGTTTAAAAGTATACACACTTAAATGTGTCATTTCCTTTTCAGTTTTTGCGATCTGAAATGAAATCAAAGTCGTCTTCAACCGGACAGATTGAAGAACCTTTGATGACATGTATAAAAATAACTCACCATGTTATATCCTCTAACAAACTAAGCATCATTTATAGGCAATATATGTAAAAAAAACAGGAAAAGTAGCATTCGAGGAAGACAGTCAACCATAAAACACACAGAAACAAGTACTGAAGCCAGAGCAACAAGAGAATAATCCATTAAGGGCATACCAAGACAATATTGGAGACAAACATCAAAAGTTACCGTCCTCTCAGGATTTTTATTTACTCTGTATCGTTTTATTGGGATGACAATATGGTAAGAGTGCCTTGCTTATTAACATTGTAATTCTTATTAGATCATGGCGGGGATATCTTTATTTACACTGTCCTGTTATAATGGGATGACAGTAGGGTAAGTGTGAGGTTTGGTGCACCCTAAAACCGGTTTAAACCCCCAGAGCCACTGACCGTTCCAAGGCGGTAGCCCTATTTTCAACTCTTTTGAGTTTGTGATGTCGTTTGCATTTATTATTACTTTTGCCTTCTTGTTTGTCTGTTTGCGTGTTTGTTTCTGTGTTTTGTGGTTGACTGTCCTCCTTGAATGCAACTTTCCCTGTCCGATCTTTTTATATTTCTTTGTTTGTTTTAATGCCTGTTTTTGGTTGAATGTGTTCTGTAATAGCTACATTTCCTGTTAACCGTTCCACGGAAGTAGCCCTATTGTCAACCATTTTATGTTTGTGATCTTATATTCCTTGCCTTTTGTTTATCCTTGTGACTGTTGTTTGTTTACATGTGTCGAGTTGGTTCGCTGTGGTCCTTGAATGCTACATTTCCTGTTCGACTTTTATACTCTGCTTTTGTTTAGTGCTGTGTGGCGGCCGTAAAAAGTCCCCACGACTATCAATCAGTAGTGTTATTATTTACTGGTCCTTTGGGATCATCAAGCCCAAACTTTGTGGCTTTAAAGTAGAATAACGCTTAAAACGGTTCTAGGAGGCGTGAGTTGTGTTGCACTTAACATTACCTCTCATGAACAGACTCAATCAAACCGAGTCTGCTATTTTTATCTCTTGTTTGTGTTTGCTGCTTCCAAGGGATCCCGTTTTCAGTAATTATTTCAATGGCACTGTTATAAAACAAAAATGTAAGTTTCTAAGTTTGTTTTCTTATACATAATCTACACATTGAGGAGGACACTGTATACGTATGGTCTACCGATTCTGCAAAGTACAAACGTGCTCAACAGCTAATTATAATTAATTATAAATATCTTGCTAATATATCAAACGAAAATATCCGTTTTTATTCAACTCAATTATTCATATAGTGTTGTCTATACGCCTGTATGTCAAAACTGTATTAACACATACGTTCCCTAACAGACGAGGATCAACAGAAGTGCATGATATAAACGACGTTTTCAGGCAAATATATTCACGGTGCAAACCAATCAATCAAATCACGTAAGGAAGCGTATAGATGAAAATCAAACTGCGAGAATACATTTCAACTTCAATATATGTGACTTTAAAATAGAATATCGCTTATGCCGGTGCTAGGAGGCGTGAGAGGTGTTGCACTTTACATTACCTCTCATGAACAGACTCAATAAAACCGAGTCCGCTACTTTAGCTCTTGTTTGTGTGTGTTGCTTCCAAGTCCTTTATGTGAAAAAGCTATCTAGCTGGCTTGCGGAACGTCGTTGGTTCTACCCAGGTCCCCGCCCGTGCACGAAAATTGCCCGGAGGTGCACATGGGGTCTTTCTCCACCAATGGAAGCTGGAAAGTCACCATATGACCTTAGCTGTTGGTTCGACTATAAAATCCAATTCAATCAATAAATCCAAGAGATCCACTTTTCAGTATTTATTGACATTCACACTAGCGTTTGCTTAGTGCTGTGTGGCGGCCGTAAAAGGTTGCCCGGACTACAATCAGTAGTGTTATTACTTACTGGTCCTTTGGGATCGTCAAGCTCAATATATTGGCTTTAAGGCTTTAAAGTAAAATGTCGCTTAAGTAGGTGCTAGGTGGCGTGAGAGGTGTTGCACTCAACATTACCTCTCATGAACAGATTCAATAAAACAGAATCTGCTACGGTTATCTATTGTTTGTGTTTGTTGCTTCCAAGCGATCCACTTTTCAGTATTTATTAACTATACGAGAAGGCATTAACAGGCAATCTAGCATTTACAAGGAAAAATAAAGTATTTAACACCACAAATATAAAATTATTGCCGATAGGGTACCACATTGGAACCATCAGTGTTGAAAAGGCCGTTTGAGTTGAAACCAGGTTCTAAGGTGCACCAAATCTCACTCTTACCTTTTTGGCATCCAATAAAGAAAGATACAGTTTAAATAAAGAAAGTCCTGTCAGCCTATATCCTCTAACAAATTAGGCAGCATTAATAGGCAATATAAGTATAACACAAAGCCTATTATGAATATACAAAAAGCCTCACAAGAGAGGACTTACTGACTTTTATGGACAATTAATGAAGAAGCCAAAGCAGCAATGCAATAAAAAGAAATATAAAAAGATCGGACAGGGAAAGTAGCATTCAAGGAGGACAGTCAACCACAAAACACAGAAACAAACACGCAAACAGACAGACAAGAAGGCAAAAGCAATAATAAATAAAAACACAAAAGGGTTGACAATAGGGCTACCGCCTTGGAACGGTCAGTGGCAAAGTAGGCCACTGGGGGTTTAAACCGGTTCTAGGGTGCACCAAACCTCACACTTACCCTACTGTCATCCCATTAAAACAGGACAGTGTAAATAAAGAAATCCCCGCCATGATCTAATCTCTAACCAACAAGGCAGCATCAATAGGCAATATAAGTAAACCACAAATATGCTCGTGTAAATATAATACAAAAAACCAATAGCCTAGAAAGCCACAATGAAGGTTCTCAATGACTTGGCAGAAGCCAGAGCAGTAAGAGAATAAACCATTAAGGGCATGACAAGAAAGATCATGGACAAACATCAAAAGCCAACGTCCCAATGGGCTTTAGGTAGGCGTCATCATAGGGTCCACAGCCTGTCCGGTCATCGTACACTTAAAGAGGAAAGCATAGTGGCGAACTGTAAAAGGGTCCACCACCAAGCATGCAGTACGTTGCAAAATGATAGGGTCATAACCTCTTTTGATAAACTTTTTAACAAGTTTAACAAAGATAGTATGAAAGTGATCATGACCAAGAAGTTTATAAATCACATCACCATAAAAGTCAGGTTGTGATAGTCCTTGTCACAGAAGAGTCCTTAAATTACTTTTATATTTGGAAAGAAGATCGGGGTTACGATAATAAAAGTTTGCAAAAGTTTTACGAAGTTTACGGTAACGGTAACCCTGATTGAGTAACTTTTTAGTTATACAAAGATTACGAATATTAAAGTCCTCAACTCGAGTACAAGCTCTAGAAAAACGAATAAGACACATACACCTCATAAGAAGTTGCTCGGGAAACATCCCCATCCAAGTGGGGATAATTAACAATGTCAAAATTAAAATCATCTCTCTTGTCATAGACTTTGCTAATTATTTTACCATATTCAATCGAGAGATCTAAATCAAGAAAAGTAGCGTTATTATCGGATATATTAGCTTTGTTAAGCTGAAGTTCTTTAGGATAAATATAATTAACCATAGTTGGAAAGAAAGGGTTGTCAATGTTCAATATGTCATCCAGATACCGAGATGTGTCATTAAAGGCTTCAATAACATCTGCCTGGGTATCTGGTGAAAGACTCTAAATGAAATCCCTTTCATAGCAAAATAAGAAAAAATCTGCGACAAGTGGTGCACAGTTCGTACCCATAGGGATACCAACAATTTGTCTATAAACGGTGGTTCCATACCTGACGAAAATATTATCTAATAGGAAGATGAGTGCTTCACAAACTTCATAGCAAGTCCACATAGTATAATTATCTAAACTACCGTTAGTATAAAACGCTTTTATATTATTACATGCCAAAAATGTAGTATTTTCTCTAGCGAATGTTTTTTGAATAAGAGAAATTAGCTTGTCTTTAATAAGGTGATGTGGTAAGGTTGTATATAGTGTAGAGAAGTCATAAGTGCTTATTGATGAAACTTGACCTTTATTGAAAATTTTATCAAGAACGTCTCCTGAATTTTTTATAGACCAAAATAAATTAATCCAGAGTTTTCATAAGTTTTATCACAATATAGTTTAACGTGATCTTTAACGGCAGTAAGACAAGAAGTTAACAGTTTGGAGATGTTTGTTGTGGTGCAGGCACTAGAATTCGAAATAAAGCGAGCCTTACATGTATGGTTATGTAATTTAGAATCCAGTACATAGTAGGCATTTTATTTTGCTTATCGTTTACACCAGCGTTGAAAGTAGTGCACCGAGTGATATGTGCGGAAACAACATTATCCTCAGTAGAATTAACTGGAGTATACGAATTAGTGCTGCCGGGTTCCAGAGATAAAACATTGACGTAAAGTAGGCGTCAAACAATAATTACATTATTAGCTGCTTTATCTGCAAGAACTAAAACAAATTTATTATGAAATTCCTGAATTCCCGATTTTAAATTACGAAAGGAAAACCTAGGTCTCGGAGGAAGTAAAGAGGGGTTAGCATTATAAAAGTTATTATGTGTATCTATAATTTTCAGAATTGACTTTTTCCAATTAGAAAGTGAGTTTGGGTCCGCATGTTCTCTACGACATCATTTGATACTAAAATCTTCAATGGAGTGGGCGAACTGGGCACGACAGGCATTAAAATCAATAGTTGAAGGTAATCTATATTTAGGACCTTTCGAAAACAAATGCCGAATACGTTTATCAATAATATCAAAATTACCAGTGATGACATGACCTGCTGAAGCATAGCAAAATTTTGATGTGTTGCATTCACATTCCTTAGGAGTATTATGTAGTATATCAAGGTCAGAAACTATTTTGTTTTAGTTGAAAATAATATTTCTAATAGGCTTTTTATACTTATAACAAATTACAGGACTTTCGGAATTTTTGAAATATTTCGGGAAAGAATCAACTACATGAGTATCTCGAAAAATACTAGGCATGTCAATGGAATCAATATCTTTATTAATATATAGTAGTTTTAGAAAATGCCTGGCGTGATCAGACTCCTTGTCAATATGGCGTCGGAGAACATGTTGTGTATAGTTTTGAACTATGGAAGCAGTGTTATACAACGAATGAAAATTTTGTCGGCTTCCTCGTCGATCAATTTTAGTGATAAAATGGACAAAGAGGTAAGCCGTGAAAGCATAGATTGGTTTCCAGACTGTTTTAAAAATAGTATGTAAATCAGCGACAGAAATAATTACACGCGATTTACATTTGATGTTACCATTACGCCTAAGACCATGAGACCTAGATTTACGCTTTCGAATAGAAAATATAGAAAAAAATGTCAATATTAGGATCTTTAGAAATATTTCCTTCTTGATAAATATTGTCATTAAGGCCGAGTGGATAAGGTGTCTGTAAGTTTTTCATCCACTTAAGTTCTGCAATATGTCTAGTTTTTATTTTAAAGCTTTTAGTAGCATCATTATCAAAAAATATATATTCAACCGGTTGAACAGTTACGTTATTAAACTTATGACCTGACTGAAGAAAGTGTTGGTACAAGTAATTTTTTAACTTTTTAGGATTGAAGAAAAACATAAAATAATTTCGTAACTGCAGAAACTAGTTTAATAACATGAACTCATTACATATCGCCAAACGAGGCATTAATCCGTGTTGTATACATAATGAACATAATATAAATGTCTAAACGTCATTCTATAACATGTATATACACATTAACATCTTATTAGGCGCTTGAGAGGTGTTACGTCTAATATACCTCTTATAAACATACTCATTAGGACCGATGAAAAGCCAAAATCAATATCTTCCATTTGTTCTGATGGAAACAATATTTTTGAGCCGGACAATCCATTGTAAACGCATATAGCATAACATCTTGTCTCAAGACAGGAAAAAGTCATGTAGAAGAATATGGCATTGAAATGTAAACACAATTTAATCAAACTACTTGGCTAGTACGCTGTCTTTTGTTGCTCACGCGTTAACAAATACAAGTGTTTCCAAGATGGCAAGGCTATATGAAGAAAACCATTTACAAAAACTACTGAAACATATCGAATCAAAAGCTAAATCAACAAATCGTCGCCTATTTGTCTGAACAGTTCTGGGATAGCCGTCACATCTGACGGTTAATTTGTAAGCAATATGACTTTTAGCTGTTGCGGTAACGTATGTTATGTAGAGGTATATAATCATGCTCCAACCGTCTTAGAGAACTGTTAATCAGGAACATGTTCAGTGTAGTCGTCTGTGTCAATTGGATTTTGTTAGCGTTTTGATTTGTGTCTTAGTAATTACATGTAAGCATGATAAGCGGAGAACCATGTTTAGGTTTTTAGACTGTGTCAGTTGGATTGAGCTAGCTTTTAAATTCATGTCTGCTCCCAACTAAATGCCGTTTTGTTTATATCGCCCATTGTTTTTTCGTGTAGTGTAAAGCAATGTGTTATAAACTGTGACCGTACGCCACCGGCCATGGTATGGTATGAAAATATCACATTCAATGTTCCATGTGCACCGTCATATGCAAACTATTTTCGGGATGGCTCACTGTTCATACTATTGACATTTTAAATATTGAGTTCTGCTCAACCCAAAGCTAGAGGACGCTCGATGAACGGTAGCAAGCATTTACCACTACGATTCATGAACATTTTTTATAAATCATGTTCGGCGGTTTCCAAATTTCTCCTTTCATATTCTTATTTTCAGTCATAGCATACAAGATGCAATATAAATAATCTGACAAGTGGTTGATAGACTAAGCAACCAAACATATTTGGTATGTTTTACAATGCAGCTATTAAGCAATACAGCCGGTATGATTAAATTGTCTGAAAGCTGGTTTGAATGTATCATCCTTACATTGGACATAACTTTAAAGTATAATACCTCTTCAGCCTGCGTCTCCGCGGCCGAATGGTTAACGACGTTGCGTTGTTAACCTTCGCCTATCACCGATGCGGGTTCGAATCCCACTGGAGCTCGACTTGTAAGTGAGAAAGTGTCGATTCTTACGGATGGCGGGAGGTGTACAGTACTGCTTCTACCAAGGAAAAGTAGGTGGTCAGCCTCCACCACGAAAATAAAATCGACCGTCATATGTAACCTAACATGTGTTGAAAATGACGAAAAAAACATACAACCAAACGAACAAAACCTCTTCAGTCTGTCCTAGGGACGTGAAAGGTGCTACACCTTATATTATCTCTCATGAACTACCTCGTAATCCGAGTCTGATACTTTTGTCTCTTGTTAGTGTTTTTGCTTCATCGGGATCCGCTTTCATTTAAGGCCATTAAAAACACACAACAAATTATCAATGAGTGACACAAATTCACTTGTTTGTAAAACATCATTTGTTTGTTTTGATAAAACAAATCTAAAGTTTTCGAAAGACAGGCATAATAATCGAACAGGAAATGTAGCATTCACAGAATACAATCATCCAAAAAAACACGCAATCAAAACAAACAACAATTATAAGACAAATAAAAGAAAAGCGTATTAACGAATAATATATGTACTGATTCCTTCAGCATACACTACAGAAGGTACCATAACGGCTACCGGATTATAACCTATGTTTACTAAACCGTGTACGAAAACTCCAGAGTACATTCACACATCAAATGCTATGCAAGTGTCTACTTTGATTTGTATTCATATAATTCATTCTGATCAAGTGTATCGACAAACTGAGAATTCCATACCAGAATGATATAGGTTTGGCATGGCTCAATGCATTCGCTGTAGATTTGTCAGACCCTTGTATGAGAAATCTTGATCAATGTTTTTTCGACAATCGGTCTTTCACACTGATCGCATTTCACTGCAATAGCTGAAGTTCTCCTCAATTCTGCAAAAAGCATTTACTCCATGCCAGTTCCAATAAAAATAATCAAGTGGTAAGCATTTATTTCATACAATAATGCTTTGTATCAGTTGATGCATACCCATAGTTAATTGAGGGTTTCTTTCCGTGTAAAATGCGTGTGTAAATGAAGATAACAGCAGGGATATGGGCTAATATCATCTTTTGATTAACTTTAAGAAACTTGTAGCATGGTCGGTGACATTTCCTTTGATAATGCAGAGCATTAAATCGTATAATTTAGGGTAACTAAAGGGGTGTGGCTATACCGTACTAAAACAACCAGATATTGGAATTTAGAGTACGGTCACTATGACGTCACAGAGTTACTAGGTACACTATGCTAAAAAAAAGATAGAGTATGCCTAAGCTCGTTGGTTATTTAAACACCTCGATGGGCTACGCTCATCTCGGTGTTTAAATAAGTCAATTCGCTGAGACCAATCTCTATCTATTACTTACCCTCCAAAAAACGGCAAAATTACACTACAAGTAATAAATAGATTCTGGTCTCAGCATGTTGACGTTTCCTAAGATTTATCAATATCACTTCCAACAGATTATTTTAAGGAATATAAACGGGTTCTAAGCAGAATAACTCGTGCAACTGGTTACCAGTCAAAAGGAAAATAATTACAATGAAACTAACAAAACATAATAATAGAGGGCATGACAGTGATAACACACTGGAAAGGTCAAAGTGAAAGAATGATTACCGTGAAACCTCAACCTTGACTTAATGAGTATTACATAAAAGATGTTTGCAAAGAACTACTTACATCATATATACGACAGGGTCATGTACACAATGTGGCGGCGGTAAAACATTTCCCCCCGTGCTTGCAGTCAGAAATGTTAATTTATCATTTCATACTCTTTTGTATTCCTTTAACAATGTACAAATATATATCATATCTACAGCTTTTCCATTAACAACGTGGACACAAATATCGAAACTAGTGGTTAATCGTTGGATAAGTATTTAATCATGGCACCCTGTGACAAAGAGAAATGCTGATTCCCAACTGCAGAAGGAAATTATGCATCATTGTCGATAAAATAGATAAAAGCAATAAGGCGATATGTGTTATTAGCAATTAGGAAGCTTCTTCGCGTGGCTTAACGTCACACGGAGTCAAAAGTTTATGGCAATAACCTAAACGGCATTTTCATTTTTTTTATTTATATTATATTTACATGGTGAGACGTTTTCTCACATTGATGTTGAATTGCCCAAACTACAGAATTCCAAAAAGCTTATGACAGAGAGGAAGAGCAACATGACCAAAACTTAACTTTCTATTTAAAAAATAAATAGCAATAATCATGATACATATCGTTGTAAAACTTCTAGAACAGAGTTTAACCCCAGCGGAATGTTTTTCCAATGACCTTTCCAAGACGGTTGCCCTATTGGCAACCCGTTTATATTTGTCATGTGATATTGCATTTTATACATCTTTGTACGTATTGTTTGTTTCTGTGCGTGTTTTGTTTAATGTGGTCCTTGAATGCTACATTTACTGTTCGACCTTTACTTTTTAACCATCGACTTCTAACTCTCTGAGCTGATTTAATGACAGTTACTGTTTTAAGATAAACCTGTTGATGCTTCTACTATATTTATATTTAGCTGGCGAGCTTTATATACACTAAATACAGTAAATAGGATCCGTCGAAAACAAAGAACACACAAAAGAGAAGAAAGAAGCAGACTCAGTTGTATTGAGTATGTTCATTTGAGGTAATACAATATGCAACAACTCTCACGCCCAACAGCACCGGATTGAAAAAGCATGAAAGGAGAAATTTAGAAAACGTCGAACACGTTAAATACAAAACTGTTGCAGTCTCGGTTTGATTGAGACTGTTCATGAACGGTAGCGAAAAATGCTTCCTACCGTTCATGCCCTCCACTCCCGGGTTGAGCAGAACTCAATATTAAACATGTCAAAAGTGCAGAAATTTAAGCTATCCTGAAGATGCTATGCATATTGCGGTGACCATGGAACCTTAAATGAGATATTTTCACATCATTCCATGGCCAGCGGCATATGGTCCCAGTTTCTAACAAAACGCTATGCACTAATCGAAAAAACAATGGGCGAAATAAACAAAACGGAATTTACTTGGGATCAGAGGTTATGAAGCCTGCGTATCACAGGTAATAATAAGTCAAAATACTTAATTAAAAAGCAAGGAACATATACTAAGAGTGATTAAGCATTACTAAGAACCTTTAAAGGCTAAAGAAGTGGAACCACCCATTCAAAATTTAAGTAAGAAAACAAAAGTACTTGAGAATGTACCAACGATATCTGTAAATATCGGGCTCAGCGATCTCCAAAGATAGGAATGAATAACAGTTCTGATTGAAAGCAAGGGGAGATGTTTTACAAGACAAGTCATTGAGTACCTTCTTTTTTACTTTCTAGGCTATTGCTTTTTTTTATTCATATATACACGAGCATCTTTGTGTTTTACTTATATTGCCTATTAATGCAGCCTTGTTGGTTAGAGAATAGATCATGACGGGATTTCTTTATTTACACTGTCTCGTTTTATTGGGTTGACAGTAGGGTAAGTGTGAGGTTGGTGCACCCTAGAACCTGGTTTAAACCCCAGCGGCCTTTTTTTGCCAATAACCTTTCCAAGGCGGTAGCCATATTGACAACCTTTTTGCGTTTGTGATGTCTTATTTGGCATTTTATTCAGCTTTAAATTTGTTCTTTGTTTCGTGTGTGTTTGTGGTTGACTGTCGTCCTTGAATGCTGTTCGATTTTTATATCTATATGCTAGTTGATTCGGAATAAATATTCAAAAAACTTCAATACATGACATATAAAAAGGTTAATTAGTATTGTTAGAATTTGTTATAAGCATATAAATTTAATTTCCATTTCCGTGAGATTCAACAAATATTGATTTAAATTTGGGCCACAGCAATTTATCTCTACATAAAAATACATTGTCTTTTTTTTTTTTTTTAAAAACTGTCTCTCATTAATACATACTTCGAACAGACATCCCAAATAACTAAATGCTCAAGTATTTAGACACTATGATATATTGAAATTTAAATACTTATCTCAATGCATTTACATGGATGATAGAGAAATGGAATGCTAATGTCATGCCCAAAGGCATACAACTGAAAGAACGTTCATGTCTGCAATTATAATTAGTACTGCGTGAAACTTGGGGAGGCTTGAATGCCTAAAATATTATTAATCAATGCTTTTGAATTAAAAAAAGTTTAGTTTTCCATAAATTGACGCAATGAAGAATTTATAACATTCCATTTAAATTAGCAAACCTATCACATTACCATTCAAGTTTAAGATCAGTTACATGAAAATAAACTTAAACTAGCTCTAATAAATACTTCGAACAGACATCACAAGTAACTAAATACTCAATGCGCACGAAGTGTTAGAGACAATGATACATTGTAATTTAAATGCTTATCGCAGTACATTGACATAGATGATAGGGAAACTGAATGCTAATATCATGCTCAAAGGCATACAAGTGAAAGATCGTTCGAGTCTGCTATTATAATTAGCACTGCAAGCAACTGGGGAAGACTTAGGTGTCCTTTTATGACTTAGTCGTATTAATTAATCAATACTTTTCAATTAAAAAACGTTTCGTTTTTCATAAATTGACGCAATGAGGAAGTAATAACATTGCTTACATATCACTTTACTATTCTACTACGTTTAAGATCAGTTACATGCAAATCCATAAATGAGTATTTCTATCACGAAACAAATACAGCTCAAAGTATTAGGATGCTTGTCCTGTTTTCAGACAGCACTTTTTCATCAACACTAATTTAACTGGAAGAAAAAGACTGATCTAGTGCGCTTTCATCTTTTATGTAAACATGGTAAAGGTGAGCATATTAATAGCTTTATTTATATACTGAGCAAACATAAAAAGTACCCTTTTTTCTTTCCCTTATTATATAGACAGCTAAACAGAAAATAATTAACGATATAGAATAATTAGATCGACCAACACCAATATTCCAAACAAAATATATTTTTGAAAAGTTCAGTACACGAGGGAGTTATCCCTCTTTGTATTAAACCTTTTTCTTAAACCATGCGTTTTCAGTAAAAACACATAGAATCTAAGAACATTACCTCAATTTGTCCCTCGACAAAATTCACTATACGTTGCTTTCGAAAAAAATCACAGAAAAACACAACACCGATTGTGTAGGTAGCAGTTTTTGATTATCAAAAATCATCAAATTACCTCCCTTTAACGTTTCCATAGCATCCATGAAAGAGTACTGCTTGGCAAATTTTGAAACAGTTTAAAGAAATATTTAGTACTCACTGAAGTGTGCTTAAAACATCAAACAGTGTTAAATTAAAGCGCTGGTCAAGCTGTCCTACGCCCTCAAATTCTGGGAATACCAGCCAAAAAAGGGGGTACTTTTATTTTTTTTGGTGAGTATATTTTGAAAATTTCTAAATCGCTTCCACTCCCGTTTACTTCTTTTTGATACAGTCTTACAGCCGTATTTGGCGTTCCGTTCACATCGTACCTCAAAATGCATTTGAAATGTAGTTCTAAATTAACAACTAAAACCCTATTTCAAAGTAATGTCTTCCTTAATTAAACAATGCGAAATATGCAAATATGTATGCGTAATAGCAATCTATTGTAACAAGAGAAACATATAACGAAAGTAATTTAGAATTAGGAAACTGGAACAATCGCATTGCGTGATAAATCTCCTCTCCTAAATGACGGGGCTGATCGATATATTTCAATAGCAAACGAGGCTTTAATTATCGTAACGTCTACTCCAATGGATTGAGAAACGCCAAATATGCAATCAAACCCATTTCAAAGAACATTTTACATTCCCAACATGGAAAAGGGCAATATGTATCACACATGTGATATGGATACACCCAATCAATCACGGGTAACTAAGATACCGCTTAATTCGACGCTCCAGTTTTTGGGGTTTGGACTCTCTGGTTAAAGCCGCTTATTTTGTGTCTATAGAATTTGGATTCTCAAATTATGTAAGTTATATATATACCTCGTCGTCAGTTGATTTAGAAACGGTTTACCTTGGCTTCTGTCAAGTCACTGAGTACCTTCATTGTGGCTTTCTAGGCTATTGTTTTTTTTGTATTATATTTACACGAGCATATTTGTGTTTTACTTATATTGCCTATTGATGCTGCCTTGTTGGTTAGAGATTAGATCATGGCGGGGATTTCTTTATTTACACTGTCCTGTTTTAATGGGATGACACTAGGGTAAGTGTGAGGTTTGGTGCACCCTAGAACCGGTTTTAACCCCCAGTCGCCTACTTTGCCACTGACCGTTCCAAGGCGGTAGCCCTATTGTCAATCCTTTTGTGTTTGTGATGTCGTTTACTTTTATTATTACTTTTGCCTTCTTGTTAGTCTGTTTGCATGTTTGTTTCTGTGTTTTGTGGTTGACTGTCCTCCTTGAATGCTACTTTTCCTGTCCGATCTTTTTATATTTCTTTACATCTGTTGTAAAATTTGCCTGTTAGTAGCGGGATAGCTTCTTTAAAAGAAACAGCTATCACAAATACATTTCTCCTATATAAATATGTTGGTGGCCGCTAGTTGCCGTTTTGGAGTTTTGATGGGAGAACTCGGACAATCCCATCATTCTTCAGGATCATGCCTTGCGTGCATTTTGACGGATCGGTATATTCAGACATTTTATTAGTCGGAGGGCAACGGAACATCATTTGGTCTGCTGTTGCTTTATGATATTGCAAAACTCTGATTTTAGATGGATGACGTAACCAGTATGGAACCCATCGAGATACATTCGAGATATGTTTCAAATACGTGATCGAGATGTTCCGAATGGGAAATGATTTTCGTTAAAACCCACTTCAGTACACAGGTTTTAAATCATTATCGTTTACTGTTTAAGAAATGTAGCTATAACCCTTTTAGCATAACACTAGATGGAAAAAGAAATCCTTATTTTTGCACACCGCTCTCTGCGATTTCACGAACACCCTAACCTGGGTATTAGGGAGTAATCAAGAGTATGGGTTACGATAGAAAACAAACAATGCCAAGTATAAATTCAGAAAATACCAAACGCAATATATAAATAAAATTACAGATTCTTAGCAGACAGAAGTCCTCGCTATCGTGCCAATTTTTCTAGGAATTAGGAAAGAAGGACTACGTTTTATAATAAGGATTACATTCGATTACATCAAGGAGCGATTTATGCTAATTACTGGTGACTAGTTTATAATATTTTCAATTTAAAAAAAAACACTTGTATATCCAACTTTAAATTATCACTTGGTAAACATAATGTATATGTCATGTGCTATAACTAAATATGATGTATGTGTTATATTTTTTGTATCTTATTTGTCTCTTTTTTTAATAAGAGGCATGTCTGTTTTGTAAATTGAATGACTTTTGTCAGTTAGGGTTAGACTATATTTAGAGTAATTATATTCTCGGTAATGACAGTCATGGTTGGAACTTTCTTGCGCTTAAACAAATTATCTGTGTTATTAGGTTCTTGTTTATTTCTTAAAATGTGCAAATATTTTTCTTTTTTTGTTCCAGTTGACTGGAATGGAAACAAGTTCATGATTTCATAATGGTTTGGATATGCCTGAATGTGTTTTAGCCCATATCTAAGAATATACTACTGGGTAGAGATACTTTGAAAATGAAAGTGAAATGGACCAATTCAACAGGGTCTCTACAAACTATGGCCATGTAAAATAAAGCAAATTTATCGACACCGTGTTTTTTGCTGGATAGTTCGAGCAATAGACATTAAGTTTCACGAAGAAAAAAAAAGAAGAAAATTCAGAAGGTTGTACAGTGGTTTAAATATGCCTGCTACATATACAGAGCAATATAAAAACAACAACTGTGTTGTGAGACGTAAAGAATTTAAAACAAATCGTTAATTTGAGAAAGATACAGACTTCGAAACGAGTTTGGTGTCAACCATCTTCATTATCATGTGTTTATATAGACAGTAGTGGTATATTTTTTCTTTTTCTTTTTAACATTTTTTTTTTTAATAATATTTGCGGCTCAAGTGCCAATGAGAAGAAAGTATATTTAATTTCAATTATGTTTTTATGATTTTAACATCAATAATGTTAATGTAAAAAAGCATGCGATAGTATATAGCACTGTTTCATTTCTATAAAATGAAAAAAAATTGATCATTGAATACATTTATTTTTTCTCGAGTGATATAAGTTCTCTCAATCTGAGATGATTTTTCGATTGTGTATTTTCCCTTGACATTGTATTCACTAATGTTGTGTGTCAAAACAGATAAGTGATTGGCCATGTTATATTTGACAGTTATGTCAGTATTTAGCGAAATAAACTGATGAAATCGGTAGTAACTGCATTTGGTAAAAGCACATCCCCTCTTAAGAATATGTTTGCATCCTTAAATTATTATATATTGAGAAATTTGAAATCGTCTGCAAAGTATGTTTGATTTATTTCTGACGACCTTTGCATTAAAAATGTCAGATTTTCTCAATTTCCGGCTTTTCTGTCACAAATCATTAATGAATTCAAAACTGCGTTCTAGCCATGTTTACAAATTAATGTTTGATTTATATAGGATAGACTAGTTTTATATTAATATATCAAGACATTCCATTTTTGTTTATGTTTGGTAATTTAAAGATACTGAATGGTAGGATGTGCCTGTAATAATTAAAAGGCCAAGATGTATTTTAATGTGAAACCAAAGGAATTATTGAGTTAATAATATTTGGATCCTAAAAGGCTACAAACCGGCGGACTAACTAATGCTCTATAATAGTTTTGAAATAAAAGGAATGGTAGTACGTGTTTGTATTTTGTGACGTAAACTAATTAATTCATTTGTGTTCCTTCTCGCCCGTTAGCAATCTGTTAATCCAGTTATTTGATTGTTTTGTTAATAGTGTATTAACATTTTCTAACATCTTGTCTGCTGCAATGAGTTTTACTTTGATATAATGGTTTTAGGTTGTATTTCCTAGTGGAGCTTCAATTAGATTGTTTTATTTGTTCGTACTGTCTCCGCGAAATTTCTGTGTGACCGAAGTTGCCCGAAGTCCGATTGTTCTATGATAATGTGCCTTCAAATCATTTTCTTTGTCGACTTTTTTTAAGGGGAAATATGTATTAATATTCTTGTTTTAATTAGTATTACAATTGAAGTAAGCAGATTAAACATTATAAAGGAGTATTATATAGACTTTAATTAATATTGTTGGTGTGATACGGAAAATATTTGTTGTCATGATACGGAAAATAATTCCCTCGTGAGAAAGATTTCGTTTCTATATAGCAAGAATCTTTCTCACTCGGGAATTATTTTCCGTATCATGGCAACAATGTTAATTAAACTGTATATTATATATTCTGTGATGAATTTCTTTCCAATCGTCAATATTTTTACACCAGTTTGCCCTTTTACACCAGTTTGCACGAGAAACCAAGACGACGTTACGTAATACAAACAAAACAAGTGGAACCGGAACTCTTCGTTAATTTCCGTAATCGGTATTTCCTAATGGCGGAATGTGGCGACGACGTCCGTAAAACAATCGGAACGTCATTTGGCGTTCCCGACACTGACGGAAAAGGCCGAGCAATGTTCCGTACTGGGAGATATTTCGCAGTAGAGCAAACGAGTAGATATAGCTTTTCTATTCACTATTTCCTATACAAATCACAGACAAATATGTAATAGTATGCATTATTTGACGATTAGTATCAAAGGAATATATAATGCCTTTGTATTTCTTTAGACTACTTTCAAGGCACAATTCTCAACAAGAGGGAAGTATCGAGATGGACGGAAAAGTGAGCTACAGTTGCGTAAGTGGGGCGAGGAAGTATTAGTTGTTGACAAAGTGTTATGTTAATCGAGGGTGTGTAAGTGAGACGAGGAAGTGTTGGGTGGCGAGTCAGTGTTGAACCATGGTCGGAATATATTGAGCTGCCTCTAAATCAATAATTCATGCACCCAGGTAACAGATATAAGCAACGTAGGTATACACTTCGAACAGAAAATATAGCTTTAACAGAACACGGTAAACAAAAAAACACGAATTAAGACAAACAACAATTACAATGTTAATAAAATGCAAGGCATGCAACAAAACAAACACAAAGGGGTTGTTTAAAGGGCAACCGCCCTCGAATGGTTCTTGGCAAAAAGTGATAGTTACACTACAAAACAAATGTAAAGAGTTTCAACGTCACTGTTATAAAACGAAAAAGCAAGTGTCAGGATCAATCGTCCAATCTGCAAAACTCTACAAATTGGCTCACCACTATTTATTATGAATCATAACTATTTATCTTACGTATATATGTTCAAAACAAAACATCAGCAATTCAACTCAATGATTCATAGAGTGTTTTTGCCAAACGCCTGTATGTCAAAAATCATTTTATTAACGCATACGTTCGCAAACAGACAAGGAGCCACAGAGTTTCAGAATATTAAACGACGTTTTCAGAGTTATGTATTCATGGTGTAGATCAATCAAATAAATCACGTAAGGAAGAATCCATTACAGAAATATAATCTCTTGGACATTGCCGAGTTTCTATATTGTATTCCTTTTCAATGTTATATAGTGTATATAGAGGGATGTCGAACGGCGTAAACACATTTTAACGTAACTATACGAGTTTCGTAAATGCAGGCAATAGTGTGATATCATCAACGTATTAAATATCACTTAAAGTGACAGAAAAGCTCACGACCGTGGTATAGAGATACTGAAACTTATAAGACTAAACGTCATTCTAAAACACACACATACGAGAGTCATTCAATAAGTTCTGCCACTAACGCGTTTTAACAATTATTTGCTCGCTGTGAGTGTTGATGTTTAGTACCAAATGAAAGAGAATTTCAATACCATTCCATTGATGGTAAAATAAATGCTGTATCTTTTTTGTAACGAAAGTTATGGAACATTTAATATGCATCATTATACATACTGAGGCATTTTCGTCCTGAGTTTTATTTCAGGTATGTTAACTGTTACTTTTGTAAATGCCTGTTTCTCTTTAAGTACTTGTCGAAGACCTTTGAAATTTCTCATACATTACCAGTTATATCTGTGCATTACAAGATTCAGAATTTAAGCATGGTAGATGAAAAGTCATTGTCTTAGAAATTAACATTTTAAGCTAACATGTAAAATTAATTTAATGATAAATGGACATTAAATGGAAGGGCAGTCTTCTGAAATAGCGTTTTTGGATGATCAATATTTTCACTAAACATTGTGCAAAATTCTACAATAATGTGTTGAATATGAAATATAAACACTGAAGGACTAGGATTTGTAAAAAAATATGAAAACATATTAATACTATGAGAATAATTACGACATTTGAAAGGTATTATAACATTTCCGTAAATAAAATGAAGAAAATCAGTGTTATTTCCGCTAAAATTAAGGGATATGCATTCACTCATATCTGGTTTACAGCAAGACCTTTCCGAATTATCTACAATCATTTTCATGGATTATAGGCGAATAACAACAGATGGCGTACAAGAAAATTTAAAAGCATAGAATTATTCAGATATTTTTTACAACGTTTTGTAACAAGGACATTTTCAGAGATGCCAGTGTCCAAAAGGTGTGGTAGGGGGAGGTAATTCAGGGGTATGAATAACCGGATTTTTTTCATTTTTGTTGTGGAATTTAAGAGAGCGAACCCAGTAGTACTATAAATACACTACTTTATTTCAGTGTAATATCCAGTTCAAAGGATATATGCCTAGTGACAGAACTTTTTGAAGCACCCTCGTATATATATGCAAACAAGATATAAGATATAAACAAAATGTAAATATAATAATAAGTTTGTGTCATCTATCTGCAAGGACATATGATACGCCCGGTATGTATTTATTTATCTTCCATAGTCAAAAACCTTCTACCAACTTTCGTCTAAGAATGATTAAAACTGAAAGAGGAGTTAGCCGGACATATTTGTGTATAATTAAAATACAGAACATGAGTACAACTCCTCGAACAATAATTTGATTCTAACGCTCAAACACAAATGAGTATTTTTTCATTTCATGTCCAAAATACTGATGTTTCATGCGTGTTGAGAATTGTTACGTCATGTTCTTATAATATATTTATCACAATATCGAATCAAAAGCTGAATCAATAGATAGTCGTTAATTTGTCTGGAAATATCTGGGTTAGCCGTCACCTCTGTCTGAACATTTCTAGGTGAGCCGTTACCTCTGTCTGAACAGTTCTGGGTTAACCTTCACCTCTGTCTGAACAGTTCTTGTTTAGCCTTCACCTCTGTCTGCACAGTTCTGGGATAGCCGTCACCTCTGGCGGTTAATTTGTAAGCAACATGACTTTTAGATATTGCTATAACAGATGTTTTGTGGAGGTATTCATACACCAACCATCGCAGAGAACTGTTAATCAGAAAAAATATTCAGTGTATTCGACTGTGTCAGTTGGGCTAAGCTAGTTTTTAAAATGTATTTCTTGGTAATACTGAGCAATTACATGAAAGATACAAAGAAATATAAATCTTCTAACAAATGTTTGATGGAACAACAATAACGTGTTAGGAATGTTTTACATACAATACATCTAGTCAATACATCTGGTATGATTAAACTGTTTGAAAGCTGGTTCCAATGCACAGTCCTAAAAAGGAACATAAAAGAAAACTCACGGAAGAGTCTTTAAAAATAATCATTGAACAATGTATCAATAACTGACAAAAATGCGTTTGTTTGTTTGATAAACAAAAGGTTTTAATGTACTCGAAAGATAGGCATCGAACATAAAATGTAGCATTCACAGTCGTCCTAAACCACGTATTCAAAATAAACGACAATTACAAGAAACATTAAAAGCAAAGTCCGATCAATGAATAAAACATGAACAGGTTTCTTCAGCATCAATACAGAAGAAGGTACCCAAGCGGCTACCATATTATAACCTATGTTTTTTAAACCATCCACTAACGTTAAAGTACGTGAACTCAAACCTACGTTCACAAATCCAATTCTATACAAATGCCTTGTATGATCTGTATTCATATAACTCATTCCGATCTATTGTATCGACACACTGAGAAGTTCACACCAGACTGATGTGTTTCTGTCAGGGCTCAGTGCATTCGCTGTAGATATGCCAGACTCTTGTATGAGATATCTTGATTAATGTTTCTTAGACAATCGGTCTATCACACTGATCGTATTTCATTGAAATATCTATTGTCCTACATTCTGCCAAAATCTTTTACTCTATGCCAATTGCAATAAAATTAACCAAGTGGGAAGGAATATATTTCACATAATGGTTCTCGGTATTAGTTGATTCATGTCCATAATTAATTAAGAGTTTCTTTCCTAACGTGCCTAAATTAATAGTAAAGCAGAGATAATCTCAATTGCAATATCTTTAACTTCAACCCGGGGCTGGAGGGCGTGAGCGGTAGCAAACATATTTCACTACCGTTCATGAACAGTCTCAATCAAACCGAGACTGCAATATTTTGTATGTGTCCAAAGGTCCATTATCATACTCTTTATTATAACTTTTGCTAAGATGTATCATGACCACTACACAATGACAATAATTGGTCATGTTCGTGAAACAGCTCAACATGGCATAGGATATGACAGTGATAATACCTTGAAACGGTCAAAGTGAAAAACTGGGCCCTGTTTTATTAAACATCTTATGATTAGTCTCAACCTAAGCATTCAATGTTAACAATTATGTGTGCACTAGTGCAAACATTTCACATGTATAAGAAGATGAAATGAAACCACGTTTATTTGAAAAGTGTAATTAACAGTGTAATTAGTGTAATTAATAGTGAAGCATTTAATAAATTGATTTACGATCAAAACGGTAATAAGTTGTTTCATAAAACGGGCCCAGCAGATTACTATAAACGATCAGTCGAAGTGTTACGGTATCAAATTGATATACCAAAAGTTGTTATGACAGCTTCTCTGATAGGGGCGCTCACCTGCATATTTTCTTCGCGTTCATTTGTTAAACCTTTGTACTTTCAACTAACTCTAATCCTAAACTACTATAGCTCTATATAAGACAGGGGGCTTATACCTAAAGCAAATTGGAGGGGTTTTACGCTTGGTATATAAGGAGAGAAACCTATAACGGGACATCAGTTTTATTAATCCATCGTTCGTTGTAGCAGCATCGTTAGAAAAAAACATCACTGTCCTAATCATTGAAAAATAGTTCGATCAACACGGGATTTAAACTCGAGACCTCCGGATGGACAAAATCCGTATAATAACCATTAGGTCAAAGCGACAAATGAAATACTACTTTTCATTTGTACTATATATTCGTTTAATAATGGAAATTGGGTTACTGCTCGATGTTGTTTCAACAAAACACACAAAGTATATTTTCAGCATAAACTGCTCTAATGTTGGAATTTGTAATCTATATTTTCTGGGGCGTTTTATTGCCGAAGGTCTTTGGTGTATGTATGCAGGAAATCATTGAATAACACATACAAAGTGAACAAATGAGTACGTCTACCATGCTAACAGTATAACGATAAAAAATAATGCTATGATTGGATTAGCCCAATAGCAAAGCTTAGTGATTGTTAACCCGAAAGTCACGGGTTCGAAACTCGCTTTGGCTATACTATTTTCGTAGTGAATGGGTGTGTATTTGTGATGTTACTTTGTCGATTGCAGGTAAAGAAATGAAATAGGTTCGCAATAAAACTGCCTTATATACGGCAGCCATGTTTCACGAGCTTGAAGTTGGTAGTAAACCAAGCGTTAAACCACTCCGATTTGCTTTAGATACATGCCCATCTGGCCTTAGTTACAGCTATAGTATCTTTAACCCTCAGTGCCAAAATAACTAACTGTAACCCGTGCCAAAGGACGTTTTCGGTATTCGTTGTTGTCAACACGTACACCAGCCATCGTAGCCTTTGGCACTATACTGATTAGCCGCGTGGAATACTTAAAATTGACGTGAGATAAGGCGTGGCAATAGAAAACGTCCTGGTTGTGTAAATGGTTTCAATACGTTATATATGTAAGCTATTTTATACGTTATATATTGTAATATGCATTATACGTACAGACAAACTAGCATAATGTGACACATAACTGCAGCTATTACTGTGGACGAATACAGTGTTACGGCATTCATCTGTGGACAAATATTTGATCATGGCACTATGTAACATATAGAGGATCTTACATGAGTAATCTTTCATTATTGAATTTATTAAACGAGCTGGCAAAATAATATAATGATAGGCTCTTTCCGAGCATTATATCATTTTTGCTAAAGAATTTAATAAATTCAATAATGAATGAGAACGAATGTTAGATTCTATTTATCACATAACTCATATATCGACTTTTATTGCATTTTGCCTGCCGCTTTAACACGCGAAACCGACAAAAACCGTGGGAATTGGATCATATTCATTATCGTATTATTTTGACAGCGCATAATAGGTTTATTTGCATACTTATATAACCAGTGGTATATCGAAAATATAGAATGGTGTTATTCCATTCCCAAACCGTAAGTTATGTGATAAAGAGAAATAATGATTACCGAGTGCAAAACGAACATACGCATCATTGTCTCTTATAAAATGACAAGATGTTTATTAATACTTTCCAATATGTCTTGATTTCATTTACTCTTTATTATATTATTCGAAACAGTGATTGTTGAGCTGCTTCGAGTATATGTGTATTCAATTAACGATTTTAATATAACGACATATACATCAAACACTGATTTACGCTATTGTGCATTACAGGCGTGTTAAACGCATGAATAAAACTGACACACAGTCATAGGCCTTTAATAATACGACATATATATTAAACACGGATTTATGCCAGTATTCTTTCACATACACGTGTGTTAAACGCAATAATAATCTTGACACAAAGTCTCAGGTCTTTAACAATTATTATTATAAAACTTAGTAGTTCCACTACTCCGGCCGATTAAAGGCTCTGGGTATTGTTTAACCACTTATAGGATATGTTGTCTGTTTTTTAATTTAGTCTTTTGACTGTTACTTGTGATATGCAGGCTTCATAACCGCTGCTCCCAACTAAATTCCATTATGTTTTTTTCGATCTTCGGGGCATTTAATTTTATTAGATACTGGGACCATACGCCGTACGACATGGGGAAGAAAGACACTCCATGTCCACCGCCATATGCATGCCATCTTCGGGATGGTTAAAACTTTGTACCATTGATTTTATTAATATTGAGTTCTGTTCAACCCGGGGCTAGAGGGCGTGAGCGGTAGCTAGCATATTTCACTACCGCTCATGAACAGTCTCAATCAAACCGAGACTTCAATATTTCGTATGTGTCGTTTTCGGTCTTTTCCAAAGGTCCATTATCATACTCTTTTTTAATTTTGGTTTGCGGGGGCTTCTTCTTTTGAATTTTTGATGTACCCATTATTTTTGCGTTTCATTTCAATAGATCGTTTAAGGATAGTTTATACACTCTACTGATACAATTTCTTCATCATTTCTGTGCATTTAAAACATCTATTTCGGTAAGAATCAGCAAATATTGTTTTACAATGTGGGCCACAAATTATCTCTAAATGAATATGAATTTTATACAGACAAACTAGCACAATGTGACACTTAAATGCAGCTATTACATTAACAATGTGGATATATACATCGAAACAAGTGTTACGGCATTAATCTCTGGACAAATATTTGATCATGGCACTATGTAACAAAAAGAGGATTTTACACGAGTACAATGTTAAATTCTATTTATCACAAAAATCACATATCGACTTTTATTGCATTTTGCCTGTCGCTTTAACACGCGAAACCGACATAAACCGTGGGAATTGGATCATATTCATTATTGTTGTTTTTTTGACAGCGCTTATATATATATAAAAAAAACGACTGCCAAGTCATTGAGTACTTGCGTTGTGAGTTCCTAGATTTGTCTAGATGTTTGTGTTTTATTGTCATATATACATGGTCATCTATGTGTTATACTTGTATTGCCTCTTAATAATAACTACCCTTTCTGTTAGAGAATATAGCCTACAGGGATTTCTTGGGAAATAGGGTAAGATTGAGGTTTGGTGCATCATACATGCCATATAACCTGGTTTAAACTCCTCAGCGGCCGTTTTGCCATTGACCGTACCAAGGCGGTAGCCTTAATTGTCCACCCGTTTGTGCTTGAGATGTCACATGCCTTGCTTATTAACATTGTGATTGTTGTTAGTTTTAATGAGTTTTTGATTGACAGTGTTAGCTACGTTTTCTGTTATACTTGTATACCTACTTTTAAGTAATGAGTTTTGTATCATAGCAGATTGTAAGTGGTGTATTTTTACAAATTAAAATACCAATTATGTCATTTAAAGAGCCACCGATAACTTGTTTAACATCGTGCACTTTATATCTTGAACCAATATCTAGCCAATGTTTAGACAAGAATAGTCAAAGCTAAAAGATGGTATAAAGTCAGCATGTAAGAACAAGTTAATTCTCAGACAAGAACATAATAAGAAACAAACCAAAGCTCAGACATATAAAAAGAAACAGCCAATGTTTAGACAGAAACACGTGTAAGGATCGTCAATTCTCAGACAGGAATAAAAAAAGAATCAATCTCATATAAAAAAAGATTTAAATTTAGACAATAATGTATATATATATATATAAGAACAAGTCAACACCGCGTGGTCGTTAAACGGTAGTGCGCCAACCTCACACGCAGGTGGTCGTGGGTGCAAAAATGAGATATAGGGTCCTATAGAAACCACAGCGTCCGAACGCAATGGCATCGTAGGTCCGCACTGTACTGCAAACAAGGAAGTACTTGGTAATACATTGAATGAGACAAAAAACAACAGAAAGGGTGGTGAAGACAGGGTTACCGACTTGGAACGGTCAGTAGGCAATTAAGCCTACTGGTTAGCTTGAATCGATTTTATATGCGCACAATCCTGCTATTATCCTGCCTTCAGCGCTCAAATAGACAAGACAGTGTAAACAAAACTACATCCCATCAAAAGGAATTCTCTAACAATAAAGTCCACATCCAGAGAAACTAACTAAAATAACACATACAAAATAATAAACATCTCGGGATGTATCCAGAATCGTACTGAACAACCATAGTAGTTGCATCTAAAGAGAAAACCAATATAGGGTACGACCAGAAAACCCGAGGGACGAAAGCTCAAGCGCCCACCTCCCATAGTTGGGGTTTCAGTAGGTAGTCCAGTCATCGCACAAGTGAAAAGTGAAGCGTAATGACTGAATGTAGAGGGGTCAATCACTAAACATGCAGTGCGCTGTAAAACCAAAGGGTTATATCCTTTTCTGACGAACTTCCCGATTCCAAAGGCATACAATTGAAAGAAAGTTCCTGAAGGTAATTATAATTAGTGCTTTGAGCGACTGGGACTATTTGAATGTCATTTTATGAGTCTTATTTATTAACCAATACTTTACATTAAATAGTATTTTGTTAAATAACTCACGCGATTAGGAATTATCTAAGAAAATATAAAAAGATCGGACAGAGAAAGTAGCATAAAAGGAGGACAGTTAACCACAAAACACAGAAACAAACGCGCAAACAGACAAACAAGAAGGCAAAAGTAATAATAAATACAAACGACATCACTAACACAAAAGGGTTGACAGTAGGGCTACCGCCTTGAAACGGTCAGTGGCAAAGTAGGCCACTTGGGGTTTATTTGAAAATTGAACAATTGAAAATAATAATTATTAAATTATCAATTTGCCTATTAAATTTTAAGACATGTTACATGTAAAACAATAAATGTGTATTTTTATAATAAAACAAGTACACCTCAAAGTCTTAATATGTTAGTTCTATTTTCCATATAAAACATGTTCATAAAGAATAATTTAATTGGACGGAACAGGTGTTCCAATCATACATTATATTAAAGATTACTATTAGTTTTATTTGTATTTTGACAGACGTCAAATGTTTCTAAACTGCCACCATTTCCTTTCATATTTTCTTTTGATACAGTCTTACAACTGTATTTGGTGTTCACACTTTTCTGACGAACTTCCCGATTAAATTTGTAAAGCGGTCCTGAAACCCGTCAGACCCCTTTAAAGTCCCAGCCGGAAATACTAAAGATTCCATACAAATGGTACTAATAGCGCCCTTGTTCCAATCATACATTATATTAAAGTTTAGTATTAGTTTTATTTGTATTTTGACATACATCAAATGTTTCTAAACTGCCTCCATTTCCTTTTATATTTTCCTTTTGATACAGTCTTACAACTGTATTTGGTGTTCACCTCGTACTCCGAAATGCATTATAAATATAAACACAATTTACACATATACATCTATTTCAAACTAATGTCTTCCTTTATTTTACTGTTTGAAAGATGCAAATATGTATGCGTGATATCATTGTATGCTATCAAGAGAACACACATAACATACAGAATTTAGTATTAGGAAAGTGGAATGAGCGCATTGCGTGATAAATCTGCTCTTCTAAATGACAGACTTGGTGTTGATTGATCGACATTGCATCGGTCATTGCCTTGCTTTGATAATGAATGACATAATTATGTTAGCAATTAGTATACGATTTGTATGTTAATTGTTAAGTTAGTATACATTCTCTCACATTAATGTATTGCAAACACTGATAAAACCAAATTAAAAATAAGGGTACATCCAACATTTAATATTGTTTTATTTATATTCTTTCTAAACAATACTTCTGAACCAATGTGTTAAGGATGACGTCATACATTTCGTGGAGCAGCGCCAAAAGCTTTGACGTACCATTGGTGGGCGTAGAAGACAGCCAGACAAAGGACATTCCAATGTATTTATTTCTGCTTGTTGATTTCTATTTCTTATTAGAGAAACATCCTTTCTCCCGCACCAATTATATTACAGTAGTTGCGTCGTTAAATGTTTAGAAAGAAAAAATCTCTAAAATTTAGCGGAAACTAGTAAATGTAAATTCGACATTATCAGAATGTTAGTGTTTAATTAGCTCTAACGCCACTCCACTTCCGATCATGTATGCCTTACACGATCAAACTGAAAGACTACGATAATTGGCAAGAAGAAAATAGGCGGAGGTTTTCACACTGAATCTTTGACACATCTCTGCCATTTTCATTTTTGATATATAGTTTTTAGCTCTACTGGCCAAAGGCCAGGAGGGCTAATGCTATCACTTTTTGTCCGTCGTCCGTCTGTCTGTCCGTCTGTTAGCAATTTTATAAATTCGACATCTCCTCTGAAACCGCTTGAAGGATTTTGATGAAACTTCATCACAATGTTACTTGGGAGGGCGCCTCTCAGATTTGTGTTTTTCGCAGCCGCCAGTCATCCAAGTTGGCCGCCATGGCTAAAACTAGGTCAAGTTTAAGGAAATTTCAAACAACATCTCCTCCGAAACCACTTATTCCATTCTACTGAAATATCATATACATGTTCCTTGGGTTGGCCTCTATCAAGTTTGTGTTTTTCGGTATCGTCAAATAATAAAAATGGCCGCAACGGCGACCCAAAATTTACATAGAGTTATATAGGAAAAGGTTAAAAATTGCATCTTCTCTGAAACCGCCTGAAAGATTTTGATGAAATTTAAGCACAATGATATGTGGGATAGTCCCTCTCAGATTAGTGTTTTTCGCGGCCGCCAGTATTCCAAGATGGCCGCCATGGCTAAAGCTAAGTCAAATTTAAGTAAATTTCAAACGACATCTCCTCCGAAACCACTGATTCCATTCTAATGAAATATCATATACATGTTCCTTGGGTTGGCCTCTATTAAGTTATGTTTTTCGTTATCGTCGAATAATCAAAATATCCGCCACGGCGACCCAAAATTTACATAGAGTTCTATAGGAAAAGGTTAAAAATTACATCTTCTCTGAAACCGCTTGAAGGATTTCGACAAAACTTAATCACAATGATATTTGAGATAGTCCCTCTCAGATTTGTGTTTTTCACGGCCGCCAGTCATCCAAGATGGCCGGGTTAGCCTCTATCAAGTTTGTATTTTTCGTTATTGTTAAATAATAAAAATGGCCGCCACGGCGACCCAAAGTTTACATAGAGTTATATAGGAAAAGGTTAAAAATGACATCTTCTCTGAAACCTCTTAAAGGATTTTGATGAAACTTACTCACCATGATATTTGGGATGGTCACTCTCAGATTTGTGTTTTTCGCGGACGCCAATCATCCAAGATGGTCGCCTTGTCTAAAATTATGTCAAATTTGAGGAAATTTCAAACAACATCTCCTCCGAAACCACTTATTGCATTCTTGTGAAATATCATAAATATGTTCTTTGGGTTAGCCTCTATCATATTTGTGTTTTTCGTTATCGTCGAATAATCAAAATAGCCGCCACAGCGACCCAAAATTTACATAGAGTTATGTAGGGAAACGTTAAAATGTCATCTTCTCTGAAACTCCTTAAAGGATTTTGATGAAACTTAATCACAATGATCTTTGGGTTAGTCCCCCTCAGATTTGGGGCCTACAGTCGTCCATGATGGCAACCATGGCTAAACTTAGGTCAAATTTAAGGACATTTATCAAACGACATATTACCACTTATTCCATTCTAGTTAAATATCATATGCATGCTCCTGTTGTTGGCCTCTATCAAGTTTGTGTTTTTCGTTGTCGTCAAATATTCAAAATGGCCGCCACGATAACCTAAAGTTTACATAGAGATATATAGGAAACATGTTTCTTGGGATGGCCTCCATCATGTTTATGTTTTTGAATCACATCATACAAGCAGAGCGTCTACAGGCCCTCTTGGGCCTCTTGTTTGTATTGAAGTTATATTAAGCCATCCATGGGAAATATACAGTAGCCATTGACTCATGTCTATTTGTGTAATTAAGGATGTTGGCTGTGCAAGTTTTAAGTCTAACTTTAAGTCTACTTTGCGTAATTAAATGCTTTAAAACCTCTCCTACAACTATAAAAAGATGCAAACCTCTAATATAAAACCCGATATTTGAAAAAAAAAAATCTTTGTTTAAAGATGGCATTCACATCTATTCATCATACAGAGATGCATCCATTTTCAAATGATACATATATAACCAAAACTTAGATGATGGATTTAAATTAAATTTCGTCGCTTATATTAGAATGATATAAACAAAAATAACGGAAAGTCAATTCAAACATCATGTCCCTGTATCATTATCGTTTTGACCTACTTCGGCAAAAACAGTTTGTGAAGAAACATTTCTGTTATAAATTCGTTGTTGGCGACCTCTTTAGTTTTATAAACAACTATATTTTATTTTCAAATAAACATAGCTATAAAGGGACACACGGCAATCTTATTTTCTTTAACACGCGGCGTCCATTTAGAGTTGCATGCATTTAAGTCATTATGAACAGTTATGTGAATATTCAAAGCAAATTAATTGTACATATTACTAAACATATTATTGTGCATGTACTTTTTGTAAGCTTTAGTTCGCCAATAATATATTAAACAACTAAGGTAATAAAGCAAAGACAAATTAAAAACTCTTTTATACAATTGCATCATGTCGATCTGCACAATTCTGCCGAGAAACAGGGTGCCTGAGATAAAGCCTTATCTCGGCAGTTACCTTCCGATCCCGTCAGGTGCACTTTTTTGATGACGTCAACACCTCTTTTGATGACGTCAGGATATATTCGATGACGTCTGGGTAGTTTTGAATGGGAAAAAAATGTGGAAATGGAGAAAAGGTAAATTAAACGATTTTAAACGATCACCATGATAAATGGAATATCATGTTAGTGCCTGATCGTATCCAGTTTATCAGGTTCAGCACGAAAAAAACGAAGCAAAAAGTTCATTTTTGTCTCAGCCTCGACTGATAAACTGGATAGGATCAGGCTCTATCATGATATTTTCTATATGTGCGAGCAAATTTGAACACAAAATGATATCCGATTAATAATTCCAGGTGCTACTGTTTGATAACTAAAATAATTTGAAAACGTGGATTCTGAAAAAAAGAACCTTAACTAAATATCAATCTGTGTCTTAGGAAACATCGATATTCAACAACCTACATGTCTAACTGCCGTTAAAGATCACGTTACACAATAGTGTGCTAAAGCGTATGAAAACTCTTAGATTAATTTATTTTGGTCTATTGCTGTCATTCAAAAACCTTTTGCTAGAGGGGAAATACTACATGTTTGGCCTGTTACAATAGTAAAGCGTGTTTAATTATACTATGTGGACTTGCTATGAAGTTTGTGAAGCACTCATCTTCCTATTAATTAATATTTTCATCAGGTATGGTACCACCGTTTATAGACAAATTGTTGGTATACCTATGGGTACGAACTGTGCACCACTTGTCGCAGATTTGTTTTTATTTTGCTATGAAAGGGATTTCATGTTGCGTCTTTCACCAGATACCCAGGCAGATGTTATTGAAGCTTTTAATGACACCTCTCGGTATCTGGATGACATACTGAACATTGACAACCCTTTCTTTCCAACCATGGTTGATAATATTTATCCTAAAGAACTTCAGCTTAATAAAGCTAATATATCTGATAATAACGCTTCTTTTCTTGATTTAGATCTCTCGATTGAAAATGGTCAAATAATTAACAAAATCTATGACAAGAGAGATGATTTTAATTTTGACATTGTTAATTACCCCCACTTGGATGGGGATGTTCCCCGAGCAACTTCTTATGGGGTATATGTGTCTCAACTTATTCGTTTTTCAAGAGCTTGTACTCGAGTTGAGGACTTAAATATTCGTAATCTTTGTATAACTAAAACTTCGTAAAACCCTTGCAAAATTTTATTATCGTAACCCTGATATTCTTTCCAAATATAAAAGTAATTTAAGGACTCTTCTGCGACAAGGACTATCACAAACTGACTTCTATGGCGATGTGATTCATAAACTTTGTAAGATTCTTGGTCATGATCACTTTTATACTAACTTTGTTAAAAAGTTTATCAAAAGAGGTTATGACCCTATCATTTTTCAACGTACTGCATGCTTGGTGGTGAACCTATTTACAGTTCGCCACTATGCTTTCCTCTTTAATTGTGCGATGACCGAACAGGCTGAGGACCCTATGATGACGTCTACCTAAAGCCCAAAAGGACGGTGACGTCTGATGTTTGTCTGCAGCCTTGTCTTGTCGTGCCTTCAAAGGTTTATTCTCTTGTTGCTCTGACTTCTGCCAAATCATTGAGTACCTTCGTTGTGGCTTTCTAAGCTATTGTTTTTTGTATTTATATATTCACGAGCATCTTTGTGTTTTAATTATATTGCCCTATTAATGCTGCCTTGTTGGTAGCGTGTTTTTGTTTGTTTTGCGTGTTTTTGGGTTTACTTTGTTCTGTGAAAGCTGCATTTCCTGTTCGACTTTTATACTTATTTTCACACAAATAAAACAACAACAATATATCATAGTCGTGTGGACTAATTGCGAACATGTATCTTATGAAATAAAAACAATGTATGCAATCAGTTTACTGACCTATCATTGGAATTGACATTAAGGAATTGAGATGGTTGAGGCACTTAACTCTTCCTGACCCTTACGAATAGGCAATACTTTAAGATAATTATGGGCATATTATTTCAAAACTTTATTTGCTGGTAATTTATTTTTTAGACAGATTAATGTTTCAACAGGTTGCTGAGGGATCTTAATAAAATGTGAGAACATTGACATTTGTCAATCCTCTGAGTATTCGATTTCCTGTCTATAGCTCATGAACAATGTAACATAAACGTAACCAATCTCATCAAAAACATAAAATAAAATTAAAATATCAGACACAACTTGCAAAATATATTTCGACCGACGAAAGTCATACAAGCGGCCGATAATAAACCAGTGTTCCTGTTCGACATTTATATTTACCTTTTTTGGTTTCTCTGTTTTAAAACATGCTAAACGGCCATTTTGCCAATTGTTCGGGTTTCCAGTTGCGCATTGGCTAAGTGTCAACTACACCCCCGTACCCCACCCACATAACCACCAACTCCCCTGTTCCATTTTGTGTGTGAATAGTCCCACAAATAACACATACGTTTCAGTAGGTTGCTGAGATGATGGTTTTAAATTAAATTTCGACCAGTATTATGTGAACGTTGACATGTTCTACAATAAACTCCATTCAATTAAACCGTTACTCTGAGAATGGCGTTCTTCTAGTAGACCCATTTGTCGAGTGGAAGTTGTCCTAGCCCGGTGCAGGATAGGGCATACACGTTGTACTCATTCATATTTATTACAAGGTGAGCAATTACCGGAATGTATACCCTGTTTTGCACCGTTAACGGTCAAACACATCTTGCTAGAATGTGTAGACTTTGATCCTTTGCGTCAAAGGTACTACAATGTTAATACTATGAAAGAGTTATTTGATACTATAGATTTTATAACTTCCTGAAAGAAATCAGACTATATAAATCATTATAATATGTCCTTATATATATTTACTGATTTATATACCCGTTGACGGGCATTTGTTGATTTACATATATAGTTTATATTACTACCTTATACTCTCTGTCACCCTTTTTAATATAAAAATTAACAGTATAATTAAATGCATCAATTCTGGTGTGGATTGCTCTTTATACGTTGACGACTTTGTTATATGTTATCGTGCAAAAAACATGAACACTATTGAGAGACAACTTCAACAATGTCTGAATAAACTTTAGACATTAAATAAACCTGGTCGGATGAAAATGGTTTTAAATTTTCTAAATCTAAAACTAATTGTATGCACTTTTGTCAACTACGTAAACATCATGAAGACCCTCATCTAACAATGGATGGGTCACCAACACCAGTAGTGGATGAGACAAAATTCCTTGGTCTTATTTTCGACCGTAAATTAACGTTTATACCACACCTTAAATACTTGAAGGTCAAGTGCCTTAAAGCTCTTAATTTACTTAAAGTTTGTCTGTTTGCGTGTTAGTTTTTGTGTTATGAAATTGTGGTTGACTGTCGTCCTTGAATGCTGCTTTCCCTGTCCGATATTTTTGTCTTATTTTGTTGCAAACACTAATTGGGGAGCAGATCGTAAAGTACTTTTACAACTTTATAGATCTCTTATCAGATCCAAGCTGGACTACGGCTCACTAATATATTGATCGACTCGCAAGTCATACTTGCAGATGCTCGATACTATACATAATCAAGGATTACGACTCGCCTTAGGTGCCTTTCGTACATCACCAGCCGAAAGTCTATATGTTGAAGCTAATAAACCATCACCTTCTCATAGACGGGACAAATTAGCCCTTCAATATGCCATTAAATTAAAATCTTACCCTTCAAACCCAACTTTCGATAATGTTTTTAATCCTAGTTATGAACCTCTTTTTGATCGAAAACCGAAGGCCATTCGACCATTTGGTCTTTTTATTAAACCAAAATTGAGACACTGAAATCGACCCATATTTGATTGCCAAGTACAAAGTACTACAACTTGGAAACACCAACTATTATTTTTAATCTTTGTAATAGTAACAAATCCAGTACAGACCCTTCTGTCTTACAAAGCAAATTTAATGAAATTAAATCGAAATACAGTAACTTTCAACATATATACACATATGGTTCTAAAGATGGAGATAAAGTAGCTGCAGCAGCTGTTGTTCTCAAGCACATCATAAAGAGCCGTCTGCCTGACAAGGCCTCTATCTTTTCAGCTGAACTTAAGGCAATTGAACATGCCTTAAATTATTTTGAGGAATCTGATGATGACCATTTTGTAATATGTTTATGCATTTTTTGACGATTGGTATCAAAAGAATATATTATTTCTTTGTATTTATTTTTAGTATATATTCAAGGCGCCGTTTAAACAACATGGAAGTTTCAGGATGGATTTTGAGCATGGGGCGAAGAAGTGTTACATGGAAGGGAATAAGCTGTCTTAAAAACAGCAATACATTTGATTTGTTATATCAAAAATAGTATGAAAGGAGAAATTTGAACATCGCCGAAAACGATAAATATAAAAAATATTGCAGTCTCGGTGTGATTGTTCATAAACGGTAGTGAAAATGCGAGCAACCGTTCACGCCCTATAGCCCCGGGTTGGGCAAAATTCAATATTTAAAGTGTTAATAACACGAAATACCATAAAAGGAAATATATTTCGATACAATTCTATTATAACACATGTTCAGAAATAGTATGCGAAACAAAAATAAACTTAGTTTATTCATGGATAAAATAATAAAGAATGTAAGAATATAATAACTTCCTTAAGACATTTATATAAAGATGACCAAACACAGTGCTACATTTCTTTGCGTTAGAACGGTGCGTCTTTGGTCAAAACATGTATAACACTGAAAAAATGCGCTCTACATTTCGTTTCGGTAGGGCTGTGGTAAATACGAAATTAGTTTAAAAACCTGTTAACTTTATTTTATTTATTTATGTATAAAGACATAAACATGCTGTACAATTATCTGAAACGATGTTTACAAAACAATTATTATTGTTATTATTATATTATTATTATTATTATTATTATTATTATTATTATTATTATTATTATTATTAATACTGTAACATCTAGTATACTATTTAGTATACTCATATTTTGGTTAGAAATCCATAAACCTCACTGTTAAATAGTTTGTATATAGTAGTTTCCTGATGTCTACGTGTTTAGAATTATATATGATGATCTGTCGCAATTGATATAAATGTATTTTGTAACTGTTGCTAATTCTGTTCTTATGTATGAACCTAAGTGAATAAAGAATTTGAATTGTATTGAATTGAATTGATTGCATACATGTGAGACTTTAATAATACGGAGTACGCGATTATTCGGTGTGACGTAATTATGGCAACAAGCTGTCATATATTTATCGTAAATCATATTTCTGAACATGTGTTATAATAGAATTATACGAACATATTGAGCTGGTATGCAGTTTCCTACAGCTGACTTAACTACTAAAACCATGATACCCTTCGTATGCAATCACTATACGGGTGTGCAGGCATACTTTTCCAGTGCATTAACCCATCCTTCTACACAACGGCATCGTTTAACCATTGAATACTGACTTCTCTTCACCATTGAAGTCATACATTCCGGCATTAAAACTGTGGGATTTATTGTTTTAGGCGCTTGTTTCAGGCAAAGTTTTTTTACTTTTCAGACAAAATACAATTCGTACCTAAATATTAGTAATATGCAAAAGACTATTTGCCTTATATTATTCTTATAATTAACATTAATGATTAAACAAATGCAACTTTTGTGTAGAAAATATATGTTTGACTTAATTCGATTGCGTCCTTTTAAGGTGGACTCACATTCATCTTCCATAGATGTACTAACATCTTCTTCCTTTATGCATATAGAAGACCTTCCGCAAAACCTACTAGTAGCTACGATTTCCTCCATTAGATAGCCCTGTAATTGTTGTAGAAAATCCGTGACGACGTATTGCAATCATCAAGAAACCGTGACTTTATATACAACGACATTGTTGTGCCGAATAACTACATAATACAGGCAGTATTGAATTTTCGTTGCGCAAACGTGACTGGTTTTCGTCTAGATTCCATTTGCACTGATACCGGCTTTACCCTCAGTGATACTCAGGTGTTTGTGTCCCACCTTTGGAATGTACATGCTGTGTATGCGGTGAGTTTTTCTAGTGTATATGATGTTTGTCATACATCTACAGCTATACTCATCAATATTTAACTAGCGTTCGACAAACTTTAAGCAAATACAAGGAAACAGCCTATTACCCGCCACGTCCACTTCCGACCCACAACTCGCCACTCCCACCCACAACTCGCCACTCCCACCCACAACTCGCCCAATAATAACAATAATAAAAACATGTTTTTAGAAGTTAACACATTAAGACAATAACATTTTTATTACAAGGTACTTATTTACAATGTGGCCCTCTGTAAAAATGAATTTGATATATTAACGTGAGACACCGAGGCCAGGATGATAACAAAGCTCACATATTCTTTAAATAGTCCAGCTATACATATGACCTTCGACATCTTATTTGAATCCTTTCTGTAATTTTTTAAGTAAGACAGGCCATTTAGTAAACATGTGCTTAGTAGCAGCGCATTAGTATTTCTATATATCGACAAAGTAGTCCCAAAATGATATTTAAAGATATTTAACATGTTTAATCAATGTATTTAATTATTGTATTTAATAGTATATTTATTGCGATTTTTTTAATTAATGCCACATCTAAATAACTGATTTAATAGTTTATTACCGACTCATTAGTTGCGTACAGTTACACGATACTACAGAGATAACTCGCATGCAGAAAGATTGGAACAAATCAGATTGCAGATTGTGTTATATAGTGTAATTCGAATTTGTAGGTAAACTAACCAACTACGCTACTGACCTGAAAGTTCAGGATTCTAGCCCCATATACTTCAAACTATTCTGTTAAACTATTTCAAATATATTATACAACTCTACTACGGACATAATCTGATTGGTTCCTGTAGTTCTACATGTTGAAAAAAAATATTTGTAATGTAAACACCAATCTTTACAAAATTCAAGGAGACAATATCAATCAAATGCAAGTCATATTCAAAACATTACAGATGATTCATTTATTCATTCATATATCTGGCGATAATATCAGTTTGACTGGATATCTGTATATAGGCGCGTGGGTGCAAGGAAAACGATCCTGCCAATGAAAGCATTTCAAATAATATTTCTTTCATAATGATATCATCATCACAAGCAACCGAGTCGATTAAAGCAACACAGGTCATACCATTACATACTTCAGACAACTTTGTTGACTTTTAACATTTAGCGGTTAAAGCATTCCACTAAACGCTATATGTTAAATTTTATAATATTTAGCGTTTAGTAATTTTTAAAATTTAGCGTAATATTTATAACATTTAGCGGTCAAACAAAAGATTTTTTTTTTGTATATGACGGTCGATTTTTTTTGTGGTGGAGGCATACCACTCACTTTTCATGGGTAGAACCAGCACTTTACACCTCCCGCCATCCGCAAGAATCAACACTTCCTCACTTACAAAGTAAAATTCCCATTTATATCCAACGTTTAGGTGTTTCTGTCGTAAGATATAAATCTGATGGCATTTCGTCTAGTGAAGACTAGTCATCAACTCTGTTAAGCTGCAACTACAGAAACGCTTAAAAAAACAGGACTGTTTGGGTCTGTGAACACATTTATATGAAATATCCATGCTACATTGAACGATGAAAGGTTCAGCGAAAATATATAAGATGAATTTTAGTAAAAAAAAATACCGCTGTTACTTAGCATTTACTTACGAGGATTGCTCAAAACGTTTTCGGGATATTTATAGTCCCTTAAGCGTAGATGCACGACATAAAACGAGTCTGAAATATTCTCGTGTTTGTGTCCATTGCTTTCGAAGTACACCGCCTCATCACAGCTTTACTGTTATGACTCGTCACAGATTTACTGTTATTCCTCGTCACAGCTTTACTGTTATGTTTCGTCACAGCTCTACTATTATGCCTCGTCACAGCTTTACTGTCATGCCTCGTCACAGTTTACTGTTATGCCACGTCACGGCTTTACTGTTATTCCTCGTCACAGATTTACTGTTATGCCTCGTCACAGTTTACTGTTATGCCTCTTCAAAGCTTTACTTTTATGCCTCATCACAGCTTTACTGTTATGCCTCATCACAGCTTTACTGTTATTCCTCATCACAGCTTTATTTGTATGCCTCGTCAAAGCTTTAATGTTATGCATCGTCACAGTTTACTGTTATGCCTCATCATTACTGTTATGCCTCATCACATTTTACTGTTATGCCTCGTCACAGCTTTACTACTATGCCTCATTACAGCTTTACTGTTATGCCTCATCACATTTTACTGGTATGCCTCGTCACAGCTTTACTTCTATGCCTCATCACAGCTTTACTGTTATGCATCGTCACTGTTTACTGTTATACCTCCTCACAGCTTTACTGATATGCCTCTTCACAGCTTTACTTTAATGCCTCGTCACAGTTTACTGTTATGTCTCGTCACAGCTTTACTCGTATGCCTCGTCAAAGATTTACTGTTATGCCTCGTCACAGTTTACTGTTATGCCTCATCACAGCTTTACTGTTATGACTCATTATATTTTACTGTTATGCCTCGCCGCAGTTTACTGTTATGCCTCGTCACAGCTTTACTACTATGCCTCATCACAGCTTTACTGTTATGTCTCGTCACAGTTTACAGCATTTACTTTCGAGGATTGCTCAAAATGTTTTCGGGATATTTATAGTCCTTAAGCTTAGATGCACGACATAAAACGAGTCTGAAACATTCTCGTGTTTGTGTCCGTTGCTTTCGAAGTACACCGCCTCATCACAGCTTTACTGTTATGACTCGTCACAGCTTTACTGTTATTCCTCGTCACAATTTACTGTTATGTCTCGTCACAGCTCTACTATTATGCCTCCTCACAGCTTTACTGTTATGCCTCGTCACAGCTTTATTGTTATGCCTCGTCACAGTTTACTGTTATGTCTCGTCACAGCTTTACTGTTATGCCTCTTCTCAGCTTTACTCTTCTGTCTCGTCACAACTTTACTGTTATGCCTCGTCACACCACCCTTACTGCTTTGCCTCGTCACAGCTTTATTCGTATGTCTCGTCACATCTTTACTGTTATGCCTCGTCAAAGCTTTACTGTTATGCCTCGGCACAGCCTTACTGTTATGCCTCGTCACAGTTTACTGTTATGCCTCGTCACAGCGTTACTGTTATGCCTCGTCACAGTTCCATGGATGTTCGAGGTCATGCTTCATGAACACTGTGTCTATATACATGTAACAATTGCAATAATTCAAACATAACCCTTGACCAAAGCATAAAGTTTAGAATGATGTATGTAGCAATTTGAACCGATTTTTTTAAAAATATTAAAAGTAAAAAGAACAAAGTTGCCGCCAGTGCTTTCATACCTAAATTGTTTTGTACATACATTTTGACCTTCTGTTTTAATATCCTATGTTTATGCTTAGAGATCTTAAATGATCATTTATTGCACATTTAAACAGAAAATGAAATTCATCCTCGAATTACATGATTTGTATATCATAATTATCTTACTCTGGAGATTAACTTCTACAGCGGACGTATTTAAATTAAAAGAAGTATTACTCATTCCCAATTTGACTGCAGCAAGCATCGGATGGTTAAACACAACGAAAGAGACAGATGAGCTTTTTATTAAATGGTTAAATCTTTCTAATATCTTTGAATGCGAATTACCAAATTGTGTAGAGTATCTAAGAAAAGGCTTTTACCGGAATTGGTACGAGTAGAACATCAAACATCTTACCAAAGAATCAGTAGTTAGCATATCATCAGATAGCACACTGTGATATGTATATACCGAAGATTGTTGTTCGCTTTATTACAGACGAACACAAAGTACAACTCAAAAGGAAACACCCGAAATGTTTAATCTCGGTGATTAAGAGGAAGTAGACATCGATTTCTTACGTCATCACGAATTTTCAGAAAAAAACCAATGTGTTTAAAGACATTTTCTATAGCTTTTTCTGCCTAACAGATTTTCTTTAAACTTTTTGTACAGTAAGTCTGTTATATATATAGACAGAAAATGCCAAGATAATGGTAGGTCACGGTCATTGTTAAAATTTTAAAAAATAATTTGTAATGCCACCGTCATGTCAATCTGTCCAAAAAGTTGAACAAGTCCATGAAATAGCTAAATAAGACATTTTTTAATTCTAATCATTTATTTATTGGTCACAATTCTGCTAAAACTGTCTTGAAGTAAAGAACATTTAATTATAATAACATTTAAAGCTCATATTTATGTAAAACCTATATTTTTTTTACAAAATCTGTTGAGACCATTACTCACAATTTATGCACAAATTAGCCCATAATGATACAATTTCCTTTTTTTTTTTTGTATGTTCCCAATAATAGAATGTTTGTATGAAATTATATAGAAATGGTATATTTGCATTTTTTGTTATGTTCCTAATAACAGAATTTGTTCAAACTTGCTAGGCACTTATTTCAACATATAGTAAGACAATATAGCAATTAAAATTATACGGACGGCGAAGCTCTCCTGCAGTAAACTTACTTGTTTTTCCACATACTATGTGATATTTATTTTTCGTCATGTTTCGGGCCGCCATTTTCAATCCGTAGGATGGACAGCAGTCGTCAAATGTAGGGCAAAGTTTTAGGCAGACAAAATGGAATACCAGTCAATTTCGTAGGTTAAGATTTTTCTATTTTTTGTTTTCGGTCTTTATTTTTAATTTTAAGCGTAAGTGAAACGTTTAATTACAGAAATATAACATTATATAAATACTTACTGTAAAAAAAGAGAGTATTTATCGAAATAAAGTACAATTTGATCGCAGGGGGGGTCACATGATCAACATATCATCACGTGGTCACAAACGCATATAAAATGATGACGTCAACTTTCGGGTGATACTATTCCCCGGTAGATTCCCGGTTATTTTGCGGTTGAAAAGAGATGGCAAATGTGATTCATGAGTGTGTTGATGTTTCTGATGGTTTAATGATTTATTTATGTATTCCATTTCGAAAGAAATGATTCCATTTCGAAAGAAATGAATAGTGTAAGTAAGTCATGAATATTGGTTTCAAGTTGAAGCAATCAATGTCTACTAATATATAATATATAATATAAGGTAAAGGCAAATAGTGTTTAAACCCGAATGTTTTACAAAATAATGTATCAAAAACAATATTTATTGTTCTCTTAGGATTTGGCTTCAAAAGCGGGCAACAAATATTAAAAGGCCACAAAGTTGCCCGACACGCTAGGGGTGTCCGGAGGCATTTCAGTAACATCTAACAGTGTTGGCTTGTAATCGTGGTAATAACATTAACTAGGACCATATACCCTATATTCTTTGCTACTTTGACTAATTGTGGTCAGTTTTTAAGACATGTCTTATTTTCTCCATTTCATTTTCCTCCTGAAAAGTTTTCAGTGCATTGCACGTAATGTTGTAGTAATTTCTGAATAGGCTTCCACTGAAAGCATTCTAGGTAAGAGGTTTTGAACATGTTCCGCTTGCTTGCTGTCCTTAATTCTTCTCCGAACACTGTTGTGCTTCCCTTTCTATACAGATGCATTGTCAGATGAATATGTAATGCACTGCTCCCATGATATATCCTTAACCTTATCCTGCATAACTCTTTGAAGCGTTTCAAATGCAGATGCTGATTCTTCTTTGCTTTTCATGTGTAATTATAGCCTATATTATTGGAGGCAATTATTTAATCAAAACATTTAGAAAATAGTTGCTCATGTTCTCCGGATGATATTTTACCAATGTGTCTAATCAATATAATAAAACCCAGATAAAATGTATCCTCTTCATCATTACTCGTAACTGCTATCTGTGACAATACCATACCACTGAGATGTACACTTCTGCATTAACCATTCAGACATTCTTCAACACTCGTAGAAGCAATTGCATCATTCTTATGTGTGTAGTTTGTGTTCGTCACAAGTGATACCTTTGGGCAATTTTAGATTTTAACAACATTTTGCAGAAATGGGGACCAGCATGATTACTAATTGGGATTGGCATTGAGTTATGTTCTAGCACAAAGTAATAGCATTATATATTTGGATGTGGGTGACAAAACAGTCGCGAAACTTTCATTTATTATTGACACTAAATATATTTAAATTAATTAATATGATTGCAAATTTGGAGGTGGAACAGTGGTTAACCTTTGCTTTACCTAGTGAATTTAAGGACTTTAGGTAACTTAAATTCGTTTTATGGTAGGGTGAGAAAATTATTGATTCAATATCACTATTACATAACATATTTGGAGGTGGGTGACATTGCAATCGCTATTTACCTTTTATTTATTATTAATATTAAAAATATAAAGAAATTTAAAATAAATTAATATTGCAAGGCGGATGACATGATAGTCACTAACCTTTTCATTAGCAAAACATCCTTCATAACAAAGTCAGATATGAAACATCATACACAATGTCACAATTCTGGAACAAAGACAGCCTGGACCTAGATACACATGATGGCAAGTTGCACATGGCATGATTGTTAAGGTAACTGCATTCAGTTTGAATGAGAACTGTTCAGTTTAATTTAAATTTGAGATCCAGAGACTTGAAATCTGTATTTTTATTTATAACATGACTTCCTGTGTGGAAAATATATTTGTCATGTTGCTCTAGTGTACTAAATATGCAAATGCAGGCCGAATAATTGTTCTTTCTTTCTTTTTCGTCCAGCTCAATGTGCATTAAAAATACGGTATTATGCAACCCTGCATCACATCGTGATATATTTTAAAATAGTTAGCTTCGCCCGTCTTGAGGCTTTGCCTTGTTCATATTAGGTCACCATGTATATCGGGATTTATTATTGTTTTTTGAAACCCTACCATTATGCTTCAATTTTTTAATTTTGTTTGAATTTTTACAAAATGTTATATTTTTCCAAAATGTTATATTTTTCCTATTTTTAGTATTTTTCTAAAAAATAGGCATTTATATAAATAAAGACAATACAAACAACTAGAAATCAAGAGCAATATTCCTGTAAATGTTTAGGAAAATCCATCCAATAGTTTTAGAAGAGAAGTCGCCCAAAATTCTGCGCATGAAAAACTACAGAAAATGCCTTTAAGGTCGAACAGGAAATGTAGCATTCATAGAACGCAGTCAATCAAAAACAAGCACAGAAACAAACAATACTTACACAGATGAATAAAAGGCAAGATATCACATCACAAACATAAAATGGTTGACAATAGGGCTAGCCTTGGAACGGTCAGTGGCAGAAAGGCTGTTGAGGGTTTAAACCAGGTCCTAGAGTGCACCCAGCCTCATCCTTACCCTAGTGTCATCCTAATAAAAAGGGACAGTGTAAATAAAGATATCCCCACCAGGTTATATTCTCTAACAAACAGTAAAGATATATTCTACACATTAACCCGTGTTATAATTGCAACACTTGATAAACAGTATAATATAGTTTAATGTGTAGGCTGTACGTTTACTGATTGTTTTGTAATTAACAGTTTAAATAATAATATATTACTTAACGTACATCTTACACGTTAATTTATATTTCTATTGTTTTTCCCAGTTCAACACAACACACTTCTCAACACACTTTGATTTGTTATATTGGTTATTCCGAATGAAGTTCAATTTTCCAATTTGAATGTGACATGTCCAGGTTAAATGTATTGTTTTAGTGAAATACAGTTATTACTGATAACAAAAATGCACAACAACTGGTACATTGCCCGCTTTATTTAATGTTCATGGTGTCAGGCAACCTCGGCTGTCACATCAGACTTTAGAAATAACATTCTCGTCTAGTCGTTGTTCATCCAAGCTCAAACTGTTTTTCCCACCTGCAGCAGAAAAACAAAATCATGAGCATCATGTCGTATGGTGTAAAAATCATCCGAGTGACAATAATGATATTGGATGTCCTCGACAGAACCGTTCCAAAAGAGCTTCAAGTAGCGGTTGTAAAATCGGTTGTTAAGTAGATGTAGGAGCCAGCCATCGTGTCATCGCCAAATAGACCAATTAATACACGCACACCACCAAGACATACATCTAGCAAAATATTATATAGGGTCCCATAGAAACCACAGCGTCCGAACGCAATGGCATCGCAGGTCCGCACTGTACTGCAAACTACGCCATCACCAAACTTCTCTCCTCGACTCAGTAGTACAGACTTCATCGTGCCATAAGAGCGTGGATACTATACATTAAATGCTTTTACTCACTAAAGCTGTAAGAAATAAAATCGTAGAAAGCAATCATTAATACGAACATAACACAGATTTTCACATATCTCTCATATTATTCGGATTGGAAGTTTCCAGTGTGTACAGAGCAATTATAGAATACATTCCTGACATATTGGCATTTGTGCGTTTAAGGACAAGTTACTGTTATTTAAATGGCGATATGCCATTTATTGTATAACATTATGTCGGTGCAATTTATAACATGATACCGGCAACTTAATTACCACTTCCTCTTTCTGTAGAAAATGGCATAGAACAAAATGTTTAGTAATTTATACAGTACAAAACATTAATTTTATCAGTATTCGCAACATAAAACGTACTGTTAAGGCTGATGTAAATTTGTTTGTACGTTTGTAGTCATGCCTTAACGAACTATTTGTTGCAGAGGTTAGGATTAATAGAGATTGTAACGATTTCTGTCCTGCCTTTGTCTGTATGATAGGGGTCATTATATGGCGTAATAGATTTAACTCGTGTTGCATTATTTTAAATTTTGTTCTATATCGAGCAATTTTCACTGCGGGCAAAGATGCAATATTGAATAGTCGTCATGTAAAAGAACCTTTTTCTAAGATCGCTCAATATAACGTAGTTTTAATTTTAATAAATAACGTACTTGTTATCAAATTGCCCAGGTAGATTTTATATTTTAACACAGGTAACTTTTTATTCAATGTTCGAGTTGTTCCTCTTCTATGTTTTTAAAGCAGTAGTTTATTGTTTTTGTTTAATATGATCATGAACGATACATTTATGTCTTGTTTTATCAATCGGAAAGTGATGCACTTGGTCCTTGAAGATGATCGACGTCGGAATTGAATGGATGCTTTACTGGAACAAGGGCTCGTTTTATAATTATTATAATTCATTTTTATCATTAAAAAATTACGAAATATCAACAAACGTGATACATTTGTTGTTGTTGACGAAGAAAATAATGCAGTTGATGTTAACATGAACATTTTGCCATTGGTCAAGCTGACCTTTTGCATGATGGAAAAATAATTACTGAAATAAAATAAAAATGATAATAAATAAATAAATTAAAAAAAAATGAAAATAATAATAATAAAAAATAATACAATAAATAATAATAATAATAATAATAATAAATACTATTATTATTGTTGATGTTCAATCGCTTGCCTTACATTTCAGTTGAAACATGCCTAAACGCCAATCTAAAAGTCCTTAGGCCAGGAGTCAGAATGTAGATGGATTGGAGAAGACTCCATAGAAGTTGCCAGAAAGGACACCAGTACCTCCAGTCTTGGATCTTGTGTTGATCATGGAAGTGGTTCGACAGGTGACGCCGCAGTTTTGTGAGTCACTCGGGGGCATTAAGCGAGGCGTCATGGTTCCTGAACCTGAGGCTCCGCACGAAGGTACGAGTACGGAGAATGCTCTTTTCTCAGTATCAGTAACGAGCATTCATGATGAGTTGGGTTCCAACATTGGGCCTATTTTATCAAGCTAGATTATATAAACGGGGAGTACGTTGATCTTATGTTATTCCGTTCAAAGCCACATGAAAACAATTTTCCAAGCCACATGAAGACAATTCAAAACATGTCTCTCTGATTGATGGGCAATTGATTTTGAATCTGAACAGGGTTCATATTTAACACGTATGTACTCACTAAATGCAAGTAAAGTTTTGCAGATTGCAAGTAGAAAATATTAGCACTTGCTACATTTTTCAAGTAGATCTAATAAAAGAAACCCTCTAGGTCTCAGTCTACATTTACTGAAATAACAGTCATTTACTAAAATAGTCACTGAACATATCTATCTTACTTAGTTAAATAGGTGGATATAAGTAAGTATAATTATACATTATTACATTCCTGCATCTAGCTGAGTGAGAAAATGTCATTATCAATGTCATCGCAATCCGTCTAAAACGAATCGAGGTTTCTAAGTTATTAATGCAATAAACTTGATTAAAAAATCAAGTAGAAAACATTCGCACTTTTTTTTTTTTATTAAATTCGATCCCTGCCTATGTCTTCGGGGTCTTAAATTGTTGATGTTCGCATTTTTAATTTAAGTAAGAGTCAGTAGTGTTATTTTTACTGGTCCTTTGGGACCAGCGAGCCCAATATAGTAGACTTTGAAGAAGAATACTGCTTAAGCCGGTGCAAGGGGGCGTGAGAGGTGTTGCTTCTTTTATTACTTCTCATGAACAGACTCAATAAAACCGAGTCTGCTGCTTTATTCTCTTAATTGTATTTGTTGCTCCCAAAGGATCACCTTTATCAGTATTTATACCAAATTTCATCCAGAGGCAACGTCTGGTTTGTTAAAATGCTAAAGCATTGTTCGTTTGGGGGCTCAACGTTGTTTTGGGCTGGATTGGAAAATATATAACAAGCAATACAAGTTGAATAAAGCCCGTAACCCGTCTTCTTGGGATTTGGTTAATGAGGAACTATGCCTATACCAGTCTTAATATTTTTAGGCCTTGAAATTGATTTTGAGAACATGTTAGTGCGTATTCCCAATGACAAATTGATCGAGTTAACGAGTAGTTAACTGGGGAAGAAAAAGGTTACTCTCAAGTCTCTGCAGTCTCTTGCTGGCGCACTGATTTTTGTGCACGTGCAATACCAGCGGCTTGTGCATTTTGTAGGCGTTTTTTTTGACGCAATGTTGGGTGAAGCACACATCAATTCATTAGAGTGTCAAAACCAATGAAATAATTAAGAACGTGGTTAATAGTTCTCGATTGCTTCAATGGTTACTGTTACTTCCCGGATTCAGTTTGGACCATCAATTTCGACTTGCATCTTTTTATTGACACTTCAGGCAATGCTGAATTGAAATGTGCTGAATTTTATTTTTCAGTGGCCAAAAGTGTGGCGCGACACAGAACTAATAACGGATATTTCTTTTCTAGAGTTGGTATCTATCGTTTTGGCATTTCAAATTTGGGGCGTTTTATTACAGGGTAAATATATTGTATTGCATACGGACAATCTCGCACTGGTCTCTATTCTAATACAAAGATGTCTAAATCTGTTAGAGTCATGAACCTTGTTCGTCCCTTTGTTTGTTGTTTAACATACAGTGTAATGCAGTTCATATCGAAGGAAAACCAATTGTATAGTTGATACGCTATCTCGTAAACAATGGGTTCGTTAAAAGCAGCGGGCTCCCAGGGCAGAACAACACCAATCTCCAGTTTCTGTATCTTTCCTAGCGTTAATATGCAGTCTCGAGCAGACAAGAATTAAGATTCATTGTTGGCTTTTAAATCGAGGGAATCTTACAATACAGAAATTAAATCGTTTGACACATTTCGGATTCCAGTATGCACATAACCTGGCCTCCAAGCATATAGCAAGTAGTTGATTTCAACGCACATTTATCTCATAAAGGCTGTGCACCCGCAACAGATCGTTCATATTTGTCGGGAATTAGTTTCAAATGTAAACTTTTACATTTATCAGATGTAACAAATCATTTCGTAATTTAAAAAACAAAGAAATAAAAACGGTTGTCATGAATCGGCTTGATAACAGGGTCGACTTACTCCAGATATTCAAGTCATGGAATGTCGGATGACTTTATCAGCGAGCTTGGGCGATGAGTCTCTAAAGCTTACAAATCGTATATCAGAGTTCCGATCGATCAGCTATTGTTCCCCTAGTTGAATTTAGAATATCTCGTGACTGCGTTATTGTGGACTCTGCAATTATTATGAAGGCGTTTACCTATGCCAGACACTCAACATTGAAAGGAGTCAGCATTAGTAATACTATTTCCGTCTCTATTTGATACTTTAATTTTGTTCGTTCTCTGTTTTGAGGCATTTTTATTTTATATTGACGAGATATTTGCGTCAGCTATTTCCTCTATATCAGGAGAATATGTGCTCTTTATTTGAGGCAGTCTCCATTTGAAGCTTTTTTCTCTTTGCGCTCTCTATTTGAGGATTTTTTTCTTTTAGCGAGATAATTGCGTCAGTCAATTCCCGTATTTTGACATATGTTTATATTTGCCAAGTACAACCTTAGTAATTCTATTTTAGTCTTTATCTGAGGCTTTCGTTTTGTGCGTTCTCTATTTTGAGGATTTTTTTTGTTTGTGTTTTTGTTTTGTTTTATATTGACGAGACATTTGTGTCAGCTATTTCCTCTATTTGAGGAGTATGTGTACTCTCTTTTAGAGACATTTTCTCCTTGCGCTCTCTATTTGAGGCGTTTCTGTTTTTTATTTTACATATGTTTCTGTTGGCCACGCAACGTATTGGTGTACCTTTATTTTAACCACTTTAATTGTTAGTCTAATTTCTAAGCTTTGTTCCGCTTCCCCCATAAATGATGGTGTCATGCAGTCATTTGCCTTTCGCAAACTGCGTCACATGTGGCAGTTTTCGCTGTCACAGCAATGATTTATTGTGTAGTTAATAAGAATGCTGACATGTTCAATACAAGAACTTTTAATTAGGTACATTTGTCTTTCTGAACAGCTGTACTCAGGGTTTATAAAGTACATCTAAATGTTTTAATTAACTACACATTTTATCTTACTTCTATTTTGTTGAAGCCGTGGCCAATATATTCCAAAAAACATAAACGGTAACTATTGATTGTATTGTTCTACATCCATCTTTAACAATACCTCTGTGCCAGACTGCAGACGGGCGCCAATTCTTCTCCCATTATCCTGTACGGACGAGCTTTCCGTTTTATATGTATCCAATAAAACAGAAGCTTGCTATTGGTATCATATAGAGTTTTATTTTATGATAAGCAATGAAATATTTTATCAGTAAAACATTGTCAAATATAGAGTACAACCAACACACATTCACAGTAAAACGAATCACAAGATATACCTACGCAACTGTAATAATATCAAGAGAAAAACACTGCGAATGTACATTATATTCAAGAAATGATTTAAAAAGGATTTTAAAAGTTAAAAGTAAATGACTGCCAATATAAATATATTAAAAACGTTGTTCTATTTGGGTATCGATAAAAAATATTTGGACTTTTTTGCAGTTGGGCAAAAAATGTGTAAAGCGGCTTGTTTATTGAAATTGCCTCTCTAAAAAGTGTTTGTAAAACCATAAAATAAAAATAAAATGTGTTGTTTTGTCGTGAATAACATATTTTATTTCATCCCGAAGTGAGAAGACATTTATATTTTCACTCATGTTTTCTCACTTCTCGATGAAATAAAATATGTTATAAATCACTCCAAAACAACACATATCCTCTACAGTATATATCTGTCTCGATGGGCGCCATATTTTGAACACAAAATAGGTGAAACAGACGTAGTGTGCTTCCTGTTTGTTAGAAGATATAGCATGGCGGGGATGGTTTTAATGCGATGACTAGTTTAAGAGTGAGTTTTGGTGCAATCTACAACCTGGTTTAACACCCCCCTCCACCACCCACATCGAGCTTGTATTTACCCTTACCGTTCCAGGGCGGTGGCCCTATTGTCAATGTGTGATGTCATATACCTTACCTTTTATTAATCTTTGTAATTGTTGTTTCTATGCGTGTTTTTGGTTGACTGTGGTCCTTTAATGCTACATTTGCTGTTCCACTTGTTTGTCTACTTTATAAAAGGTTATATAGGTACCAGTTGTATTAATTGAGCGTTATATCAAAAAATCCGAAATTGATATTGATATCTTACAGAGTTGTTGATTATGTTCAACTGACAAAAAACTCAAGTATACAAACACCTCGCAATTAAAGACAAGCATTCATCCTCGCCGACCGCTATCATGCGATTCTCATGCATAGTATCTATAAATAATAAGGATAATCGTACTGGTTATTACCTAAGAACTTGAAATGGTATAATATGTGTCTGAGGAAATAAACGTTTCAACTGACAACCAAAAAGACACACTTACAGACGCTTCCAGGTCATTATTCATTTTTCAAATCTTAGAGGTGGCCTGATAGTAATAATGATAGTATTGAAATATATAATATTAATTTGAATTGCCGCCTAGATTTGACCCTTTGTGTTTTGAATTTTAAATATACGCACTATTATTACTCCACCTTAACACTTAATTAAATAGATAACTTCTTCTTATTCTTCTTTTTCTTCTTCTTGTTTTTCTTCTTTCTCCTTCTGCTGCTGATTCTTCTTGAATCAGTAGTATTATTTTATCATGGACCATAATCCAGTCCAATACTCTCAAAATATACAATCAAATATGGCGATTATATGATTATACACTTCCGTGAATGGTCGATTAAACGGTTCTTAGATTGGATGCAACATGGCTAAGACAATTGCCTCACGACTAAGTGCTTCTTGTCTGGTTCCCGTCTGGTTTCTGTCTGGCCATTATAAAGCGTTATATGAGCCGCCATTATTCTGAATATACGTAAATTATCAAACGCCATGTTCGCCGTCACCAAAGGAATATAGCAAAAATATTTTTATAAAAATGCATCTGATAAAACCGGATAAGCTTATATTATGATCATCAGCCAATAGCTGGCATCATCTATATCCTATTTTCAAATGAACAGAACGTATGTGCAAAGAACGCTTAATTTCGTTATTGAACTATACGACACAACTTTTCAGGCTTTGCGAATTTGTATATCTTTACATTCAAAGGATGTAGGTTTGAATCCGCTATATTGTGGCAATTTCTCTAATCTTCTCTAATTTTCCCTAATTCTCTCCTATACCTATCAGTCTAGTAATATATATATGTATATATATATATATATATATATATCCAACGATGAGTCATTTTAATTATAACTGAGAAAAACATTAACTCCGCAGTGATAAATAAAGCTGATGACATTCGTTATTAGTTTCTTTAAGGTCAGTTTGGTTGATACTTTATCTTAATTATCTCAGACGTAGACCAAAACAACGAGAGGAACATAAGTGCTTTATAATCATCTGATAAAAAAAGCACTTAAGTAAATTAATCAATTTACTAGCCTTCACTGAATCATGGATACATAGACAGATCCACATCATCTCAGACAAATGTTGTTAATCGCGTCTTTTATAAGTACGAATGTATCACGGGAATGATTGTTTGAGGTATGAAACCTCCAATTACATTCTCCATTGAAATCAATGTTAAAATGTCACATATTAACGATATGCTACAGCGTTAAAACTTTAAATCAAGTATGGATCATGCATTCATGTAATTGTCATATATAAAAATAGAGCTCCACTTGAAAAATCACCAAAGACGGTGGATACATACGACATGTAAGAAAGTGTTTGTTTGTTACTAATCAGGTCAAGAGTTCGGTTGTTGGCATTTATAGTTGCTTCGAAATTTGGAAACCCTATGAATACAGTTTTATATACACCACATTAACATAGAATTGAAATTGGCAAATTCCCCTCACTTAAAATGACCCTTACCAACATATATGACGGATTACTTGTTATAATAATAAGTGTATTTGACTACACCTTGGAGGTTTATATGCAATTGATGGTGGTAAACCTTAACAACGAGTACCAAAGACGTATTGTTTTACTAATGTAACATATGTTCCTCTGTGAATTTAGCAATTTATAGCTTTAGTTCTCTAATTGAAACTCTCACAAGATCTGCAGACAACGCGGATTTGACTGGATATAAGTTGTTACTAATCCGCAAAGAACACATTATTCGAGACGATACACAATTACAGTAATTCATGTAGCTCCCACTGAAATCATTCTTGCTGGCCAGAGTATCAACTCTGATATGGAAGAATATCTGATAGAGGCTTTGACAAGCTTCAAGCTTTACATTAAATATGTATTCGAATATAAAGTATTGCAGTCATGCATATAAGAATGAAAACGTTTTTGTCGTTTATATAAATATTGCATACCATTGAGGCTTACCGTGTTTACTGTCAACCTACGAGACTATTTATTTTATTATAACAATTATCACTGTAACAAAAGAGGTATAACTCAATAAAATTCAAAATATTTTATATGTAAACAGCAATGGATATAAAGAAATACAACAAATTTAAAGAAACTAACCCCCCAAATAACGGCAATATTGGCACTACAAAACTCTACTCAGGAGTTCAGGTCATCAAATACCATATATGTGCCGATTGAAAGTATAGGTTTATTCAAGGTTTACTTAAATTTCCATTGAATAGGCGTAAAATGAATTATGAGTTGGTAACCCTTAATTCGATGCTGCAGTTTTGGGGTTCGTCTGGCTGGTTAAAGCTGTTTATATTGTGTTAATAGAGTTTGGATTCTAAAAAAAGGTAAAGTATATATATACCTCGTCGTCAGTAGAAACGGTGTACATATGTTGTAAATTTGGCTGTTGTTGGCGAGAGAGAGATAGTATAGTTTGCAACACCTCTAACGCCCCTCCCTAACTACCTCCTCCCTCCCCACTACTCCAACCCCCATCCCCACCAGGACCGGCTTAAGCGATATTCTACTTTAAAGCTACACAGATTGGGCTTGATGATCCCAAAGGACAATAAGTAATAACACTACTGATTTGTTGTCGGTGCAACTTTTTACGGCTGCCAGACAGCACTAAACAAACGCTAGTGTGAATGTCAATAAAATAATACTGAAAAAGGATCCTTTGAAAGCAACAAACACAAGCACGAGATAAAAGTGCCAGACTCGAATTTATTGAGTCTGTTCATGAGAGGTAATGTTACGTGCTGATTTGTAGTCGGTGTCACATACTTTGCTTCTATTGATCCTTGCTCATTTTGTTTCAATGCTTGTTTTGGTTCACTGCGTTCTTTGAATTTTACATTTCCGGTTCGATATTTGTATCCAACGTTGACTACGTAAGTATCTAAATTTAAGCTTGTTTGTTTGTATGATGTTTTACGTCATTTTCAACACATGTCAGGTTATATATGACGCTCAATTGATTTTCCTGGGTAGAACCAGTACTGTACCCCTCCCGCCATCCATACGAATCGACACTTCAGTGGGATTCGAAGACGCGAGAAGGTTTACAACGCAACGCCGTTAACCACTCGGCCACTGAGCACCGTTACATAGTGCCTATAAAGTGAGAGGACAACATATTATTTCCCCCTTGAAATAGGTACTTTTATCGTTTTTTCTTTTGACATTATGATATATAGTTTATTTCTAAAGAGAATATATTAATTATTCATTTAAAATATGTCAAAACATAAACATATAATTAATCACACCTGTTTGCAATATTAATTTGAAATAATCCGTTATGCCTCGTGCGTGCCAGTTTCAATTAGCTATGGTCAGCAATGGAAGCTGGAAAATGGCAATATGACCTAAGCAGTTAGTGCAATTATTAAAACCCAATTCAATTTAATTTTTTCCTAAATTATGAAATTATACAAACGTCATCAGCGGTTGCAATCGCGAACGCTTGGCCAGTCCCGTCATTCTTCGGGATCCGTAATGCTGCAAAGCAGTGTACGAGATGTTGCGAATGCAGCGGTTGATATTTTGAAATGTATCACTCTTGTCTATGGGTATTTTACTTGGGCTGTTTACTTTGGTACAATACTACCTGCTTCACTTCTGGGTACAATACTTGTATGCGGTAGTGCGAACGTAAATATATACTGAACAAAATAAATTTAGCACATAAAATACATGTCTATTCCATAGACGAGATACAAAGCCATGAATGTTCAGGGTCAATGATAAAGTGAAATAGATATGACAATTATTATTGCTGCAAAGTCATTTGTAAACAAAGTCGGTGATAAAATTAAGCAAATATGTTGGGAACATGCATTTATAGGTTATCGAAAATCGTTCTCATTTCAATGAAAAATGGAGATAGTTTTAAAATTAAGAAGTTTGGAATGTCTTTGTTTGAGAATATCAATGTTGTGTGAACACATTTTAGCGATTTCTAACAATGCCAGAATGAGAAATTATTGTCAATGGCGAACATTAAATTTGTTCAAAGATATACGTTTGGATATAAATAGTTTTTATTATATGGGAGGGAACTCTGATAATTCGCTTAGAAGATAATAAAATAACACACTATTTTTAAATTCACATCCTTCACTAGCATTTCTAAAAGCTTCAAACAATTATATCAATGTTTAAATGTGTAATCTATGTCGCTAAAATGTCGTGCTAAACGTTTTTTGTTTAGTATATTATTCTAACTGATATTTTGAACTGAACTACTTTGTCTTTACAAATTTGCCCCAATTATCCTATTTTGAGAGTTTTAAGATGGTAAAAATAAAAAATATAAATGTTAAATTTCTAAATCGAATAGTTTGCTCAATCAGAAAAAAATTAGCAAAGAACCATCGGGACACACAAAGTTTAAACACTGTTGTCGTAAAATCTAAAGAAAATATCAATATTGCATGTCAATTTCAAAACATGTTGCGATGTTAATGGAAACAAATTAGGAAACAAATTAACTAATTTCTTTCCGACATGTGAACTCTTGAGTCATTAATATTAGAACGAAACTCCTACGTTTCTTTGAAAGTATAAACTGTTGTCTAATTTGGTACATTTGCTAAATAATCTTTCTAAAACTTACACATTAGGAAATGACATTTCATAGGGCATATTGGATTGGTATGTCTAAAAATGGTTTAAACTGCCAATTAAAATTTAAGCTAAAATAAATAAATAATAATATTTTAGTTTTTTGGAAATATTACATTACGCTACAAGACTGAATTTAAGCACAACAATTTAAGTAAGATATACACATTTCGTGAATAGTCGGTTGCGTTGGACCATTGGATAGCACGGTCGACTTCGAATCCAGTGATCACTGACTACAGTCTCAGTAATACTTTGGTTTTTCCTTAAGCAAGACACTTCCATAGCTTCGTCTGTCGGATGGGGACTAAACCCGACAGGCAAACTTTAAAATATAAATTTCAAGGGTATTTACAAAACAGAGCCAGACACAAAACTTAAAATTAATCATTATCATATCTGATATATATAACAACGTTTGTTTATTATGTAATATTGTGGACAGTCTGAGGCTTGGAAAGCCTAAGATATTGCAATATGGTTCATACTGAACAGTTTAATTTTGTATGTAATAGTCGTTAAGACTATATTAAAACATATCCAACATAAGCAATTTACAGAGGCAATAGTTTCAACATGGATACCATGTAAACACAATCCCCACTAGTACATTGTTTTAATACCATTTATAGTTTCATCATGGATACCATGTTAACACAATCCCCTCTAGTACATTGTTTTAATACCATTTATAGTGTCATCATGGATACCATGTAAACACAATTCCCTCTAGTACATTGTTTTAATACCATTTATAGTTTCATCATAGATACCATGTAAACACAATGCCCTTTAGTACTACATTGTTTTAATACCATTTATAGTTTCATCAAGGATACCATGTAAACACAATCCCCTCTAGATCATTGTTTTAATACCATTTATAGTTTCATCATGGATACCATGTAAACACAATCCCCTCTAGTACATTGTTTTAATACCATTTATAGCTTCATCATAGATACCATTCTAACACAATCCCCTACAGTACATTGTTTAAATACCATTTATAGTTTCATCATGGATACCATGTAAACACAATCCTCTCTAGTACCTTGTTTTAATACCATTTATAGTTTCATCATGGATACCATGTAAACACAATCCCCTCTAATACATTGTTTTAATACCATTCATAGTTTCATTAGGGATACCATGTAAACACAATCCCCTCTAGTACATTGTTTTAATACCATTTATAGTTTCATCATGGATACCATGTACTACACACAATCCCCTCTAGTACATTGTTTAATACCATTTATAGTTTCATCATAGATATCATGTAAACACGATCCCCTCTAGTACATTGTTTTAATACCATTCATAGTTTCATCATGGATACCATGTTAACACAATCCCCTCTAGTACATTGTTTTACTACCATTTATAGCTTCATCATAGATACCATGTAAACACAATCTCCTCTAGTACATTGTTTTAATACCATTTATAGCTTCATCATAGATACCATGTAAACACAATCCCCTACAGTACATTGTTTTAATACCATTTATAGTTTCATCATGGATACCATGTAAACACAAATCCCTCTAGTACATTGTTTTGATACCATTTATAATTTCATCATGGATACCATGTAAACACAATCCCCTCTAGGACATTGTTTTAATACCATTCATAGTTTCATCATGGATACCATGTAAACACAATCCCCTCTAGTACATTGTTTTAATACCATTTATAGTTTCATCATGGATACCATGTACTAAACACAATCCCCTCTAGTACATTGTTTTAATACCATTTATAGTTTCATCATAGATATCATGTAAACACGATCCCCTCTAGTACATTGTTTTAATACCATTTATAGTTTCATCATGGATACCATGTACTAAACACAATCCCCTCTAGTACATTGTTTTAATACCATTTATAGTTTCATCATAGATACCATGTAAACACGATCCCCTCTAGTACATTGTTTTAATAACATTTATAGTTTCATCATGGATACCATGTACTAAACACAATCCCCTCTAGTACATTGTTTTAATACCATTTATAGTTTCATCATAGATACCATGTTAACACAATCCCTCTAGTACATTGTTTTAATACCATTTGTAGTTTCATCATGGATACCATGTTAACACAATCCCCTCTCGTACATTGTTTTAATACCATTTATAGTTTCATCATGGATACCATGTTAACACAATCACCTCTAGTACATTGTTTTAATACCATTTATAGTTTCATCATAGACATCATGTAAACACAATTCCCTCTAGTACATTGTTTTAATACCATTTGTAGTTTCATCATGGATACCATGTAAACACAATCCCCTACAGTACATTGTTTTGATACCATTTATAGTTTCATCATGGATACCATGTAAACACAATCCCCTCTAGTACATTGTTTTGATACCATTTATAGTTTCATCATGGATACTATGTAAACACAATCCCCTCTAGTACATTGTTTTAATAACATTTATAGTTTCATCATGGATACCATGTAAACACAATCCCCTCTAGTACATTGTTTTAATACCATTTATAATTTCATCATAGATACCATGTAAACACAATCCCCTCTAGTACATTGTTTTAATACCATTTATAGTTTCATCATGGATACCATGTAAACACAATCCCCTCTAGTACATTGTTTTAATACCATTTTTTTTCATATTAATGTACATTCTAATACACCCGCACTCTATAGCCTAGTTTAAAATATCTCGTTATATTTAACGATATATCACTGTAATTTTTGCAACGTTAGGAAAATAAGCATTGCGTTATTTAAGAAATAAAACATCGTTCACTGTGCATTATTTATAATATATCACGGTTTGTCGTTCAATTGTAAACAATAATTTCACTCGCCCTTCGAGCTCGTGAAATTATTGTTTACAATTGAACTCCAAACCGTGATATATTAAACGATAATTCACAGTAAACGATGTTCTATTTCTTAAATAACGCCGATAAAGAAACCACTCTTCGTTTCATAATTCACTGATGGTTTGTTTGTGCCCTCTGGTCTGTAGCATTTTCCTTCATCTTCAAATTTTAAAATTAAAGTTATAACACGATAAATGTATAACTAACACAATTAAAGGATATATTGGAGAACTGCGTCAATTTATAACATAAAACGATTAATACTAGAGTAACGTGAAGCTTGTATCGCCTCCAGTTTTCAGCCTTTAGTGTGATACTGGAGATATGGCTTGTGGTTGTTAAAATAATTCTGGATACATCCTCAGGTGTTTCTTATTATGTTTGTTTTTATATATATTTACAATAACATATACGTGTATGGATTCCTAATTTCTCTGGATGTGGACCCGATGGGTACGAACTGTGCACGTCTTGTTACAGATTTGTTGCTATAAAAGAGGTTTCATGTTGAATCGTTCACCAGCTACTCTGGCAGATGTCACCGACGCTTTGGATGTAAGAGTGAGGTTTAGTGCGCACTAGAATGTGTTTGAAACTCCAAACGGCCTTTTCAGTCACTGACCGTTCCAAGGCCCTACCTCCGTGCCACTGACCGTCCAAAGGCCATACCCCTCGTGTCACTGACAGTTCCAAGGCCCTACCCCTCGTGTCAATATGTTTATGTTGCCGTTGTCAAATACTTTGCTTCTATTGTTCGTTGGTAATTTTGTTTGAATATGTGGGTTTGGTTCACTGCGTTCTGCGAATGTTACATTTCCTGTTTGATATTTGTATCTAATTTGTTTTGCTACGTTTCTTTGACTTTTGTATCTACAAAGTGTATACATTACAGAACTTGTGTTGAACCCCCAGTGGCCATTTTACCACTGACCGTTTCAAGGCAGTAGCTCTATTAGACTTTTTTTTTATCTGCCTTTACTTGTTATTTTGTTGTCTTGTTTGACAGTGTCCCGCCAAAACAACGGATCAAAAAGACGTCAAGTTTATGTTTGTCGATGTTTTGGTCTGTCGTCTTAGCGTCTCAATATAATGAAATCCCCTAAAGACAACACATACACATCGACATAACCAAAGTCTCCACGCAACAGGACAACATGAGGACTTCTTCTAAGTCTCGTCTTTCCCCCATTACTTGTCGTTATTTGTTATGTTTTTATGTCGTCCCTCCAACACGACAGAATACGAATAGAAAAGAAGGCAAAAATTACCCATCATTGATAGGTAAATAATAAATAAAAGAAGATTAAAAGTCGAACAGGAAATGTAGCATTCAAAGACCACAGTGGACCAATAGCGCACATAGAAACAAACAATAATTACAAAGATGAATAAAGGACAAGATATGACATCACAGACATGAAAGAGTTACCGCCTGGGAATGCTCAGTGGCAAAGGGCTGCTGAGGTTTAAACCAAGTTCTAGGATGCAACAAACCTCACTCTTGCCCTATTGTCATCCCAATATACAACGGAACAGAGTAAATAAAGATATACCCGCCTTGTTCTATTCTCTAACAAATAGGCAACATAAGTATAAAACATACATGGTCACGTATATATGAATATAAAAAACAACAGCTTTGAAAACCACAAAGATAAAATAAAGTTAATATATATGTCAAAATACGCCATAAAGATGTTTATATTTAATACGTCTAGGTCAACTCTTTTGTCTTTGTGATGTCTTATTTGGCCTTTTATTCATCTTTAAATGTATTCTTTCTTTGTGTGTGTGTGTGTGTGTTTGTGGTTGACTGTCGTTCTTGAATCCTGCTTTTCCTGTTCGGTTTTTATATCTATATTTACCTACGTTTATAAACGTGTTAATTCCAGTCAAATCTAAAGTTGATTATATCATCCTATTCGAGTTCCGTTCTATCTGTATGAAGGTTTTATTTTCTCCGACGATATAATTTGGTCCATCAATCTTTGAACGGACTTCTATATCTCATGATCCTTTACCGACCTAAATATAACATTCCTCGACTGGATCCACAAATTATGTTTCTACTTTCTTTAGATACATCACCTTAATTCATGTGTCAACTAAAATCAAAGATAAGATATCCCACTATATTGATTAACAGTTCATTAACTGCATATTGCAGTTCCTTTACTGCATCTGGTTAATAACATATCAGGGGTCACCCTTTATCCTAACTGGTCCAGAATAGTTCGTCAGTTGTTAAGCCAGTCCTTCTATGTATGTGACGTCGCATACGTTCAGATGTATATTTACTGAAACGGACAAGAAACGCTACTCGGGAATTTCCGATATATATTTTATATATTGCATACCTAATTCCACATAATATACAAAGAAATCTTAAGATGTTTTTTTAAAAACAAAGTTGCAGTTAGTTGTGATTTTGTAGACGTTTTAATCACAGTATACTTTGTAACAAGAAATTCATGAATGTTGAAGTTCCTCTTTGAAAAATTGAGCCATTTCATTACTGTATTTATTGTTAAGAGCTTGCAACATTTTGCATACTAAGTTTGCTCACATGCTTGAGCCAAATGCGTACTTTGTCAATAATGAAACTTTGAAGGAATACTAAATGAAATGCTGTGTTATGCGTGGTTTTAGTCCTTTTTTCCAAAAAGGGAAGGTCTTACGTAGCCATGTACCATTCGATTAACAGCAGCATAGTGTACATGCAATATCAGTATATTGTACATACACTATATAGCAGCAATTCCCGAGTTGCGTTTCTTTTTCGTTTCATACGCTCTACTTTAACATCATCGACATTAAGGTCATACCCAATTTGTACCTAGAAAAATGTTTTGCTCTCAAAACATCCAATAAAAAACAATTTGATGTATATCATCTCCACTAAATAGTCAGTACGCATTACCAGAACATTTATCACGTGAACAGATATTCTAAGACAAGAAAATTGCATTACTAGTCTGTAATCATTAATATGTTATCTTTAATATACGTATACTTTTATTTGTTACACGAAATTAATCTTGACATAACTATTGTCCCTTATAATTTTGTTTAATTAATGAGATCAGACCCTAATAATAAAAAAGTAAAGTATGTACAAAAGTTGAACAAACTACTATTCATAGAATGCAGTCAGCTAACAGCACGCGTACAGAACAAACAACAATTATAAGGAAAAAAGAGAAGTAAGGTATGCTACAACACAAACAGAAAATTTTTGACAAAAAGGGTACCGCCATGGAACGGTCAGTGGCAAAAAGGTCGCTGATGGGTTTAAACCAGGTTCAAGGGTGCACCAAACCTCACGTTTACCCTATTGTCATCCCCCAAAAAAGGCACCGCTAGTGTAAATAAAGAAATCATGTCAGAAATACTCGTAAAACACGTTATGATATCATCTTAAACAATGTCATAACTTCTTGAAATAATGTATGAACCCATTACAAATGTTTACGAATGTTTGCATGTGTGCCACGTGGGGTTTAAAAATGAGATATAGGGTCCTATAGAAACCACAGCGTCCGAGCTGCAAACAAGGACTTGACAATACAATGAAACAGACAAAAAAAAAACAGAAAGGGTGGTGAAGACAGGTTTACCGACTTGGAACGGTCAGTAGGCAATAAGTCCTACTGGTTAGTTTGAATCGATTTTATATGTGCACAATCCTCGCTATTATCCTGTCTTCAACGCCCAAATAGACAAGACAGTGTAAACAAAACTACATCCCATCAAAAGGAATTCTCTAACAATAAAGACCACATCCTGAGAAACTAACTAAAGAAACACGTTCTACGATGCACCAAACCTCCCACCAATTTAATTACCATTCCAATAAAACGGAAAAATGTAATTTACGAAATCCCCACACGACTGTACTCACTTACACAGACCTAATAACAAATATATGGGAAACTTCCTATCTAATCCAATGAAACAGCCAAATTATCACTTTCCTTTAAACTCCTTTTTTGTCAAAAAATGTTGAAATACGGAAAATACCGTCAATCTTTAGAAAGAAAAATAAATGTTAGATGGGTTTTGATATTATTATAACGTATGATCATAAAACTCTTCACTATATGTGTTAAAGTCGAACATTTTTTTGTGTTTAATTTCCACACTGAGACCCCTGAAATTTAGATACATTTCACACTTTCCTATCTATTTATTATTAGGTCTGTGCCTCTTACAAACTAGGCTGCATCAATACGAGATGGAAATCACAGAGATGTATAGCAACAATGAAATAAATAGTTTAAGGTGCAACAAAGTCAAACGGTTTAGTGAAATGTATTAATGTCGTTTCATAAAATATATTTAAAAAAAAGTAACTAGCCAGATATAAAAAAGGCGAATAAATCGCTGACAAAGAGATTCGCGAACTTAATTACATGCAAATATTAATCAATCGACCGTACGGAAACGTGTACATTGATATGGATTCATTCCACACGACAAGGTGGCATTACAGCTGAAAACGTGGTCTATGAAAATAATAACACAAGTCCATAAATATGTTCATCACTTTCGAAGACTCATAAAGCACCTTTATTAACAGCACTTTGTTTGCCACACTATGTCATCATGGACCGGAGACATGTCACACACTATGTCATCATGGACAGGAGACATGTCACATATTTATCTTTAGTCAAACAGGATAGTTTTACAATTAAAAAATGTCATCAACGCACTTATCGTATTTCAAATGATATGGCAGACGTTCAGTAACATCTTTTATCAAAATGGAATTCTCAGATGTATTATTTTCAAAGAGATAGCGTTTAGAAATACAATACTCAAAACAAAACGAAATAAACTTTACACTCTATTCCACCACAACTTCCTTTTCGTATAAAAGGCAATATTATTATTGATTCAGCATCATCGTTACTGAAATGTGCATTATCTGTACTCTTGTTTCAATATGAAACAATCTAAAGAGTTTGCAAAAGATTAATTTTGAAATTTCTTCATATTTCTAGTAGGAAGGCAAAAAATACAAAAAGATACAGAGGACGAGTTCTCTGCTAAGATTTACACTTTCTGGCGGAAATATATTTGGTTGTTTTGGAAATAAGTTCAATAACTATATAACTTTATTTTCTGTTATAAATGCTAAATAGTGTATGTGTGTTTCTTTTGCAATTCATTAGGATCCCTAGAGCACGTGTCGTCATTTGTACTGAAACATGCTGTGTATTTTTAATTGAAGTTTAACAAATATCTGAATTTATTGAAAGAACTCCTACAAAATTATAAAAACGTCATTGGGATTTATTATCAATCTCAGTTTATTTAGACATTAGGAAACATGGTATACGAAGTTTATCATCGAAACAAACCAGACAAATATTGATAACATAACGAAAGGACAACTATGTTAGTCGGGTAGTTATCTGTGTCAATTTGTAACATACGTTGCTCTTAGCGTCAATTTATGACGCACGTTGTTCTGTGTGTCAACAATGTGTGACGCACGTTGCTCTTTGCGTCATTTTGTGACGCACGTTGTTCTTTGTGTCAATGTATGACGCATGTTGATCCTTGTGTCAATTGGTGACGCACGTTGTTTTGAGTGCCAGTAATGTTGTACTAAAATAGATGAAAACAAAGTTTAAAGACGTACTTCTGCGATTCGGCTAGTGGTAAATTAGGCGTATTAATTCCCAATGTCTTCCTTCTATATACATTTGGTTCGAAGAAACTCCCTTAACAACCTTGCGGGACTCAGTGGTTGCTCAGTACGCTTGTAGATACATCGTGTACATCGTGAGGTTTTCTATATATCTGTATAACAGCATTTATCGTTTTATAATTTCACTGGATGTTTGGATGACTTTATTGTTAGAGATTACCTTTTTTAAGGGATGTACTTTTATTTACACTGTCTTATCAATATTGGCGCTGAAGACAGACCATTTTGACCACAGGACTTCATTAAACATGACAATCTAGAATTTAACAATCATTGTTTATGTATTAAAATGTTCTAAACATCCACATTGACAAACCCATGTTATGAACAACTGTCGAGATATCAACACTACTGCTCTAACGTGGAACGATATATGACGCATGGGGATACATTGATATTCGTTCATAATTGTTAGATCACAAGTCACTGACAACGTTAATAACTTGGTAGGATGCCAATCCCTTTCCCTTGTATCTGCCGAGATTCGATTACTCATCCTTATCTCTGACAATAATAATATATCAATGTAACCTGGTTAGAGTAATAATTTACCAGACTGACTTTTAAGTCTAGTTATAGTCTGGTCCTGCCTAGCATTTTTCTTTTTTTCCCTAACATTGTTTAGAGTGGCGGCCGTAAAGGTGTTCCAGCGCTGCGAACCAGTAGTGTTTACTGATCCGTTAGGATAATTGAGCTAAATCACCATGGCTTTAAGAATACATATACACTTGTGCTAGAGAGCGTGGGAAGTTTTCCATCTTCTATTACCTCTCCTGAACAGACTCAATAAAACCTGGTCAGCTACCTTTGTCTCTTGTTTGTGTTTGTTGCTTCCAAGGAATCCCTTTCCAGTATTTATTAACTGATACACGGGGGCGCCGGGGAAGGAATTCGGCCTTCGGTAGAATTAATTAGAGTCAATATACTGTCATGCACCATCTGGCACCTTGCGCTACATCGTTCACACTAGTGTTGGTTTAGTGCTGTATGTCGGTTGTAAAAAGTTGCCCGACTTCAAGTCAGTAGGCGGTAATATAACAAATACTGAAAACGTGATCCATTGGAAGCAGCAAACACAAACAAGAGAGAAAAGTAGCAGACTCCGTTTTAGTGTCTGTTCATGAGAGGTAATTTTAAGATGCAACATCTCACGCCTCCTAGCACCGACTTAAGCGATATTCTAATTTCAAGAAGAGAAAAAATAGCAGACTCGGTATTTTTGAGTCTGTTCATGAGAGGTAATCATAAGATGCAACACTTCAGGAGTTTTAAAGATCATTATTAGTATAAACTATTCTATAGGGTGTTTTCCCTGAGTTTTATCAACAAAAGAATAGGTTTGTAAAAATGAAGTAGTTATTTTTGCAACAAATCTTTGATTGCTTGATGAGTCGTGGATGGCAATTATGTCGAATTTCATGAACGGTTTGCTTCCTCCCACATTATACCTATATTTACTCAGTTAAAACTGCTTTCTTTTCAGAGTGAATTAAACAGCATCACTTTACAAATTGGAAGATTTTGAGAAAACGGCAGTGTAGCCTTTTATCAAAAAAACTTTCAACTGGTAGACGTTCATCGGCGTAGTTACTATTAAGCCAAATAGGCCCGGGCCTATACATCAATTTGAAAAATGAAAAAATAAAAAGTCCCAAATTGAATAAAAACTAAAGCCGGGGAGGAGCTGGGTTTGGCGGGGAGGGTTAAGGATCAACATGTGTTTCCTATTTTATTTTACAGTGTAAGGTAATTCAACTTTGCCAAATGTTAATTCTCAAATTTGTTAAAAACATAATTCTTCAAATACTACACACGTGTTCTGTCAGATATACTCAATACAGAACCATTACATAGCCGGGGGAGCGGACCCCCATCCCCCCTAGTTTGTCGGGCCTAAATATGCATTTCAGGTCAGCCACGCCCCTGATGTTTGTGATCTATGGTCGTCCTTCATTTAGCTATATAGATAATAACAACAATGTGCCAGCGTTCTATCTTAAAAGGGTGTGTCAGGCTTTTCGTAGCGATCTATGAATTTGACTAACAATTGAGAAATAATGATATTATCTATTCTAAAAGGTTAGAAAATAAAATATGTTCAAACCAGTTATTTTATATATGTTCCTCATTTATTGTGTTGCATAATGTATTGTCGAGATCATCAAACGTAAACGATTAATGCACTTTTATAAAATAATTGTCAACAACAATGATAGTTTCCATTTATAAAACATACACTGAGTAGCTTAAAACTTAAGGCAATTAATAACAGACACAACGGAAGTTATCGGACAAAACTATGGATGCTAATGAATGAGCCTTCAACTGACTCCTTGGTTAAAAGGATATCCATTGTGCGCATTAACTTATGTGCTATATTAACCTGACTTCTATGGTGTTGTGACATATTCACAAACGTCTTAAGATTCTTGGCTATAATCACTTCCATATAATCTTTACTAAACATGTTAAAACGTTTATCAACAGGGGTTCTGACCCTATCATTTTGCAACGTATTGCATGTTTAGTGGTTGACCCATTTACAGTTTGCCGCTATGATTTTCTCGTCGTACCTTTACCGGTTTGTTCTCTTGTTGCTTTGACTCCTGCCAAGTCACTGAGTACTTGCTTTGTGGCTTTCTAGGCTGCTGTTTTTTATATTTATATCTTCATTTACACTATCCCGTTTTATTTGAATGAAAATAGGGTAGTACTGGAGCTTTGGTGCACTCTAGAACCTGGTTAAAACCTCAGCGGCCCTTTACCACTGAGTGTTCCCAGGCGGTAACCCTATTGTCAACTATCTTATGTTCGTGATGTCATATCTTGCCCTTTATTCATCTTTGTAATGAGTGTTTGTTTCTATGTGCGCTGTTGGTTCACTGTGGTCTTTGAATGCTACATTTCCTGTTCGACTTTTATATCTTCTTTTATTTATTATATACCTATCAATGATGGGTAATTTGTTCCTTCTTTTCTATTCGTATTCTGTCGTATTGGAGTGACCGTTTTGTTTCACTGACCATTTCAAGGCGGTAGCCCTGTTATCAAATATTATTATGTTTGTGATGCCATAGCTTGCTTTTCAATCACCTTTTTAGTTGTTGTTTGTTTCTGTGAGCGTATGTGGTTGACTGTGGTCCTGGAATGCTACATTTTTTGTTTGACATTTATATCTTTTTTTACTTTTCGAAGAACCAGGTAAAATGTACACATGTTAAGCCAGATTTCATTAGAAAATCTATGGTGACTGAAAATCAAAATGCTAAGGAAGTATTTGATTCGACATGATTTATCGTGATTGTAACTGATAAACCCACTTTACTAACCATCGTTAGTTTTTTATGTGTCACTCCCTAACCTATTTTGCGTGGCCCCATGTGCCGAAACAGAATGTAGCATTCACAGAAACTGTCATCCAAAAATACGCATACAAAACGAACTACAACTACAACGACAAATGGAACCAATTTATGCGACACCAGAAACATAAAAGCCTTGACAATAAGGGTACTGCCTTGGAACGGCAAAAGGTCAAAGGTGGTTTTCTGCGACTAGACATTTCACAACCCTCATTTTATGGAGATGTGGTCTATACACTTCGAAAGTTAAAGGGGTCTGACGGGTTTCCTGACCGCTTTACAAATTGAATCAGGAAGTTCGTCAGAAAACAATATAACCCTTCGGTTGTACAGCGCACTGCATGTTTAGTGATTGACCCCTCTACAGTCAGTCATTACGCTTCACTTTTCACTTGTTCGATGACTGGACTACCTCTTGGGACTCTATGATTGCACCAACTGAAACACCAACTAAGGGAGGTGGGTGCATGAGCTTTCGTCCCTCGGGTTTTCTGGTCGTACCCTAGATTGGTTTTCTCTTTCGCTGCAACTACTATGGTTGTTCAGTACGATGCTGGATACATCCTGAGATGTTTATTATTTTGTATGTGTTTCTTTAGTAAGTTTCTCTGGATGTGGAGTTTATTGTTAGAGAATTCCTTTTGATGGGATGTAGTTTTGCTTACACTGTCTTGTCTATTTGGGCTCTAAAGACAGGATAATAGCGAGGATTGTGCGTATATAAAATCGATTCAATCTAACCAGTAGACCTTATTGCCTACTGACCGTTCCAAGACGGTAACCCTGTCTTCACCACCCTTTCTGGGTTTTTTTTTGTCTCTTTCATTGTATTATCAAGTCCTTGTTTGCAGTACAGTGCGGACCTACGATGCCATTGCGTTCGGACGCTGTGGTTTCTATAGGACCCTGAATCTATTTTTTTAAACCAGAAGAAGTATTATTTCGGAAAGGTTTATATTCATCAGCTCAGTGTTAGCCTGTGTTATATTTAAAATTTGAAGATGGTGGAGAGCGACCTATGTTCCGTTGGCATTTTACATATACCGTTCCATGGCGTTTTATTTCTCATTACCACCGTGTATTGAAATTGATAGGGAAATAAAGAATGACGTTTCCCTATCGAATTGTCATTTCATAATAAAACATAGTTTTTAGTGGAATGCACGTTCGGCTCTGATTCCGGTTACCACGGTTTCGAGCCCCAATTTCACACTTCCCTTAGCTCGTCCGTCAGGTGTAGATGTAAACCGCTATCCCATGTATCGGAATATATCATCCGAGCACGCTACTGAACCATAATAATCAATTCGATAGTAAGGCTAGGGCACGGTTTTCGAATTCATAGGCATGCTTCCCCTCGCTCTGGGGATGCCGATAAGCCATTAAACAATAGTTCCAATTAGTTTATCATACATGACCGTGGATGCAATAACACAATGAAACTGAATTGAATTGGTTTTAATTCAATTGATTATATTCTTCGTAGTTTAATGTCTCTTTTATTGTTTAACGTCCATTCATTGTTCAGGATTGTCCGCATACACCATTGACATGTACAAGAACCATAAAGAGATTTTAATATGTTTTTGGCCAGGCAAGCATACTGGATAACTCTTTGACCGTCGTCAGTTATTAAACTTAGGCTCTTTGCTAGTTTGCGCTGGACCATACAACCAACATATTGATAAATTTGATTGTTTAAAATGGAAATGACTTTCAAAATTGTCAACTTTACGTCAACACTTACACAGGTTCTAAGTGAACACCATTATTAACAAACCCGAAACCTTACCAAGTGGACAAAATGGCTATGAATCGATCCTTTTTCGATAATTTTGTTACCTCTCATGAACAGACTCAATGCAATTGAGTCTGCTACTTTTTACTCTTGTTTGTGGTTGTTGCTTCCAAATGAACCCCTTTTTAGTATGTATTGACTAAAGTTTGTTTAGTGCTTAGTGGCAGCTGTAAAACGTCGCCCCGAGTACATATCAGTAGTGTTATTAATTATCTTTGTGATCATCACTCCCAATCTGTGTGGTTTTAAAGTAGAATACCGTTTAAGGCGGTGCTAGGGAACGTGAGAGGTGTAGCTTCTTACATTACCTCTCATAATCAGACTCAATACAACCAAGTCTGCTTCTCCTATCTCTTAGTTGTGTTTGTTCCTTCTAATATATATTTAATGAGTACGACCATTAGTAAAACCGACGCACGTATTGATAAGTTATCGGCCTTGATTAAGTGATTTGTTCGTGCCGGCCCATTATTTGTAAACCACTTCAGGGATTAACTGAGGTAAAACGTTACATATCATGGTGTACTTCACAGAACAGTTGGTGTCATAATTATGTTCCTGATTATAGGTCAGCATCAGCTAATATTCTGGCCCAGATCTCGTAAACCCGTTGCAAGAACGGAATGAAACATCTGTACACATCAGTAATAGCAGAGTGTTGCAAATTCATGGTTCAGAGTCATGCAATTTTAGTATCTGTTTCAATTTACTTCTCAACGACCCGCGTCGGTCACTACGCTCCCTCCCTTTAGGTTTCTTAATGGTAAAGATTTCTCTTCATAGCCTCTATCCTATACATAGTTTTCTTGCATGCCGGACAAGGATATCCGTCATTTTACCGGTGCTAGATATTTCCATCTCACTCTAGGGTCGAGATAAAAATTCACGCGCGCACCAACATCCAGCATGCAGGAAAACATGCAAAACGTTAGTAGCTGGCGGCTAAATGTAAATAATGTAAAAATCAGAACTGATGTGCATTAACACCGAACATTTGAGCATAAATTATTAAATAAATGCTGTAACGTTCATGGTCTATTTATCGTTTGCTGTAAGGAGACGGTATACTGTGACTCTCAGAGTCTGTAACCCAAGGCCAGCTTTGGAATTGGATATACACTTTATATCGTGTACGTTGTGATGAAGACAAAAATGGCCATAGCAAATCCACGCATATAAGGTTATTGATGACATGCCACAAGAAAAAGACAATTGTCCAAATTTATCGAAAAAGAAGTTTATTGAAAAGTATTCCAAATTCTAAATTACACCATATAGTTCTAGCACATTTTTGTTGTTTTTATAGTCTGAACATTTTGATATGCATGTAATTTATCAAATACAGTTGAGATTTTAACCCTTTTTTGGTAGATTGCACATGCTACTGCCGGTCAGAGAAGTGCTGTGATATATTGTCACTAAGAGTACCATAACAGCCGACGACCATTATGCCGTCGACCAATATCCTGTAGAAAACAATATACCGAAGACCCATTTTCGCCGACCAATATAAACGTTTAATCGTTCTCACTGAGCTAACAAGTTAGTTCCAAAATTCGACTTTTAAAGTTCTGTAAAATGGTGAGCTATGCCCAAGCCCATATATCTGGGTTGGCAACTTAATATTCGGACACGATAGTCTTTGTCTCTATTGTTCTTCTGAATGCATATATATGCTATGTCAATGCTATGTAATCATGACGTTGTTGACATAATGGGTGAGCTAAAATAAAATAAAAACCCTGTTAAGTTATGATTTTTCTACACAAATTAGTGACCATAAAGTATATAGCATATTTTTTCTTCCGTTGATACATGTATGATTTCTTTTTCCGAAGATGTGCATTTCATTAACATAAAACACTGATTCCGTCAATCGAATGGCGCATTTGGGTAGATTGAGTAAGTATTTGGTAGATTTTGCTAGTTCTGGGTGTTTCGTGCCATCCTTCTATACGACGCTTCTGGACTCCATCTTTCTAGATATTCTCTATCATACGCGGTTTTGAAATAACCTTACAAAAAAATAATGTCAACAATGTGTATGATCCTAAATGGGTCCAACTATGACGTTAAACTGGTCTGCTGTTAGTATTCCGATTTTCTACAATGGAAAACAATTATACCTCGACCAGTGCTGTAATCTAGTAGGACACGTATACTTAAGGAAACTCACATTTACAATTTCAATTGAATAAAAACAACATATACACTTGAATAAAAAACAACATATACACATGTTATGAATAACAAGATATTTCCAAATCAGTTATGTCAATATATGAATTCGTGTTTTTGCGGCAGGCATTTATTAATTTATTTTGGTGGAAAAGTGACGCAAGCAAAAAGGAAGCGGCTGGATGGCTTTTATCAGCTGTAGTTTATGTAGAGAAATGGAAAACAACAGGCGGCCAGTTTAGCGATTGTGTGTTCACTAGACCTAATAGAAATTACAAAAAATTATTTTCAAATTGTTCAACATGTTCTGTATGATGCTGTAGAAGAAAGAAACAATGATGTTTAAATTGGTTTTCTAGAATGAAAACTGAACATTGACGAAACATGCCATAAATTTAGTAGTTATTTAACATATCGTCGATAGAATTGTCAGGCTTGTATTGTCGTCCTACGCATGAGTACTCTCCAGGTTTGCCACATGTCTTCTTGAAGCCCAGCTTGCCCATTCTGATTGGTCGACAGCATTGGTCGGCACATTCTTCACTGTGCGTGCATGGGGCATCTGGAAAAAAGAGAAGTTGATTATTAAAACGAAAAAAAGCAAATCTGTCGCTTTAGATGATATATTTGTTTAAATTGAACATAATGCACATCTAAATGTTTACACTGAGTTGTCAGGTCAACATGGAATATTTCAAAGCCGATATTGGTTAAGTCTGACTATGGAATATTCAGTAAATTCTGACTCTGGAATAATAAGTAAATTCTGACTGTGGAATATTATTTTTACAAAATATTTCAGTATGTTTAAGTTTGATAAAACAAATGATTTGTCAAAAATCTCTCAACTTCCGTTGTATGGTACTAAAGTTTCTATTAAAATTCCTTTCTTTATTTTATATTTTAATAAAACTTGAATATGAACATGAACTTAATGTTCGTCATGTAATCCAACATACCATCATCACACGTCTAGCGTGCTCACAACAATAGTAGCCCTTATACTGGTATTCTTTCAACATCTTACCTAACGCAGGGTTCTGCTTACAACCAGGGTTTTTTATACACTTTTATACCGTATACAGGGTGAACAAATATAACATACTACCGTATGCACAGTTCTGCTTACAACATTATACCGTATAAGGCTTGTACATATAACACAATAGCGCTTATAGCATTATACCGTATAAAGGTTGTACATATAACATAATACTACTTACAACATTATACCGTATAAGAGTTGTACATATAACACAATACCGTTTACAGCATTAGACTGCATAAGGGTTGTACATATAACACAATACCGCTTATAACATTATAGACTATAAGGGCAATCGTGAACGCTCGGCCAATCCCGTCATTCTTCGGGACCCCGCCTCGTGTGTATCACGGCGCTTCGGTATGTTCAAAATCTTGACATTTTGATCGCCGGAAGGCAACGGCACCGAAAATTGTACAATGTTGTTATGTAAACAATTTGACCGCTAGCCACACGTGTTGATGTACAATTTGCGTTGAGTGTTTGTTTATTACAATGCAGATGAAGGTTTTATAACGGCTTTCATGTAAATAAACTATTGATGGAGCAATCGGCTTTATAACATTGCAACATTTGGAAGATAACTTTGATTTTGAATGCAAATTTGTTGAGGTGGGAATTTAAGGCGCGATGACGTTACCAATATGGATACCTGCGTGTTACATTCGATAAATGCTGCGAAGCAGTGTACGAGATGTTGCGAATGCGTATAAGGGTTGTACATACAAACAATACTACTTACATTCGATAAATACTGCGAAGCAGTGTACGAGATGTTGCGAATGCGTATAAGGGTTGTACATACAATACCACTTACAACATTATACCGTATAAGGATTGTACCTATCACATAATACCGCTTACAACATTATACCGTATAATGGTTGTACATTCAAACAATAACGGTTACAACATTATACCGTATAAGGTTTGTGCATACAATAGAACCTCTTATAACATTATACCGTATATAGAGTTGTGCATGGTGTCAAGCTGGTATTATTTGGCTTATGTGTCGTTACAAATAAAGGTTCAAAGTTTAGGGATTTGTGAAATAAACATGTTTGAATACTGTATTTACTATGCCATTTGATAAAAGGTAATGTTTGACAGCTTTTATTAGCACTGAGCTCTGTTGAATAGGGTCATTTGCTGACTGTGATGAGATTCGCATAACGCCATTTGCCTATTTAAAGAGATGTGGTTAATATTGTGTATGCAAGTGAAATTAGTAGAAAGCAAGCAGTTACAACGTTTGATTTCCAGATTACTTGAAAAAAGTGTCAAATATGTGTACAGTAACTCCGGATTAAATGGCAACTAGACAACTGTATTTCGTTCTATTCTCATTGTGGTAAAATATTACCAAATCGAGGCCTTCTACAAAACAATACATCTTAGAACATGGTTATGTATGTACGAGTGCGCTTACAACATATATTTACATTACGCGGTCTGAGTATTTACTTGCATACCCAATCCAACCCCTTCTTCAAGAAATAGGTAATTCTAAACAGTTGATCGCATTTTGTTCAGTAAAAAATGTTTTAACGTGTTTCATTTTCGAAAAACATGTTATAAAATCCTTCTAATATAAGCTTTCCCATCGCTTAATGGAATTAAGGCGGACCACGCAATGGTTCGAATTCTTGACAGGGGACTTAGGTAAATGTTCAATGTCAACACATTTACTACTCGAGTGAGTACATATTCCAGGCATAAAATGTGAGCCCATGTACACTGCGATGTCCATAATACTGAAACATATGTTTCAATCTAACAGAAACGACATATAACTGTACTTTGTTCCGGATACAATACATGCTACATTATTGTTATCGTTATACTCGTTTCTGATCTGAGTATGTCAATCCTTATTTTCTGATTCTTTGTTCAGAGATAAACTACACTTATTTTCGACTTATTGACCTTAGGTAGACTATCGCTATTTTCTGACAATGCAACAATTACCAACACATGTTTATTTGGTCACCACTTAAAAAAGCTGAAAAGTACATATAACCAATCAATTTTGCCTATACACTATTACGATGTATTTTATTTAGAACAGCATAAAATAGTATCGTACTTACCTGATTTCAGGAGGCCAACTCCCATATTCGGAATGTACGTATCTACATCGTATTTATACTGAGGTTCACAAATGCCAAACCCATATTTTAGGACTGCGCACACGTCCTTAGGATTGCAGCACTGGTACGACTTCATGCATTTGCCACCGGCCTGTACACACTGAAAAGATAAAAAAAAAAAAGACATTTATTAACAATTTAAAAAATATACATGCACATTACACATTACCCACTGAAATGATAAAATCTTAAAAAATATCAACAAATGCTTATCCCATCAACACACCAGTATGAAAGGCGAAATTTGGAAATCGCCGATCACGATAAACACAAATATATTGCAATCTCGGTTTGATTCACGGAACGGTAGTGGAAAATGTTTTTACCGTTCACGCCCTCTAGCCCCGGGTTAAGCAGATCTCAATATATTGGAGGTCGCTCACAGGCCAAATTATCGGAACCAATGATATTGCAGATCGTGGCATTTGTCATATACTATTTAATACCGCAACTAACCAACTGCGCCTTGTCTACTATGTGTCTACTGAACCGAAGGATCATGGTTCGAGCCTTGTATAAGGCAACATTTTTTAAACCATACAATGTTAAGCTTTTTCAACAAATATTATACGAAACTACTACGGAATAAATCTCATTGGTTCCGAACTTCCGACAGTTTGGCATTTGAGTACTCTGATATTTCAAATATCAACATTACGAACATTGGAGCTATCCCGAACTAGGTGGTATGCTTATGACGGTGAACATGAAACCCTCAATGAGGTATTTTCATACCATTCCATGGCCAACGGCGAATGGTCCCAGTTTCTTACAAATTGCTTTGCCCTAAATGAGAAAACAAAGGGCGAAATAAACAAAATAACATTTAGTTGGGAGCAGAGGTTATGAAGCCTGCGTAAACGACATTGAAGAAATACAAACACAAATTAGAACAAATGCATTTGTCCAAGCATTCTACTACTGAAACAATGCAAACCGAGGTATGGACAAATGCATTAAGGTATGGACAAATGTATTAACAACTGCTTCCTTTATAATGAGACAATATAAATAGTCAATAAAAAGGATAATACACAACATAAACCTTATAGCAGAAATCGTAGTAACAATCCAACTGATAGAAAACGCAAGAACATATACAACTCATAATCTTCTATGCGCTAAATCTGTGATCATGGACTGAAATTGTTGTATTATTGCAAGCAGATGATTTCTAGGGTTTTAAAGCAACTTTCAGCAGACTTGTCAACAAACGTATTTTACTGAACAATTGTGTCGAATAGTTAGTATAAAAGTCATTTTCAAGTAAACTGAAATTGTACATTTTAGAACTGGTGGTGCTTTAAAAGGACACACGGCAATTTTGTGATTTTGTAAAACTACATGCGCCACGTTAGCAATTACATAATTTTAAATTTGAGAAATCATTTTTTTTATAATTATTCAAATATCTTAAAGCAAAATAGTTTGAGCATATTTATTAATGTTGATTACATAGCACCAATGTTATATTTCAAACAAAGGTAGAACAATGACGTTAACTTGATGGGGTACTCAGAAGCACCTTTAGAAACAGTGTCATTGCACACATGTCAGATAATCATCTTATCTTGGTTGTTTTCGCATGCACATTTAACTAAACGTGCAAGTAAAGCTGTTTAAATAGCAAACCAACTTTAACATGTTGATTCAACGGCTGACATAATTGAGCAATCTTTAAAAATAGAAATTGTTATATCGAATTTCTCAAACAATACTGTTACTAATCGCATCGTAGAAATGATATATACTAATGGAAAAAAGAATCGCAACTCGTGATTTTCCGCTATATAGTGTAAGTAAAATGTGCTGATGTTAATCGAATGGTACATGGCTACATAAAGACCTTTCCTGTCGGAAAAAAGACTAAAACAACACATAACACACCAAATAATATTCCTTGAAAGTTTCAGGATTGACAGAGTACGCGTTTGGCTCAAGCAGGTGAGCCTCTTAACATTAAATACAATACTGAAATGGTTCAACTTTTCAAAGATGAACATCAATATTTATGAATTTCTTGCTTCAAAGTGTACTGTGATTAAAAAGTCTACAACATCATAGTAATGTTATTTCTATAACTAGCCGCCAAACATCTTACCATGGGAATAATTCTTCGGTTTATTACGTGGAAATAAATGTGCAGTATATAGATTATATAACGCAAATTTCCGAGTTACGTTTCTTTTATTCTTTAGTATATAAACAAGATACCCACTCAGAACAACAAATTGTATCAAATAATGACTAAGTTAATCAGTATAGACACAAATTGATACGTTAAACCATGTTATTTAATGATAAAAAGACATCACGAAGTGGGCTTAATAACACGAGCAAGTCATATACAAGATTGCTTTATAGGCATAAAGAGCTCCGTATTTTTTAAGAAACCAATTTGAGTATATGTTGCTTTCCATTACATCCTCTAAATGAAAAGATAATATGTGTATTTTGCTGACAGTTATAGCTCTAATTATGCCTTTAACGTAACTACCACGGGATATTGCGACAAAGTGAATCAAGAAATAGGAAAACAACAATTTTCTTCATCTTAAACACTCTGATAGAACCTGGTATTGACCTTAACTGGCTAAAAGCATGATAAACGTTTATCGTCTAAAGGTCGAAATAATTCTGAATGGTCCTAGAACTACCTCAGCTGCAGAATTGCTGCACATTCTGCTGTAGACATTCCATTTTTCACTGAAGACAATGCTAATGTTTTCTGCCAACTCTCAAGTAGCACATGAAACCATAAACAGACGATGATGACGACATTTGTATTCACTAAACATTGCAAATAGAAGGATTTTACCCATCTACTGGTATGAGCAGTGACTCCATTCTGTTGACACACATGTTATATTATGAAATACACAACAAAGTCGTCAGATGAAACAAGGACAATCACGTTTTTCGTGGTAATTTTTTTCGTTTTACGCAAAATGAAATGGACGTTATTGCATATTTGAAATTAATATGTTTAAATCACTTTGACAATATCAAAAGTGGTAATTGAAATGCATTATTACCTTACATGAATAAAATTGGTTTTGGTTGTCTGATAATGTTGTAATGAACATCAGAGCAACATGCATAGTACTCCTTTGCAGAATAGACGGAATCAATTATTCCGTAGTACAATATTTTTCATATATCTAACATAATTTGGTTTTTTAAAAAAAAATCGACTATCATATGTAGCATATCATGTGCCAAAATGACATAAAACTTCATTCATATCAAAATCAAAATAATAGTGTCTTATGTGGCGCTCGAACGTAGATGACGCCCTAACCGATTACGAAACTGCACCAAAGATCCAGTTTTATTCATTTTTGTTGTCGTATTTATAAGAAATGGAGTGCGTGGTTCAGTGGTAAAGCGCCGAACTCTAGATCGAGAGGTCTTTGGTTCGATCCTCTCCGCGGCCACGTTATTCATCCTTGAGCAAGATAATTAATCCACATTGCTTAGTACTGGTTCTACCCAGGAATCCATCGAGAGTGATTAATCTAAGTTGTAAGAACTTGTTTCGCAATCGATGTAAAATAAATACGTTTACACTATAAGAAGTGTATTTATAAATGGATTATTGGTGAAATATTTCCAACATTCGAATGTATGCATGCATCCACTGTGAGAGGACTTTTAATGAAAACTGCTGGATTAAACAAACACTAGTTTATTATTGTGGCATGTGCATAAAATGACAAACATATATATAAAATAATGTGAAATAATGTACATAAAAAACGGCATATCAACGTAATGTTCTATTTTATTAGAATGTTTACATGTCGTCACAATGTAACACTCGGGGATAATGTATATGGTTTTATTTTTAAAAAAACAACTGTTACTTTATTCTCTTGGTTGTGTTTATTGCTTTCAAAGAATCTCCATATCAGCAGTGTGGCGACTGTAAAAAGTATTCCCGTGCCACGAATCAGTTGTGTTATGTTACTGGTCCTTTAGCATCAACGATCCCAACATATACGGGAACTCGGCCTGGGTACAATTCTGATCGCGTTAGAGAAATCTTACCCGAGGAATCAGAATTGCACACAGGAACACCTGGATGGGTGTAATTCTGATCCCTCGGTTGAGATTTCTCTATCTCACATGATGGATTATATTCCATTATGCGCTTAGTACAGGCATATTCTTTAATAACTGAATTTGATTTAACGCTAGAATAAGGCGACATCACCAACGTCATGACGTTTCATGTTAGAGTCACATGTCATGCAGGATATAGTTATTTTCCATGGAAAACAAACTATCTCACATGGCTAGAAATGAGAGAAACTAAGTTCTAGCAGCTAGGCTAACCCGCTCGTTCTGTGCGCAAGTGGATAGGGCTCGAACTGTTTAACAATTCTCCATTTGTAAATCCCAGGGACCATATACACTTTGTTTACATTCGTTTACAATTTTCTCACCATTTTCTTTTATTCTGACAATCAGTAGCAACGATTGCCATTAACAGTAGCATCCGTCCTAATATTAAGTATCAGGTTATTCTGGATACATCCTAAGGTGATTCTAATTTTGTTAGTCTTATATATCTTTACGATAACATGGGTATTTCATTTGGATGGGATGTACTTTTATTTACACTGTCTTGTCAGTTTGAGCTCTGACGATAGGATAATAGCGAGGTTGTGTACACTTAAAATCGACCAGTGAGCCATATTGCCTACTGACCGTTTCAAGTCGGTTACCCTGTCTTCACCACTCTTTGTGTTATAAGTTGTCCACTCCAATGTATAGTTAATATGCTCTTTGTTTGTGATACAGTGCGATTGCGTTTGGTTGCTGGGATTCCTATAGGACCATTTTCCTCATTTTCACTTCATTTGTTTATGGTTTATTTCTTGGGCAAACAATTTGGTGCACAATATTTGTTTACATACATCATCGAATACTTACAAGGTAGGGCAATCCATAACATACCTGTTATTTTTAATTAATAAATGCGCCACAACCCCATGCACTATGATCACAAAAAAACCATGAATTATTCCGATATGATATCTCACGACAGCGTTTTTACTCTTGCGTAAAATCTTGCTTTTAAAATATTGATATGAGAAACAGCATTATGCAATGCATTCAGTTAGTAATGTTTTCATCGGGGTTTTTTGTGTGGGTGTTTATTGTGTTTTGTATAGTTTAATTATAATATTTTGTTCTGCGATACGACTCTTACTTTGATATAATTGTTTTGAGTGTTATTTTCTCTAAAGCTTCATTAGCTGAAGCTTTTTATATTGTGTGTACGTTATCCGCACTATTGCTGTTAATAATATAGCCGGATATACGACGATTGCACTATGATAATGTAGTGTCAGATCCTGTTTTTGTGTCGATATTTCTTTGATAATCGAAACGGTATTAATCCTTATACTTTTTAGTGAAAATGTATATAAATATTCATTTATTTTTCATAATTAAATACAGGTCACGTGTATAAAAAGGAAGTAAGCAGATTAAAAGTTATAAAAACATAAAGTTATGCATTTTTTGACGATTGGTATAAAAGGAATATATAGAGTATAGTTGTTGTTTTGTCGTGAATAACATATTTTATTTCATCGAGAAGTGTGAAAACTTTATATTTTCACGAATGCTAAGCATGAGTGAAAATATAAAAGTTTTCTCACTTCGAGAAGAAACAAAATATGTTATTCAATTATTAAAGCAATTATTTAAGCAATTTCACTAACTAAACCGTTTAACACACGGTTCTTTTAACTTCACAGAAAGAAAGTATTTTGATAAACAATGGATTTAACAGTATAACAGTAGGAATATATTGTGCTACTGTGAATGCATTTGTGTTGGTTGTACATTAAAAAAGTAGTCCCGGCAGCTACTGTGGAAATAAAACTCTATATTCCACAGTGTGGATTAACACTTTTATTTCACTAATAAAACACATTATTTCATTGCTTATCATAAAATAAATTATGTTTTGTATTTTCCAGAATATAATTAAGGCGCCGTTCGCAACAACATGGACGTTTCAGGAAGAATGGGAACGTGAGCGTCGGGCGAGGAAATGTTATGTGGGCGTTGAAGATAGACATCGGTGGAAAAGAGTATGCTGTCCCTAAAATAACAATTCATTTGAGTTGTTATAACATACCATATTATATACGAATTAGACTGCTCTATTTTTTACATTTTTCGAACGTAGGAAACATTTGAGAAGGAGGAAATGAGACATGGATTTCCAGTTACATAAGATCAATTTATTGTTATAGTTTTCCTTATTTCAAATGGTTTAAAAGTATACACACTTAAATGTGTCATTTCCTTTTCAGTTTGTGCGATATAAAATGAAATCAAAGTCGTCTCCAACCGAACAGATTGAGGAACTTTTGATGACATGTATTTAAATCCTGAGAGGACGGTAACGTTTGATGTTTGTCTCCAATCTTGTCTTGGTGTGACCTTATTAGTTTATTCTCTTGTTGCTCTGGCTTCAGTACTTGCTTTGTTGCTTTTAGTTGTTCTTTATTTCTGTGTGTTTTTATGGTTGACTGTCTTCCTCGAATGCTACTTTTCCTGTTTTTTTACATATATTGTCTATAAATGATGCTTAGTTTGTTAGAGGATATAACATGGTGAGTTATTTTTATTTACTCTGTATCGTTTTATTGGGATGACAATATGGTAAGAGTGCCTTGCTTATTAACATTGTAATTATTGTTTGTTTTAATGCCTGTTTTTGGTTGTATGTGTTCTGTAATAGCTACATTACCTGTTAACCGTTTCAAGGCGGTAGCCCTATTGTCAACCATTTTATTTTTGTGATCTTATAATCCTTGTGACTGTTGTTTGTTTACATGTGTCGAGTTGGTTCGCTGTGGTCCCTGAATGCTACATTTCATGTTCGACTTTTATACTCTACTTTTGTTGCAAAGTATACATTTGCTAATGGTATGCGTCCAGGTTTATACCACCTATCAGTCTCAATAGTACAGATGGGATAATCTCATAAACAAACTCAATAAAACCGAGTCTGCTACTTTTATTTCTTGTTTGTGTTTGCTGCGTCCAAGGGGTCCACTTTTCAGTATTTATAGACCTCACACTAGCTTTTGTTTAGTGCTATGAGGCGGCCGTAAAAAGTCCCCACGACTATCAGTCAGTAGTGTCATTACTTACTGGTCCTTAGGGATCATCAAGCCCAAACTTTGTGACTTTAAAGTAGAATATCGCTTAAAACGGTGCTAGGAGGCGTGAGATGTGTTGCACTTAGCATTACCGCTCATGAACAGACTCAATAATACATAATCTATACATTTAGGAGGACAATACTGTATACGTATGGTCTACCGATTCTGCAAAGTTCTACAAAAATGCTCAATAGCTAATTATAATAAATCATAAATATCTTGCTAATATATCAAACGACAATATCCGTTTTTATTCAACTCCATTATTCATATAGTGTTGTCTATACGCCTGTATGTCAAAACTGTATTAACACATAATTTCCCTAACAGACGAGGATCCATAGAAATGCATAATATAAACGACGTTTTCAGGCAAATGTATTCACAGTGCTAACCAATCAATCAAATCACGTAGGGAAGATTTCATTGTGACATTTGCTGAATTCTCTATTTTGTATTCCTTCCCAATATTATATATTGCCTACAGATGAAAATCAAACTGCGAGAATACATTTCAACTTCAATATATGTGGATTTCAAATAGAATATCGCTTATGCCGGTGCTAGGAGGCGTGAGAGGTGGTGCACTTACATTACCTCTCATGAACAGATCAATAAAACCGAGTCCGCTACTTTATCTCTTGTTTGTGTGTGTTGCTTCCAAGATATCCATTTTTCTGTATTTATTGACATTCACACTAGCGTTTGTTTAGTGCTGTGTGGCGGCCGTAAAAGGTTGCCCCGATTTCAGTCAGTAGTGTTATTACTTACTGGTCCTTTGGGATCATCAAGCCCTATATATTGGCTTTAAGGCTTTAAGGTAGAATGTCGCTTAAGTCTGTGCTAGGAGGCGTGAGAGGTGTTGCATTCGACATTACCTCTCATGAACAGATTCAATAACACCGAATCTGCTACGGTTATCTCTTGTTTGTGTTTGTTGCTTCCAAGGGATCCACTTTTTCAGTATTTATATCGATACGAGAAGGCATTAAGCAGGCAATCTAGCATTTACAAGGAAAATTAAAGTATGTAACACCACAAACATAAAAGGATTGCCGATAGGGTACCACATTGGAACGGTCAATGTTGAAAAGGCCGTTGTGGGTTGAAACAAAGTTCTAAAGTGCACCAAATTTTACTCTTACATTATTGACATCCAATAAAGAAAGATACAGTTTAAATAAAGAAAGTCCTATCAGCCTATATCCTCTAACAAATTAGGCAGCATTAATAGGCGATATAAGTATAACACAAAAAAGAAATATAAAAAGATCGGACAGGGAAAGTAGCATTCAAGGAGGACAGTCAACCGCAAAACACAGAAACAAACACGCAAACAGACAAACAAGAAGGCAAAAGCAATAATAAATGCAAACGACATCACAAACACAAAATGGTTGACAAGCCTATTATGTATATATATGAATATACAAAAAGCCTCACAAGAGAGGACTTAATTACTTTTAATGACAATTAATGAAGAAGCCAAAGCAACAATGCAATAAACCATTACAGGCACGACAAGATAAGACTGAAGAAAAACATAAAATAATTTCGTAACTGCAGAAACTAGTTTAATAACATGAACTCATTAAATATCGCCAAACGAGGCATTACTCCGTGTTGTATACATAATGATGATAATATAAATGGGTAAACGTCATTCTATAACATGTATATACATATTAACATCTTATTAGGCGCTCGAGAGGTGTTACGTCTAATATACCTCTTATAAACATACTCATTAGGACCGATGAAAAGCCAAAATCAATATCTTCCATTTGTTCTGATGGAAACAATATTTTTGAGCCGGACATTCCATTGTAAACGCAGATAGCATAACATCTTGTCTCAAGACGGGAAAAAGTCATGTAGAAGAATATGGCATTGAAATGTAAACACAATTTAATCAAACTACTTGGCTAGTATGCTGCCTTTTGTTGCTCACACGTTAACAAATACAAGTGTTTCCAAGATGACAAGGTTATATGAAGAAGACCATTTACAAAAACGACTCAAACATATCGAATCAAAAGCTATATCAACAAACCGTCGCCTATTTGTCTGAACAGTTCTAGGTTAGCCGTCACATCTGACGGTTAATTTGTAAGCAATATGACTTTTAGCTGTTGCGGTAACGGATGTTATGTGGAGGTATCTAATCATGCTCCAACCGTCGTAGAGAACTGTTAATCAGGAACATGTTTAGTGTAGTCGTCTTTGTCAATTGGATTTTGTTAGCGTTTTGATTTGTATCTTAGTAATTACATATAAGCGGAGAACCATGTTTAGGTTTTTTGACTGTATCATTTGGATTGAGCTAGCTTTTTAATTCATGTCTGCCCTCAGCTAAATGCCGTTTTGTTTGTATAGCCCATTGTTTTTTCTTTTAGTATAAAGCAATGTGTTATAAACTGTGACCGTCCGCCACCGGCCATGGTATGGTAAGAAAATACCACATTCAAGGTTCCATGTGCACCGTCATATGCAAACCATTGTGTTATAAACTGTGACCGTACGCCACCGGCCATGGTATGGTATGAAAATACCACATTCAAGGTTCCATGTGCACCGTCATATGCAAACCATTTTCGGGAGGGCTCAATGTTCGTACCATTAACATTTTAAATATTGAGTTCTGCTCAACCCGAAGCAAGAGGACCCACGATGAAAGGTAGCAAGCATTTACCACTACGGTTCATGAACATTTATAAATCTTGTTCGGCGGTTTCCAAATTTCTCCTTTCATAATCTTTTTTTTCAGTCATAGCATATCAGATGCAATATAAATAATCTGACAAGTGAATGATAGACCAAGCAACCAAACATACTGGTATGTTTTACAATAAAGCTAAGCAACAAAGTTGGTATGATTAAATTGTCTGAAAGCTGGTTTGAATGCAAAATCCTAACATTGGGCATAACTTTAAAGCAGAGTACCGCTTCAGTCTGTGCTAGGGGCGTTACACCTTATATTATCTCTCATGAACTACTTCATAAACCGAGTCTGATACTTTTGTCTCTTGTTAGTGTTTGTTGCTTCATCGGGATCCACTTTCATATAAGGCCATTAAAACACATTAACAATCTATCAATAATTGACACAAATTAATTTTTTGTAAAAATTCATTTGTTTGTTTTGATGAAACAAATCTAAAGTATTCGAAAGACATAAGAATCGAACAGGAAATGTAGCATTCACAGAATACAATCATCCAAAAAAACACGCAATCAAAACAAACAACAATTACAAGACAAATAAAAGAAAAGCGTACTAACGAATATATGTACTGATTCCTTCAGCATACACTACAGAAGGTACCATAGCGGCTACTGGATTATAACCTATGGTCACTAAACCGCGTACGGAAACTCAAGAGTACATTCACAAATCAAATGCTGTGCAAGTGTCTACTTTGATTTGCATTCATATAAATCATTCTGATCTAGTGTATCGACAAACTAAAAATTCCATACCAGAATGATATAGGTTTGGCATGGCTCAATGCATTCGCTGTAGATATGTCAGACTCTTGTATGATATATCTTGATCAATGTTTCTTAGACAATCGGTCTCTCACACTGATCGTATTTCACTGCAATAGCTGAAGTTCTCCTAAATTCTGCAAAAAGCATTTACTCCATGCCAGTTCAAATAAAAATAATCAAGTGGTTAGGCGTTTATTTCATACACTAATGCTTGGTATCAGTTGATTCATGCCCATAGTTAATTGAGGGTTTCTTTCCGTGTAACTATGCGTGTGTAAAGGAAGATAACAGCAGGGATATGGGCTAATATCATCTTTTGATTATCTTTAACTTAAAGAAACTTGTAGCATGGTCGGTGACATTTCCTTTGATGAATGCAGAGCATTAGCATTAAATCGTTTAATTTAGGGTAACTAAAGGGGCGTGGCTATACCGTACTACAACAACCATATATTGGAATTTAGATTACGTTCACTATGACGTCACAGAGTTACTAAGTACACCATGCTACAAAAAAAGATAGAGTCTGCCTAAGCTCTTGGTTATTTAAACACCTCTATGGGCTACGATCATCTCGGTGTTTGCATATTGCAATCGTTTCTATTTGATTATTAGAATGGTTCAAAGCAAATTCTGTTTACGTCTTATAACCTGTTAATTTATTGCAACAAAAAGATATAGAAACTTTCGGTTGAACAACAAAGAAAATTGAAATCTACAAATTGATTTTAAATATTTGCAACCATATTTAAAGTCAAAATGATACCGAATTTATTTGATGGAGGTTCTGTTGTTTTGCTTGATACAGTTCGCTCTTCGTGGCATTTAATTTTATTAGATACTGGGACCATACGCCGTACGACACGGGGAAGAAATATACTTCATGTCCACCGCCATATGCATGCCATCTTCGGGATGGTTAAAATTGTATACTATTGATTTTATGAATATTGAGTTCTGCTCAACCCGGGGCTAGAGGGCGTGAGCGATAGCTAGCATATTTCACTACCGTTCATGAACAGTCTCAATCAAACCGAGACTGCAATATTTCATATATGTCGTGTTCGGCCGTTTCCAAAGGTCCACTCTCATACTCTTTTTCAAGATGGTCGAGTGTCCCATTAAATGTTATAATGATAACACTATTTTGGGTTCCAGAGTCTTATGTTTTTTAACCTGTTTTACTTCTTTTTTAAGGTAATATAAAAAGATAATTGTTAAGGATTGTCTATATATACTTATGTATTATATATTAATATCATGTATTCTTCCTCTTGTCTTGTCGTGCCCTCAATGGTTTATTCCCTTGTTGCTCTGGCTTATGCCAAGTCTTTGAGTACCTTTTTGTGGTTTTCTAGGCTATTCCTTTTTTTATTTATATATACACGAGCATCTTTGTGTTTTACTTATATTGCCTATTGATGCAGCCTTGTTGGTTAGAGAATAGATCATGACGGGATTTCTTTATTTACACTGTCTCGTTTCATTGGGTTGATAGTAGGGTAAGTGTGAGGTCGGTGCACCCTAGAACCTGGTTTAAACCCCACCGGTCTTTTTTGCCAATAACCGTTCCAAGGCGGTAGCCATATTGTCAACCCTTTTGTGATTGTCATGTCTTATTTGGCATTTTATTCATCTTTAAATTTGTTCTTTGTTTCGTGTGTGTTTGTGGTTGACTGTCGTCCTTGAATGCTGTTCGATTTTTATATCTATATGCTAGTTGATTCGGAATAAATATTCAAAAAACTTCAATACATGAAATATAAAAAGGTTAAGCTAATTTAGTATTGTTAGAATTTGTTATAAGCATATAAATTAAATTTCCATTACCGTGAGATTCAACAAATATTGATTTAAAATGTGGGCCACAGCAATTTATCTCTACATAAAAATACATTGTCTTTTTTTTTAAAAAAAAAATGTTTCTCATTAATACATACTTCGAACAGACATCCCAAATAACTAAATGCTCAAGTATTTAGACACTATGATATATTGAAATTTAAATACTTATCTTAATGCATTTACATGGATGATAGAGAAACGGAATGCTAATGTCATGCCCAAAGGCATACAACTGAAAGAACATTCATGTCTGCAATTATAATTAGTACTGCGTGAAACTGGGGAAGGCTTGAATGCCTAAAATATTATTAATCAATGCTTTTGAATTAAAAAACGTTTTGTTTTCCTTAAATTGACGCAATGAAGAATTTATAACATTCCATTTAAATTAGCAAACCTATCACATTACCATTCAAGTTTAAGATCAGTTACATGAAAATATACTAGCTCTTATAAATACTTCGAACAGACATCACAAGTAACTAAATACTCAATGCGCACGAAGTGTTAGAGACAATCATACATTGTAATTTAAATGCTTATCGCAGTACATTGACATAGATGATAAGGAAACGGAATGCTAATATCATGCCCAAAGGCATACAAGTGAAAGATCGTTCGAGTCTGCTATTATAATTAGCACTGCAAGCAACTGGGGAAGATCTAAGTGTCCTTTTATGACTTCGTATTAATTAATCAATAAGTTTCAATCAAAAAAAGTTTTGTTTTTCATAAATTGACGCAATGAGGAAGTTATAACTTTGCTTACATATACTTTTACTATTCTACTACATTTAAGATCAGTTACATGCAAATCCATAAATGAGTATCATCATCTATCACGAAACAAATACAGCTCAAAGTATTAAGATGATAGTCCTGTTTTCAGACAAAACTTTTTCATCAACACTAATTTAACTGGACGTAAAAGACTAATCTGGTGCGCTTTCATCTTTTATGTAAAGGTGAGCATATTAATAGCTTTATTTATATACTGAGCAAACATATAATGTACCCCCTTTTCTTTCCCTTATTATATAGACAGCAAGACAGGAACTAATAAATGATATAGAATAATTAGATCGACCAACACCAATATTCCAAACAAAGATTTTTTTGAAAAGTTCAGTACACAAGGGAGTTATCCCCCTTTTGCTTAAACCTTTTTCTTAAACCATGCGTTTTTGGTAAAAACACACAAAATCTAATAACATTATCTCAATTTGTCCAAGACAATATTCTCTATACGATGCTTTCGAAAAAAACACAGAAAAACACAATATCGATTGTGTAGGTAGCAGTCTTGATTATCTAAAATCATCAAATTTCCTCCCTTTAAGGTTTCCATAGCATCCATGAAAGAGTATTGCTTGTCAAAATTTGAAACAGTTTAAAGAAATATTTAGTACTCACTGAAGTGTACTTTAAAACATCAAACAGTGTTTATTTAAAGCGCTGGCCAAGCTGCCCTCAAAATCTGGGAATACCAGCCAAAAAAGGGGGTACTTTTATTTTTTTTGGTGAGTATATTTTGAAATATTTCTAAAGCGCTAACACTCCCGTTTACTTCTTTCTGTTACAGTCTTACAACCGTATTTGGCGTTCCGTTCACATGCATTTGAAATGTAGTTCTAAATTAACAACTAAAACCCTATTTGAAAGTAATGTCTTCCTTAATTAAACAATGCGAACGATGCAAATATGTATGCGTAATAGCAATCTATTGTAACAAGAGAAACATATAATGAAAGTAATTTAGAATTAGGAAACTGGAACAAGCCCATTGCGTGATAAATCTCCTCTCCTAAATGACGGGGCTGATCGATATAATTCAATAGAAAACGAGGCTTCAATTATCGTAACGTCTACTCCATTGGATTGAGAAACGCCAAATATGCAATCAAACACATTTCAAAGATCTTACTAACATTCACAACATGGAAAAGGGCAATATGTATCACACATGTTATATGGATACACCCAATCAATCACGATACCACGGATATGAAACTTCTTTTACGGTTTATTTATTAGGACCATGTCCATGTGTTCGGTTCATAAAATAATGTATATGTGCCATCACGGGTAACTAAGATACCTCTTAATTCGACGCTCCAGTTTTTGGGGTTTGGACTCTCTGGTTAAAGCCGCTTATATTGTGTCTATAGAGCTTTGATTCTCAAATAATGTAAGTTATATATATACCTCGTCGTCAGTTGATTTAGAAGCGGTTTACATCTGTTGTAAAATTTTCCTGTTAATAGCGGGATAGCTTCTTTAAATGAAACAGCTATCACAACTTCATTTCTCCTATATAAATATGTTGGTGGCCGCTAGTTGCCATTTTGGAGTTTTGATGGGAGAACTCGGACCATCCCATCATTCTTCAGGATCATGCCTTGCGTGCATTTTGACGAATCGGTATGTTCAGATTATGACATTTTATTAGTCGGAGGGCAACGGAACAGCACCTGGGGTGCTGTTGCTTTACGATATTGCAAAACTCTGATTTTAGATGTATGACGTAACAAATGTTCCGAATGGGAAATGATTTTCGTTAAAACCCACTTCAGTGCACAGGTTTTAAATCCTTACCGTTTACTGTTTAATAAATGTAGCTATAACCCTTTTAACATAACACTAGAGAGAAATAAATTTATTTTTGCACACCGCTCTCGAGCGATTTCACTCTAACCTTGATATTAGGGAGTAATCAAGAGTATGTGTTACGATAGAAAACAAACTTTAAATGCCTACCACAATGCCAAGTATAAATTAACGCCATAAATAAATAAAATTACAGATTCTTAACAGACAGAAGTCCTCGCTGTCGTGCTAATTTTTCTAATATACATAGATAAACAAAATGGAATAGGAATAGGCCATTTTTCACATAGAATTAGGAAAGAAGGACTACGTTTTATAATAAGGACTACATTCGATTACATTATGGAGCGATTTATGCTAATTACTGGTAACTAGTTTATAAAATTTTCAATTTAAAAAACTTGTATATCCAACTTTAAATTATCACTTGGTAAATATAATGTATATGTCATGTGCTATAACTAAATATGATTTATGTGTTATATTGTTTGTATCTTATTTGTCTCTTTTTTTAATAAGAGGCATGTCTGCTTTGTAAATTGAATGACTTTAATTAGTTAGGGTTAGACTACATTTAGGGTAATTATATATAGAGTAACTTAACTTGTTTGCTGGTTTTAGTTATTTTGAAATATCAACTTATACTCTCACTCATAATATCATGTTGAGCACAGTCTTTCATGTATTTCTTCTCTTATAGTACCATCAATATTGGTAAGAAACATTTGAACCAGAACCGATAAGAATAAGCATAATTTAGAACCAGGACAGGGTAAGTAAGCAAGATGTGGTCGAACCAGGACAGTTTAAATAAGCCTACTTGTCATACTCGATGTCTAACAACAGCGTATGAGACATGTTTGTTCCACATATAAATAAAAAGTACCACCTGGCCACCATTATACAAACCAATCCACGTATTTAAGCAATAGCCATAAAGCCAAGTTACGCCAAACAGGAAATAACACGAAATGTAACATAACACTAATTGTCTCAAAGACATTTTGCACGCACTTTCTACAGAAACACCTACGTCAATTAAATAAACAATAAGTCATTTAGTACCTGCTAAGAAATACTGAAAATATATATACTGGAAGCAGCAAACAAGAGAGAAAAGTAGTATATTTGGTTTTTAATTTCGTCTATGTGGTTCCATTACGCCAGACTTTAAAGGGTTGATTATTGTTTAATCACCATTAGGAGATGTCGAGTGTTTTTACTGTTACTGCACGATTTTCGGTTTCTGTTTGCGTATGTTTTTACCGTTAATATATCGTCCAATCGGATACCTTCTTTAAGTACAACAGGAAGCAAACATAGGAAATGTTGTAATGTTAGCAATCGGTGATTTTACTTAAATTTCTCCCAACATGGTGCTTTATTGCACGAACTGTGAACATTTTGTGATTAATGGGAATCAGACCTAACGAACGCTGGATAGATCTCACTAAACAGTTATTTTTCTGACAGTCATGGTTGGAACTTTATTGCGCTTAAAAAAATATCTGTGTTATTAGGTTCTTGTTTATTTCTTAAAATGTTCAAATATTTTTCTTTTTTTGTTCCAGTTGACAGGAATGGAAACAAATTCATCATTTCATAATGGTTTGGATATGCCTGAATGTGTAAGAATATACTACTGGTAGTGATACTTTGAAAATGAAAATGACTAGACCAATTCAACAGGGTCTCTTCAAACTATGGCCATGTAAAAGAATAGCAAATGTGTGTACACCATGTTTTTTTGCTGGATAGTTCGAGCAACAGACATTAAGTTTCACAAAGAAAAAAAAAAGAAGAAAAATCAGAAGGTTGTACAGTGGTTTCAAGAGGCCTGCTACATGAAAACAACAACAGTGTTGTGAGACGTAAAGGATTTAAAACAAATCGTTAATTTGAGAAAGATACAGACTTCGAAAACAACTGTGTTGTGAGACGTAAAGGATTTAAAACAAATCGTTAATTTGACACAGATACAGACTTCGAAACGAGTTTGGTGACAACCATCTTCATTACCATGTGTTTATATAGACAGTAGCGGTATATTTTTTTGTTTTCTTTTTAACATTTTTTTTTAATAATATTTGCGGCTCAAGTGCCAGTGAGAAGAAAGTATACTTAATTTCAATTATGTTTTTTTATGATTTTAACATCAATAATATTAATGTAAAAAGGCATGCGATAGTATATAGCACTGTTTCATTTCTATAAAATGTAAAAAAATGATCATGGAATACATTTATTTTTTCGCCAGTGATACATGTTCACTCAATCTGAGATGATTTTTTCGATAGTGTATTTTCCCTTGACATTGTATTCACCAATGTTGTATGTCAAAACAGATAAGTGGTTGGCCATGTTATATTTGACAGTTATGTCAGTACTTAGCGAAATAAACTGATGCAATCGGTAGTAACTGCATTTGGTAAAAGCACATCCCTCTTAAGAATATTTTTGCATCCTTAAATTATTATATATTGAGAGATTTGAAATCGTCTGCAAAGTATGTTTGATTTATTTCTGACAACTTTTGCTTTAAAAATGTCAGATTTTCTCAATTTCCGGCTTTTCTGTCACAACACCATTACAATAATGAATTCAAAACTGCGTTCTAGCCATTTTTACAAATTAATGTTTGACTAAAATAGGATAGACTAGTTTTATATTAATATATCAAGACATTCCATTTTTGTTTATGTTTGGTAATTTAAAGATACTGAATGGTAGGATGTGCCTGTCATAATTAAAAGGCCAAGATGTATTTTGATGTGAAACCAAAGGAATTATTGAGTTGATAATAATTGGACCCTAAAAGGGTACAAATCGGCGGACTAACTAATGCTCTATAATCGTTTTGAAATAAATGGAATGGTAGTACGTGTTTGTATCTTGTGACGTAAAATAATTAATTCATTTGTGTTCCTTCCCGCCCGTTAGCAATCTGTTAATCCAGTTATTTGATTGTTTTGTTAATAGTTTATTAACATTTTCTAACATCTTGTCTGTTGCAATGAGTTTTACTTTGATATAATGTTTTAGGTTGTAATTCCTAGTTGAGCTTCACTTAGCTTTTTTTATTTGTTCGAACCGTCTCCGTGAAATTTCTGTGTGACCGAAGTTGCCCGAAGTCCGATTGTTCTATGATAATGTGCCTTCAAATAATTTTCTTTGTCGACTTTTTTATAATCGAAACATTAGAATTGCATATACTTATAAGGGGCAATATGTATTAATATTCTTGTTTTATTTAGTATTACAATTGAAGTAAGCAGATTAAACATTATAAATGAGTATTATACAGTACGGGAGCAGAGAAGTCATTTCACGTGCTTGAACCGCATAACTCAAACATAAATAATTGGTGTTGGAGGCAACGTAGTTCCCATTTTGCAAGCACGTGCAGATGCGCGGATTTTATAGTACTCTTTTTAGAAACACTATTTTAAAGCTTAAACTAGATGGCAAAGAAAACAAATTATATCAGAAGTCAGTTATTATGTCGGAGATTTATAAAACAATCGTGTTGACAGGTTTTATTGAGATATCATAGTCGGAAATCGCGGTACAAATGCGAAAATCGAAAAAAACTAGTTTCTGTTTTCTTCGAAATTGCCAATGTTTCAAAACGGGTACAAAAATTGTATATTCTTAAATATTGTTGAAATTGACAGGAGTCGAAGATCATTACCTGATCTACCTTTTTTGAAAATTTCTTATTTTTTTGTGAATACACATTTTGCGTGCCCGTTTTGAAAGTTGGTACCTGCATTTTACTCTTTCAGAGGCTATTCAAAATGGCGGCGACACAGAAAAACACCCAGCCCAGGGCCAGTCAGTCGCACGCCACAAACCCTGAACCCACTTCTCCGTGGACAAAGTCACACAGTCACAGAAACTAAATATTGTGAATTGAACTGAACGTTTTATAAATAGCTAAGGAATGTGCTAAAAATAGCTCACACATGCTGATCCGTGTACCGTACATACACAGATAGATCGTTTACACATACGGCCCGATTGACCGATGGATTATTTCAATTTATTTGCACAGGAGTAGAATTAAAACAGTGTTACAATCACGATCGTATACAATTCCAAGTTTTGCATGAGTGCGTAATTTACAAACTACAAACAAATAGATCTATTACAGTAGACAATGTAGAGAATTAAAATTGAAAAGTGGAACACACCAGCAAATGCCTGAAATGCAAATGGGTCATGGCATTGTCTGCACTGTAGTCTGTAGCCTATGTAAGTAAATACACTTTTAATTTCTGTATGACAAGTGTTTAACGTTGAAACATGTAAAACGGTGGTGGTTGATATATATTAACTTAATTCTGATAATTTTTTAGAACACATGAGTGATGAATAATTGATGAAAATGTAAGCCTTGAAAATCTACTATTTGTTCATGAATGCCACCTGTGACTTACATTTTGGACAGTATCATCTTCTGGAAAGCACCACTTTCAATTCCAGTTGTGTTTTAAGTAAAATGTTATTGAATGCTGACATTGTTAGCATTGAGAAAGTTGGACAGAGTTATTAATATTAAAAACAAATGAAACAATATCATATATGACTTGTTTTTTTCAGGTCTGCTAAGACTAAGTTAGCTAGAGGCAGTGTGCAGTATTACCATAGCCAGATTCAAGTCAAATTTCCCAGTCTCACAGTATAACTACATCAAGAGCCTTGTATTAGCCAGTATGTAGGTAAGCGCAGCTTCAAAAAATCTATGAATTTATCAATGTTTGTTCTTTGCAAAATATGTGGCATTGTGCACCAGTCCTGCACCACAGACATATTAATAATTTGTTATTAGGTCTGTGCCTGCACTTAGTCTCAGACTTTTTATACTAAAAATAAAAATGGTGTTTTACAGCACATCGACAAATAAATAGGTCATATTGTGCTTAGTACATATGTAAAATTAAACAAACAAAATAAAAAGGTCCCTGTATTACATCTAAATTATTAAACTTAACCAAGACCCCTATCCTCCAAGCACGATAATCAACCATAGAAATTATTAATATATACATTAGTAAGAGTATGACAGGTTCTCGAATTCCTATGTGTCATTTGGGGCGGCTCTAAATAAAGTATACCGGTAATAAATGTGTTGATTTAGCAGAAAACAATTATTTTTAATTTATTGTACATGTAAAAAAAGTTCTATAATCACTATTCATTTACATATTTCAGTTCTACAACTTGTTACCTATTTAAGTTGAAACAAAATATCATGTATGTCATTTTTATTTTCAGAGCCTGGAGTCCTGAGATGCTGGGAGTTAGCTAAAAATAGTTAGTGATGTCCCAATATATATGGGAGGATTTTATTGAAACAAGTAGTCACATATAACTTTTAACAACATTAACAACAGAATCAGAAATACTTAAACGAACAAGAATAGTATATAATAACAAGATGGTGTACAATATTTTAATTTTTTTTTATGAATCATGAATCAGCAATACCTCATACGGACAGTACTAGCATCAACTTCAAGAAAAATATGTCTAGTAAGAGGATCACCAGTTCAGCCAGCACAATATCATATCAACATGCATATCCGACTGTTGACACAAGGTGGATCGTTGGCGACATTAACTGGATAGTTCATTGGAGTGGCTCAAAATAAGGGCTAATATGAAAATATAAATGTGTTTCTGTTAATCTGACCGGCCGTGCCCAATTTATTTATTGGATTAAAATGTTTTCTGAATTTTATTGGATTATATAAAAGTTTGTGGAATAACAGATGGCAGGAGGTGTATATTACCGGTCATACCAGAAGAAAAGTGAGTGGTCTTCCTCACCAAAAAAATAACAAACAGATACATGTATATATATATAACCCCACATATGTTCAAATTGGCTTGCACCATATAAACAATTACATATTAAAGGGACATGCAGCAATCTTCTTTTTTTAAACTCCAAAATGTTATAACTTATAATTTAAATATATGCAAGCGGATGTAAAGTGAAAATAAATTATTGATTAATCAATCGAGGTGCACATTTTAATGCTTGATAAAAACTTGATAAATGCTGTGTGTCCCTTTAATAAATAAAAACAATTATTGTATGATGCAATTTAATTTGTTATGTAATACCCTTTATATTTGGGATGTTTTGATGTAAATATTTGAAATAAAATGTTTTAAATCAAATAAATAATTCATTTTGATATCTGACTTGTTACATATTTTTTACTTAGTCATGAAAGATAATATTTAAGGCCTTAATATGTACCTTAAATGTTTATTGTTTACCATTGAAAGGTGAGGCGGCATATGGTGTTAGTTATCTGTGCGTCTATATCCTTCCACAGTTTTTAACCAATCTTTTCGAAACTTTACATGATCTTTATCTATGATGTCTAGAGGAGCATATCGATTTTGCATCAAAATAAAATTTATTTATGAATATATATTCTTGCATAGTACAATTTTCCACGGATTGTTTTCAGTGCGTTCATTCAAGTCCATGGACATATTGAGTTATGGAGATGTTCGGTTGCCTTTTTATATTTGTATACATTCTCATCTTCACCTCTCACCGCTGCGGGTTCAATTCCACTGGAGCTCAACTTGTAGGTGAGAAAGTGTCGATTCTTACAGATAGCAGTAAGTACACAGTACTGGTTCTACCCAGGAAATATGGCCTAAAATGTGCTATAATGATATAAAACACAATTCAACTTTAAAAATATAAAGTAAAAAAAATGGCCTTCTTTATTTTCCTTCGATGCTATCAGTATAAGTATTACGACAGTGTTTCTGTCTGATAAAAAATTCATCTTACGTTTCAACCGACAAATGGTCTATATTTAAACTAATACAAGTAAGATGGGGCCCTCAAACCCTTTTATGTGTGGGTGATATATTCCACGGTTGATTCATGATACTAGCATGGGACAGCTATAGTACATATGACAGTGCTGAGTGCAGTTGCGGATGAATTGAATTGAATATTTAACGGCTCATCAACACAGTACAGGTTATTTAGAGCCGCCTCAGAGAGAGGGAAGGATACATAGGAATCCGGGAACCGTGCACTACTCTTATTAGCGAACAGATTCCTATGGTTCTTTAACATGCTCGGATGATAGACCTATACGCGGGACCACCCTGTTTACGTCCCCATCTGACGGATGAGGCTAAGGGAATGTGTCTTGCCCAAGAACACACCGACAAAACTCAGTGACACCACCTCCGGTTACAAATCCGCTGCGCTACTGACTGCGCCAAGTTGCGGATGACAATTAGACACTGGACAGTCTAGTCAAAAACACAGCAACAAATATATTATCTGAATATGTTTAAGAATGTACTGTATGCTTGGAAGAGCTTTCAAAAACAGACTAGCTTTCATGATTTTAGTTGGGGTGGGATGGGGCGCATCCTTTTAAATCTCAGTTCAGATGCCCTCCCCCTCCTTCTCTCCATCCCAACTCCCATCTTGAACAGTAGCGATTGTTACGTAAACTTTCCACATATGAGAGGGTGCCCAATACTACCCGCTCCATCGAATACGCGCCTGCAGTTCTTGCGAGGTCAGTCGAGTCAAAATTACAGTTAAATCAAACAATTCGTATTTTCGTGTACTTTTGATAAAGAAATAACATGCTTTTCGTGATATGCAGCAAAATTCATGTAATGTGTGAGCTAAAACAACAATTCAAGTATCTCCTCGTACTTTATTTAACAAAAAACACACGGTTGTTGTCATTTTAATCGTATTCTAAAAATGGCATCTTTTAGAGTTATCGCCCCTCGCTTCGACATTTTACAAGGCGGGTCTGCATTTATCACGCAGTGGAGCTTCTAAAAAAAGTCGGTACAGACGAAAATCACGAAACCTAAAGAGGAAATGAAATTTCATGATCAAAAATTGTCACAATTTTCCAAATTATGCGTTTTAAAAATTCAAAAGGCGGACATTTTTTTTTTTTTTTTTGACGTTGCCGAAAGTTGACGTACTACTTTTCGTTGTCAAGCGTGGATGCGATATTTGAAAGATGTAGGAAAATATCAAGGCTGCTCCCGTACTGATATAGAGTTTAATTAATATTGTTGTTGTGATACGGAAAATAATTGTTGTCATGATACGGAAAATAATTTTCTCACTCGGGAATTATTTTCCGTATCATGACAACAATGTTAATTAAACTGTATATTATATATTCTGTGATGAATTTCTTTCCAATCGTCAATATTTTACACCAGTTTGCCCTTTTACACCAGTATGCACGAGAAACCAAGACGACATTACGTCATACAAACAAAACAAGTGGAACCGGAACTCTTCGTTAATTTCCGTAATCGGTATTTCCTAGTGGCGGAATCTGACGACGACGTCCGTAAAACAATCAGAACGTCATTTGGCCATCCCGACACTGACGGAAAAGGCCGAGCAATGTTCCGTATTGCGAAATAACTCCCACTGGGAGATATTTCGCAGTAGAGCAAACGAGTAGATATAGCTTTTCTATTCCCAGTATTTCCTATAAAAATCACAGACAAATATGATATATATAGAGTTTGATTAACATTGTTGGTGTGATACGGAAAATAATTCCCTCGTGAGAAAGATTCTTGCGATATAGAAACGAGTGCAAAGATTCTTGCGATAAAGAAACGAGTGCTTGCGATATCGAAACGAATTCCCTCGTGAGAAAGATTTCGTTTCTATATCGCAAGGCACTCGTTTCTATATCGCAAGAATCTTTGCACTCGTTTCTATATCGCAAGAATCTTTCTCACTCGGAATTATTTTCCGTATCATGACAACAATGTTAATTAAACTATATATTATATATTCTGTGCTGAATTTCTTTCCAATCGTCAATATTTTTACACTAGTTTGCCTTTTTACACCAGTTTGCACGAGAACGCCAAGACGACGTTACGTCATACAAACAAAACAAGTTGAACCGGAACCCTTCGTTATTTCCATAATCGGTATTTCCTAATGGCGGAATGTGACGACGACGTCCGTAAAACAATCGGAACGTCATTTGGCGTTCCCGACACTGACGGAAAAGGCCGAGCAATATTCAACTCTTCGCAGTAGAGTAAACGAGTAGATATAGCTTTTCTATTCCCTATTTCCTATACAAATCACAGGCAAATATGTAATATTATGCATTATTTGACGATTAGTATCAAAGGAATAAATAATGCCTTTGTATTTCTTAGACTACTTTCAGGGCACCATTCTCAACAAGAGGGAAGTATCGAGATGGACGGAAAAGTGAGCTACAGTTGCGTAAGTGGGGCGAGGAAGTATTAGTTGTCGACGAAGTGTTATGGTAATCGAGGGTTTGCAAGTGAGACGAGGAATTGTAGGTTGCGAGCCAGTGTTGAACCATGGTCGGAATATATTGAGCTGCCTCTAAATTAAAAATTCATACAAACAAGTAACAGATATAAGACACGTAGGTATACACTTCGAACAGAAAATATAGCTTTCACAGAACACGGTAAACAAAAAAACACGAATTAAGACAAACAACAATTACAATGTTAATAAAATGCAAGGCATGCGACAAAACAAACACAAAGGGGTGGTTTAAAGGGCTACCGCCCTCGAACGGTTCTTGGCAAAAAGTGATATTCACACTACAAAACAAATGTAAAGAGTTTAAATGTCACTGTTATAAAACGAAAAAGCAAGTGTCAGGATCAATCTTCCAACTTGTTTAGCATACATACTTAAACTATTTAGCTTGACAGAACTGTAGAATTATGGCATATTGATTCGATTATGCAAAGCTCTACGAATTCGCTCAGCACTATTTATTATGAATCATAATTATTTATCTTACGTATATATGTTCAAAACAAAACATCAGCTATTCAACTCAGTGATTCATAGAGTTTGCCAAACGCCTGTATGTCAAAAATAATTTTATTAACACATACGTTCGCCAACAGACAAGGAGTCACAGAGCTTCAGAATATTAAACGACACTTTCAGAGTTATGTATTCATGGTGCAGACCAATCAAATAAATCACGTAAGGAAGAATCCATTACAGAAATAATCTCTTGGACATTGTCGAGTTTCTATATTGTATTCCTTTTTAATGTTATATAGTGTATATAGAGGGATGTCGAACGGCGTAAACACATTTTCACGTAACTATACGAGTTTCGTAAATGCAGGCAATAGTGTGATATCATCAACGTATTAAATATCACTTAAAGTGACAGAAAAGCTCGCGACCGTGGTATAGAGATACTGAAACGTATAAGACTAAAAGTCATTCTAAAACACACACACATATATATGCAAACAAGTGTAAGATATAAACAAAATGTATACATAATAATAAGTGTGTGTCGTCTATCTGCAAGGACATATTGATAGGCCAGTTTTTTATTTATTTATCTTCCGTGGCCGAGTGGTTAACGTCTCTGATTTGAAATCACTTGCCCCTCACCGCTGTAGGTTCGATCCCTCAGGGGCCTAGGAATCGTTATGTGAGGAAGCTATCCAGCTGGCTTGCGGAACTTCGGTGGTTCTACCCAGGTGCCCGCCCGTGCACGAAAATTGCCCGGAGGGGCACCTGGGTCTTCCTCCACCAATGGAAGCTGGAAAGTCGCCATATGACCTTAGCTGTTGGTGCGACTATAAATCCAATTCAATCCATATTCAAAACCTTCCGCCAAAAGAGGCGTTAGCCGGACATATTCGTGTATATTTAAAATACAGAACAGGGGTACAACTACTCGAACAAAAATATCGATTCTAACGCCAAAAAACAAATGAGTATTTTTTCATTTCATGTCCAAACTACTGATGTTTCATGCGTGTTGGTTGAGAATTGTTACGTCATGCTCTTATAATATATTTATTAAAATATCGAATCAAAAGCTGAATCAACGGAAAGTTGCTTTTTTTTTTAATATTTCTTGGTTAGCCGTCACCTCTGTCTGAACATTTTTGGGTTAGCCGTTACCTCTGTCTGAACAGTTCTATGTTATCCTTCACCTCTGTCTGAACAGTTCTGGGTTAGACGTCACCTCTGGCTGTTAATTTGTAAGCAACATGACTTTTAAATATTGCTATAACAGATATTATGTGTAGGTCAACCATCGCAGAGAACTGTTAATCAGAAACAATTTCAATGTATTCGACTGTGTCAGTTGGGCTAAGCTAGTTTTTAAAATGTGTTTCTTAGTAATACTGAGTATTTACATGAGAAAGATACAAAGAAATATAAATCTTCTAACAAATGTTTGATGGAACAACAATAACTTGTTTGGAATGTTTTACATACATACATCTAGACAATACATCTGGTATGATTAAATTGTTTGAAAACAAATGCACAATCCTAAAAAGGAACATAAAAGAAAACTGACGGAAGAGTCTTTAAAAATAATCATTGAACAATGTATCAATAACTGACAAAAATGCGTTTGTTTGTTTGATAAACAAAAGGTTTTAATGTACTCGAAAGATAGGCATCGAACAGAAAATATAGTATTCTTGGTCGTCCTAAACCACGTATTCAAAATAAACGACAATTACGAGAAACAATAGAAGCAAAGTCCGATCAATGAATAAAACATGAAAAAAAATTATTTCAATTATTTTGATAGCGCATACTAGGCTTATTTGCATACTTATGTAACCAGTGGTATATCGAAAATATAGAATAGTGTTATTCCATTCCCAAACCGTAAGTTATATGATAAAGAGAAATAATGATTACCGAGTGCAGACCGAACATACGCATCATTGTCTCTTATAAAAGAGAAAGGCAGTATGACAAGATGTTTTATTAATACTTGCCAAAATGTCTTGATTTCATTTACTCTTTATAATATTATTCGAGAAAGTGATTGTTGAGCTGCTTCGACTATATGTGTGACTATATGTGTATTCAATTAACGATCTTAATATAACGACATATACATCAAACACTGATTTACGCTATTGTGCATTACGCGCGTGTTAAACGCATTAATAAATAGTATGATAATGGACCTTTGGAAACGGCCGAGCACGACACATACACAATATTGCAGTCTCGGTTTGATTGAGACTGTTCATGAGCGGTAGTGAAATATGCTAGCTACCGCTCACGCCCTCTAGCCCCGGGTTGAGCAGAACTCAATATTCATAAAATCAATAGTACACAGTTTTAACCATCCCGAAGATGGCATGCATACGGCGGTGTACATGGAGTTATGTGCTTCCCCAAGTCGTACGGCGTATGGTCCCAGTATCTAACAAAATTAAATGCCCCGAAGAGCGAAATAAACATAATGGAATTTAGTTGGGAGCAGCGGTTATGAAGCCTGCGTATCACAAGTAACAGCCAAAAGACTAAACTAAAAAGCAGACAACATATCCTATAAGTGGTTAACAATACCCAGAGCCTTTTATTGGCCGGAGTAGTCGAACCACCGAATCAAAACTTAAGTAAGAAAACGAAAGAAATCGAAAATGTACCACCGATAACTAAATATAAGTATCGGGCTAAGGGGGCACTTCACAGTTTAATGTACATTTCTCAATCATCAAACCCATGACAAGCTCTTAGCCTGAATCCTTGAGCAAAAATAAATCACATCATCATTGTGTCATACATTTCTTAGAAGACAATATAATTACCCATGTTTCCATACCAAATAAGAGTATCAAAAAGCATTTTCTGTACAACTTTAGTCCCATTTCTTTAAGACTACCCCACCTCTTAAAACATGCTAAAAATGCAATTTAAGCAATATTTCAAATGTCAATAAATAAAAATAAAAAAATCCTACACATATCAGGGTCATGTCTGCACTCATAATGCTCTTGCATATCAGGAAATGCTAAATTTTACATACCTAGTCCGGCATTTTAAAAAGTTATTCCATGCTGAACTCCCCGTCAGTGAAAATCAGCCATTTTAACTACTTTTAGGAAGTTTTTGATTGGTTCACATTTTTCTATTTATAGCCTCCAAAAAACCCAAAGACTGCATATTCCAATACACCAAAATAAACTTAGAAGTAATCAAAACTGAAAAAAACATCAAACATGTGCTTCATAATTATTATAAAGACCATCCATGGACCTAAAAGATGCTTAGTTGATTTCTCTCTGATTTGCGCCATGGACATTCATGCGAAACTGAGGACTGCCCCCTTAAGGAAAAGTTGTCTGTTAAAAAAATGTGAAACGCCCCTTTTTCCATTTCGCGAATTTATTCTGGACATCTTGACATACGTATTATTGCGATTGTCCAAAAAATGGCCTAACAGCACCTTTTTAAGATAACACTGAAATAGCCTTTTTAACAGCTTTTTTGCAAACATTTTTCTTTCGGTCTGTTTTTTTCCATAGCATGAGAAAGGTCTGAAATTTGCAATCAGAAGTCATTTCCTCTCTAAAAAGTTGCCTCCTATAACCCGATTTATATAAAGCGGTTATCTTATGCGATTTTTTATTATTTTGACGCGACACGACATAATGACGTCATGTGACATGACGTCACCCCACATGCTATTCTATGTTTAACGTCATTTTACTATGACATCAAAATACCATAGCAACCAGTACTTAAATGGAACATTACCATTAGCAAACTGTACATATATTGAAACAGTGTTATGGCAAACCCAAGAATTACACCAATGGTTAATTTTTAAATGGCAAAAAGACTACCTCAAACTTAGAAAATCCTACTAAAATTGCATATACCAACCGCAAGACACATGGGATCTTGAGATATCCCAAGTTAGATATCTCACGATAAGTTGCGATACATCTTGAGAAATTGTAAGATATATCTCTATTTATTGTGTGATATCAATGACTCAAGACACATTGAGATATCTCAAGGTAATTATCTCAAAACAACTTAAGATATCTCAAGACAGTTATCTCAAGATAACTTGAGATATACTGAGATATCTTGAGATAAATTGAGCTCAATATAAATTGAGATATCTCAAGATAAAATGTGATATCTCAACATGGAGTATATCAAGATAAATTAGACATATATCGAGATATCTCAAGATACGGTGCATCGCGGAGTATTACAATATACATATTTTACCGAGTTGTTCATAATCTGGGTTTCGTAGCAATGCGGGTTTGCCTTATCGACAAATTACATTCTAACCGAAGTAGTTCTCTTTGCAAACAAACCGAATGGTAACAAACATTGAAAATATGTTGAAATACAGACAAAAAATCCTTCATTTGACTGTTTTAGTAAAAAAAGGTTTGACCCTTAAGGTGGCACTCCACAGTTTAATGTACATTTCTCAATCATCAAACCCATGACAAGCTCTTAGCCTGAATCCTTGAGCAAAAATAAATCACATCATCATTGTGTCATACATTTCTTAGAAGACAATAAAATTACCCATGTTTCCATACCAAAAAGGAGTATCAAAAAGCATTTTCTGTACAACTTTAGTCCCATTTCTTTAAGATTACCCCACCCCATAAAACATGCTAAAAATGCAATTTAAGCAATATTTCAAATGTCAATAAATAAAAATAAAAAATGTTCCTACACATATCAGGGTCATGTCTGCACTCATAATGCTCTTGCATATCAGGAAATGCTAAATTTTACATACCTAGTCCGGCATTTTAAAAAGTTATTCCATGCTGAACTCCCCGTCAGTGAAAATCAGCCATTTTAACTACTTTTAGGAAGTTTTTGATTGGTTCACATTTTTCTATTTATAGCCTCCAAAAAACCCAAAGACTGCATATTCCAATACACCAAAATAAACTTAGAAGTAATCAAAACTGAAAAAAACATCAAACATGTGCTTCATAATTATTATAAAGACCATCCATGGACCTTAAAGATGCTTAGTTGATTTCTCTCTGATTTACACCATGGACATTCATGCGAAACTGAGGACTGCCCCCTAAGCGATCTCCAAAGATCGAATGAATAACAGTACACTGACACACAGTCATAGGCCTTTAATAATACGACATGTATATCAAACACGGATTTGTGCCAGTATTCTTTAACATTACACGCGTGTTAAACGCAATATTAATCTTGATACAAGAATCCAGAATCGTACTGAACAACCATAGTAGTTGCAGCTAAAGAGAAAACCAATCTAGGGTACGACCAGAAAACCCGAAGGACGAAAGCTCATGCACCCACCTCCCTTAGTTGGGGTTTCAGTAGGTACAATCATAGAGCCCCAAGAGGTAGTACAGTCATCGCACAAGTGAAAAGTGAAGCGTAATGACTGACTGTAGAGGGGTCAATCACTAAACATGCAGTGCGCTGTAAAACAAAAGGGTTTTATTCTTTTCTGACGTACTTCCTGATTAAATTTGTAAAGCGGTCAGGAAAACCGTCAGACCACTTTAAAGTCCAAGCCGGAAAATACTAAAGATTCCATACAATTGGTAGTCTCTGTCACCCAGACGTACGCAATCTGCGTCACTTAGTTCGCTCAGAAAAGGTGGGCATGCGGCTGGGTGATAGAGACTATACAATTGGTACTAGTAGCGCCCTTGTTTGATGTTCAACAATGTGCACGAACAAGTATTTTAGAGACAACGACAACTCGCAAGTTAATGATAATGTCATTCATTCGCACGGATGGTGGAGAACCGGAATGCTAATGTAATGCCCAAAGGCATACAATTGAAAGAAAGTTCCTGACGGTAATTATAATTAGTGCTTTAAGCGACTGGGGAGGATTTGGATGCCATTTTATGAGTATTATTTATTAACCAATACTTTACATTAAATAGTGTTTGTGTTAAATAACTCACGCGATTGGGAATTATCTAACAATTGAAAAGAATAATAGTAAAATATCAATTTGCCTATTAAATTTTAAGACATGTTACATGTAAAACCATAAAAGTGTAATTTATATCTAAAAAAAGTACACCACAAAGTCTTAATATGTTAGTATTGTTTTCCAGATAAAAAACATTTTCATAAAGAATAATTTAATTGGACGAAACAGATGTTCCAATCATACATTATATTAAAGTTTAGTATTAGTTTTATTTGTATTTTGACAGACATCAAATGTTTCTAAACTGCCTCCATTTCCTTTTATATTTTCTTTTTGATACAGTCTTACAACTGTATTTGTACCCCAAAATGTATTATAAATATAAACACAATTTACACATATAAATCTATTTCAAATTAATGTCTTCCTTTATTAAACTGTTTGAAAGATGCAAATATGTATACGTGATATCATTGTATGCTATCAAGAGAAACACATAACAGACAATATTTAGTATTAGGAAACTGGAACGAGCGCATTGCGTGATAAATCTGCTCTCCTAAATGACAGACTTGGTGTTGACTAATGTCATTCAATAGAAAAGGATGTTTCAATTATCGTGAAATCTACTCCACTGGATTGAGAAGCGTCAAATAATGCAATCATACATGTTTAAAAAGACCTGACTAAGTGTACATGTTGCATTCACAACACGGAAAAAGGCAATATATATCATACATGTAACACGGACACAATCGATCACGATACTACAATTAAGAAACATCATTCTATCTTTTATTTATTAGAAACAAAGCATCGGTCATTGCCTTGCTTTGTTAATGAATGACATAATTATGTTAGCAATTAGTATACGATTTTTATGTTTAATGACGTCATAAAATTGCTACTACCGTTTGGTGGAACAGCGCCAAAAGCTTTGACGTACCATTGGCGGGTGCAGAAGGCAGCCAGACAAGGACATTCCAATGTATTTAATAGTGCGTGTTGATTTCTATTTCTAATTAGAGAATCATCCTGTCTCCCGCACCTATTATATTACAGTAGTTGCGTCGTTAAATGTTTTGAAAGAAAAAATCTCTCAAATTTAGCGGAACCTAGTAAATGTAAATTCGACTTTATCAGAATGTTGGTGTTTTATTAGCTCTAACGCCACTCCACTTCCGATCATGTATGCCTTACACGCTCAAACTGAACTGCACTCCACTTCCGATCATGTATGCCTTACACGATCAAACTGAAAGCCAACAATAATTGGCAAGAATAAAATAGGCGGAGGTTCACATACTGAATCTTTGGCACATCTCAGCCGTTTTCAGTTTTTATATATTTTTTAATGTATTGAAGTTATATTAAGCCAGCCATGGGGAGTATACAGAAGCCATAGACTCATGTCTATTTGCGCAATTTAAGGATGTTGGCTGGGAAAGGTTTGACACCTTTAAGTCTAATTTGCGTAATTAAATGCTTTAAAACTTCTCCTACAAATATAAAAAGATGCAAACATATAATATTCTTTGTCTAAAGATGGATTTCACATCTTTTCATTATACAGAGATGCATCCTTTTTTAAATGGTACATATATAAGCAACATTTAGTTGAGGGTTTTAAATTAAATTTCGTCGCTTATATTAGAATAACAAAAATAAAGGAAATTCAATTCAAACATCAGATTAGTCCATTATCGTTTTGACCTACTCCGGCAAAAACAGTTGATGAAGAAACATTTCTCTAAGAAATTCATTGTGAGCGACCACTTTAGTTTTATCAACAAATATATTTTATTCTCAAATAAACATTGCCCGTTAGATTTGCATGTATTTAAATCATTATTAACAGTTATGTGAATAGATCAAAGCAAATTAATTGTGCATATTACTAAATATATTATTGTGCATGTACTTTTTGAAAGCTTTATTGCACCAATAATATATTTAACAACTTAGGTAATATTTAAAAGCAAAGACAAATTAAAAACTCTTATCAACTTGAGTACAATGTGCGAGCAGATTTAAACTCAAAATGATATCCGATTAATAAATACAAGTGCTACTGTTTGATAACTAAAAACATTTGAAACCTGGATTCTGGAAAGAAAGAACCTTAATTAAATATCAATCTGGTGTCTCAAGAAACCTGGATACTCAGCAACATACATCTGGTGTCTCAAGAAACCTGGATACTCAGCAACATGCATCTGGTGTCTAAAGAAACCTGGTTACTCAGCAACATACATCTGGTGTCTCAAGAAACCTGGATACTCAGCAACATACATCTGGTGGTTCAAGAAACCTGGATACTCAGCAACATACATCTGGTGTCTCAAGAAACCTGGATACTCAGCAACATACATCTAGTGTCTCAAGAAACCTGGATACTCAGCAACATACATCTGGTGTCTCAAGAAACCTGGATACTCAGCAACATACATCTGGTGTCTCAAGAAGCCTGGATACTCAGCAACATACATGTCGTTAAAGATCACGTTAAACAATAGTGTGCTAAAGCTTATGAAAACTCTGGGATTAATTTATTTTGGTCTATTTCTCTCATTTAATATTTTTGCTAGGGAAAATACTACATGTTTGGCCTGTTACAATATTTAAGCGTTTTTTACTAACGGCAGTTTGGACAATTACACTATGTGCACTTGCCATGAAGTTTGTGAATCACTTATTTTTCTATTAGATAATATTTTCCTCAGGTAAGTAACTACCGTTTATAGACAAATTGTTGGTATCCCTATGGGTACGAACTGTGCACCCCTTGTCGCAGATTTGTATTTATATAAGATATGTCATGTTGAGTCTTTCACCAGATACCCAGTCACATGTTATTGAAGCCTTTAATGACACCTCTCGATATTTGGATGACATATTGAACATTGACAACCCTTTCTTTTCTACTGTGGTTAATAATAAACTGAAAGGAAAACAAAACGCAGGGTGCGTATTTCCGCTATATATTGCATATACTGCACACTTAATTCCATATATATTCCAAGGATAACCCAAGATGTTTTGTAAAAAAAAAAATTGCAGTTAGTTAGAGAAAGGACACAACTGTCATGTTGTAGACGTTTTAATCACAGTACACGTTGTAACAAGAAATTCATAAATGCTGAAATTCCTCTTTGAAAAATTGAGCCAGTTCAGTACTGTATTTAATGTTAACTGATTGCAACATTTAAAGCCTAAGTTTGCTGACATCCCTGAGCCAAATGCGCATTCTGACGATAATGAAACTTTAAAGGGGTAACCATTGGTGTGTTCAGTGCTGTTTAAACCTTCTTTCTAAAAGGACAGGCCTAATGTCGCTCTGTACCATTCGATTAGCAGTAGCATATTAAACATACAATATATAGCGGAAATACGCACCCTGCGTTTCTTTTTCCTTTCAGTATATATATCCTAAGAAACTTCAACTTAACAAAGCTAATATTTTTGATATTAACGCTTCTTTTTTTCGATTTACATCTCTCTATTGAAAATGGTGAAATAATTAGAAAAATCTATGATAAGAGAGATGATTTTAATTTTGATATTGTTAATTATCCCCATTTTGCCAATTGTTCGAGTATTTCCGGTTGCGCATTGATTAAGTGTTAACTACACCGACGTACCCCCACCCACATAACCACAAACTCCCCTGTTCCAATATGTGTGTGAACAGTCACACATATTGAAACATACGTTTCAGTAAGTTGCTGAGATTCTGCGAACATTGACATGGTCTATAATGCCTTAAGGTCTTAAACGATATGTTAAGACCAATGATTATACAAGCATTGTCTCCAATGGCTTTTTTTTTGGCGAAGGCCACTGTACATTGTGGGCATAGGTATAATCCATGTCTAGCAGGTAATAGATATGTTTGGCCATTTATGATATTCCGCAATGGGTTTCTGTACTGTAAATGTTTTGTTCTCATAGGTTATTACATCTTCAGCACTTTTCCCCAAATTGGATAGCTATTTAAATCTACCACAGTGCGTGTTTTATAGCTATTCTAAAAGCACTTATGTTAGCTTGGCAATCGGTTTTTCAGCAAATCGCTCTATAATGCCATAATGCTATTTTATAAAATGCATTAAATTTTTGAAATACCCACAAAAAGTGAATGATCTGATATATGTTAAAGCAATCAGGTGATTTCAAAGCAGGCTTTAAACGGTGTATTTATATAGTTGAATGCCAATTTTATAATTTATAGAGCGTTCATCATGATATTATGCAACGAAACCACAACATCATGCAATATATAATATATGTCTTATATGCTTAAAAACATGTTTAAAAAAAGTATTCAGATAAGAATAATTACTGACAAACATTACGTGGTCCGGCCTTAATTCCATTAAGCGATGGGAAAGCTTATATTAGCAGGATTTTATAACGGATTTTTTGACAATGAAACACATTTAAATACATGTGTTACTGAAAAAATGCGATAACCTGTTAGAATTACCTAATAAGATGTTTTAATTTTACCATATGCATTGTTTAAGCTGAAATTAAGGTTTTATTTTATACTCCAGTCAATCCCGTTTTTGCTTCTTGGAGAAAGGGTTTGATGGGGTATGAAAGTTAATACTCGGACCACGTAATGAGGAGATCCTTTGGAAGCAGCAAACACAATCAAAATAATAAAGTAGCAGACTCGGGTTTATTGAGTTTGTTCATGAGAGGCTATGTAAGCGGCAGTACCTTTCACGCTCCCTAGCAACGGCTTCATCGGTATTCTACGTTGATTCCAAAAGACAAGTAAAAATGACGCTACTAATTCACATGAAACACATGTAAGAACTAGTCAATTCTCAGACATTTAGGAATTTTATTGGAAATAATAAATACTGATAAAGGTGATCCTTTGTGAACAACAAACACAATTAAGAGAATAAAGCAGCAGATTCGGGCTCCAAAAGGACCAGTAAAAATAACACTACTGATTCGTAGCACAGGGAGACTTTTTACAGCCGTAACACCGTATGTGTCGTGCTCGGCCGTTTCCAAAGCTCCATTATCATACTCTTACTTTGTAAATAAATCTTCATGCTTAAGGAAAAAATCTTACAATTCTGTGTTGTTCACAATAAATATATTCTCACATTACCTTATTTAGTATATTTAATTTCAATTCTGTTTTAATCATGTTAACATCCATAATGTTAATTAAAAAAGGCATATGATAGTATACATCACGACTTCGTTTCTGTAAAAAGAAAAAAACATTATCATGGAAGATATTTATTTTTCTCGCCATTGATACAAGTTCTATCAATTTAAGATAAATGTAATCTTCGATGGCGTGTTTTCCCGTTGTCATTATATTTACTAGTTCCCTAAAACAGTATATATGTCAAAACACGTTAATGATTGGCCATGTTACAGTTGAGAGTTATGTCAGTAGATAACGAATTACACTGATGAAACCGACACTGAATCCATTAGGTAAAAGCACATCATCACTCTTTATTTTGTTAGAATCTTTTCAACTCTGATTTTAGATTGTTTCATCATACAACCCGTTAAAAAGAGACGTTGATTTATTGCATGAAACCTTGCGATACGTTATGTGGACATTGTTATGATATTTTAAATCGTATGGGAAAGAAACATCAGTGTCCAGTTGAGGAGTGGGTACGAACTGTGCACCACTTGTCGCAGATTTGTTTTTATTTTGCTATGAAAGAGATTTCATGTTGAGTTTTCCACCAGATACCCAGGCAGATGTTATTAAAGCCTTTAATGGCACATCTCGGTATCTGGAAGACATATTGAACATTGACAACACTTTTTTTCCAACTATGGTTAATAATATTTATCCTAAAGAACTTCATCTTAACAAAGCTAATATATCTGATAATAACGCTTCTTTTCTTGATTTAAATCTCTCGATTGAAAATGGTGAAATAACTAGCAAAATCTATGACAAGAGAGATGATTTTAATTTTGACATTGTTAATTATCCCCACTTGGATGAGGATACTTCTTATGGGGTATATGTGTCTCAACTTATTCGTTTTTCAAGAGCTTGTACTCGAGTTGAGGACTTTAATATTCGTAATCTATGTATAACTAAAAAGCTACTCAGTCAGGGTTACCGTTGCCATAAACTTCGTAAAACCTTTGCAAAATTTTATTATCGTAACCCTGATCTTCTTTCCAAATATAAAAGTAATTTAAGGATTCTTCTGCAATAAGGAATATCACAACCTGGCTTCTATGGTGATGTGATTTATAAACGTCGTAATATTCTTATAAACGTCGTAATATTCTTGGTCATGATCACTTTCATACTATCTTTGTTAAACTTGTTAAAATGTTTATCAAAAGAGGTTATGACCGTAACTTTTTGCAACGTACTGCATGCTTGGTGGTGGACCCTTTTACATTTCGCCACTATGCTTTCCTCTTCAATTGTACGATGACCGGACAGGCTGTGGACCCTATGATGAGGCCTACCTTAAAAACCCATTGGGACGGTGGCGTTTGATGTTTGTCTAATATCTTCCTTGTCGTGCCCTTAATGGTTTATTCTCTTGTTGTTCTGGCTTGTTGCAATTGTTGTTCTGCAAAGTCACTGAGTACCTTCATTATGGCTTTCTATGCTATTGTTGTTTTGTTTTTTTATTTACATGAGCATATTTGTGTTTTACTTATATTGCCTATTGATGCTGCCTTGTTAGTTAGAGATTAGATCATGGCGGGGATTTCTTTATTTACACTGTCCTGTTTTAATGGAATGAAGTAGGGTAAGTGTGAGGTTTGGTGCACCCTAGAACCGGTTTGAACCCCCAATGGCATACTTTGCCACTGACCGTTCCAAGGCGGTAGCCCTTTTGTCAACCCTTTTGTGTTTGTGATGTCGTTTGCATTTATTATACTTTTGCCTTCTTGTTTGTCTGTTTGCATGTTTGTTTCTGTGTTTTGTGGTTGACTGTCCTCCTTGAATGCTACTTTCCCTGTCCGATCTTTTTATATCTTTTCTTTTATTTAATATTGAATCAAAGTTGATTCACATATGAATGGTCCTTGGAATTTCTACCATCTCATTGGTCAATTAGTACTTAATGCTCGTTGCTAATTTTAGAATCCACACGTCAGTTATTTATATAAATCTAATATCATAGCTATTTATACCTGTTCAAACTTGTTTCAAACCCTTATGCTCTGCTATTAATCAAATAGCAACTATTTATTGAAATCTAGCGTTTGAAAATATCTTGTAAAATGGTACAAAACATGATAGATTCGGTCCATTATGAGGTAATTATGGATGTTTAAAGTTTGGACCAATCAGAGTCTACCATTATGTTACGTGACCCCAAAACATGAAACAGTATGGGTTTATTCAAAATGGTCGCTGGGAAGACGTTTTATACATATATAACACTTCTGAATTAACTGCCAATATATAAATAAAACTATGAACGTCTGTACTCGAGTCCTAAAATGTCAAATCTTGTTTTTAATGTTCCATTGTTTACGTTCTCTATTGCGGTCATATGTCAATTCATCATGCCAATACCCTTTGTTCGAGCATCCTGACACTCCTCTGCGTTTATTATACAAAAGGAACTCAGACAAACTGTCTCTATAATGTCCACAGAATAAGTCTAAATGTCAATACCTTTTGTTCGAACATCATGTCACTAATCCCCTCTGCGGTTTTTATACAAGAGGAACTTAGACATCCTGTCTCACAGTTGTGTCAATTGAATATAGGGATTAACCTATGGCACTTATTCTATCGCGTGGGTACGCTAAACGATTAAGGAGACTGATGCAATACCCTTTGTTCGAACATCCTCTCACTAATCCTCTATACCACAATACATTCATTCATATGCAAATGAGGCCGCGCAATGCGTGACCTACTTTATATCACTTGCGTTTCTATTTTTAGAGAATGAGGTCACTAATTCATATGCAAATGATCTCAGTTTTCCATGTTTTTCCATGTTTTCTTTGTACGGTTGTTTTCTTTATTAAACACTTCTTGCTCACTGTTGTTTACAAAATGACGCACCAAAAAAATCGTTCGTCAATTTTAAAGGGAAATCACCAATATCGTCTTAGTTTCAAAAGGGAAAGTACTAAAATAATAATATTTTACAGAAAGTGTTTTAAAGATTTGTTTTTCGAAAACAAAATATGGTTTTAATAGAACTGAGTTTATTTCCTCTTTCATATCGACCGGAATATTCCGACAAATGTTACATGTAGCGAGAAGTGTAACAGCATTAGAAAGATAATTAGACGGCAAAAATTAAAACAAAGTGGTCGTATACAAAAGCAGTACTTCATTTTTCAGACGGTGTTCCCAAAAATATACATAAACTTCAGGGAAACATGTATTTGCAATGTACCTAAATGTTGTTAATGCAAACATCATTAAGTTTGTGGTAAAATATGAACAGAGTTTCAGTACCAGTATACCTATATAACAATCATTTAAGATGATCGGCAGGCGTATGATTGACATAAACGAAGTGTAAAAACAGCTAGTCGAGACATTATTAAGAATGATCAAGCAATCAAGAATGCATTTATCGATCTGCCATCTGAAACTGACAAATACTGCTCACAATGCCGTATTAAGCTACTAACTATTTCTTTAGAAATGTCTTATTAACTGGTCATGGGGACAAACAAGTTGTAACCATCTAAACATTATCTGCCTTCAGATCAGTTGTTTAGAAGAAACTGGATTTACAATTATTGAAATATAACGCATGGAAGAAAACAATTATTGAAATATAACGCATGGAAGAAAACCAATGAAATTGTAAAGTGTTTTATAATTATTTTAATTACGAAGTTTTCTTTTGATCGATTTACAATGAATAAATAAAGGATATTTGTTGGTTTGGAGCGAATATAGGATTTATTTTCATTGAGAAGTGAGAAAACTTATATTTTCACGAGTGCTTAGAACGAATGAAAATATAAGTTTTCTCACTTCGGGATGGAAATAAATCCAATATTCATGACAAACCAACACATATTCTATTAATTATATACTTTTTATCATGCACTACCAAACTGTTTCAAACAGAAAATACGTTTCGTTCCGACAGTTCCCCTTTAGCGTATTCGCGGATAAATATAGTAACGCCAGAGCGTGAGGCGATTTACATATATTTAGTGCGCCGCATAGAATATAGTTCTAAACTTAGTAAATATAGAAAAAAGTAGTTCCATTTTTTCCGGCAGTGAGAATATAAGTCTCACTGTGAAAATATAAACAATGTAAATATAAGGTTTATTCTAACCATACAATCCACTATTTCACTGGGAAGTATATAACAAAGCTTTTTCGCGGCTTAACGGGCAGAATATGTGATGCGAATGTCATTTTACGTATAAATAGATACTGTTGACATTCGTGCGTGATTCATTTAATTCATTTGGCTAGAATCTTCCCTAATAAAATTATTCCTACACGTTTCTGACTTATTTGTGTATAAAGAGAGTCATTAGAACGTCCCGACTAGTCTTAACGTTTTTAATAAACGTTTTGGGACATATTGATAGAACCATTTTGTTCGCTTATTTGGCATATGTAATACATTTAGTTGTACCGCTTAATCCATACAAATGCATATAAATATGCATTTTCTTTGAAAATAGGAAACTTATTTATATGTTAACCCTTAAAATTTACATATTCATATATGAAGTATTTTGAAAATTAAACCTTTAAGCTTTTAGGATACTTTTGAAATCCAACAACGAATTCGCGTGTTAACATAGAATTGTACATAGACATACTGTTATTACTACACGTTGAAACTATCTTTGAGAGGTAGTATCATGTGTAAACATTTAAATATTAAAAATGTATACGAGAATCGGCTCACATGTTGACTATATCGGAGTCGCTCATCAGTGTTAAATAAGTACAATTTCTCACGTACCACAGCAACGTGGATATTTTATAAGTTTTTTCATTTCTTTAATTGAACCTAGAGACTTTATTGGCTTAAAAGGTATGTCAAATAAAAATCCTAGCCCATCCCAGCTGCAATCAATAAAAATAGAAATCAATGTATCTACTTAACATAGAAAAATTAGATCGAAGACAGACATTTTAGGAATCAGGAAAATGTTTAATTCTTGTAAGTATTGTTTCAGAGAGGGTTGATTAACCGTGGCCCAAGGTGAACTACAGCTTACAGATGGTTTTATTGAATTGATTTAATTGGATTTTATAGTCGCACCAACAGCTAAGGCCATATGACGACTTTCCAGCTTCCATTGGTGGAGGAAGACCCCAGGTGCCCCTCCGGGCAATTTTCGTGCACGGGCGGGCGCCTGGGTAGAACCACCGACGTTCCACAAGTCAGCTGGATAGCTTCCTCACATAAAGATTCCTAGGTCCCTGAGGGATCGAACCTACAGCGGTGAGGGGCAAGTGATTTCAAGTCAGAGACGTTAACCACTCGGCCACGGACGCCCCCTCTATGGAAATACTATTATTGAAGATGGGATATGAAAGAGACTCAATACTGAGCTTAGTTTATATTTATTGGAATAACAAGGCCATGGCTTCAGCATAATATAACAAGAAACATAATGTGCATAACAAATGTGCATTTACGATATTTATAACAATTTGAAAAATGGTCATAGCTCCGACCAAGTTTTGAAGTAAATGAAAACTGTACTCAATGAACCCTGGGACCAGATGTTCACAAAGCCAGATATTTAAAATTTAGTTGCTTTTCTTCAAATGTTCTCGTAAAATAATTACTACACACTGATGTGACCTGAACGACAAATCCCAATACGGTAACATATCCGGCATATAAAGTCATCACGTCATTCATCATGAAGCAGACGTTAATACAACAGTCCAGGTATATAGAGGATCTTAAACGAGTTCCCATTTCATATAATATTTATGAAACGAGTTATGAATTATTTTAATTTTAACGAGCCTTTTGGCGAGTTAGAATTAAAAATAATTCATAACGAGTTTAATAAATCTTATATGGAGTGGTAACGAGTTTAAGATCCTTTTTATCACACAACATTGCAATCAAATTAGTAAAAAATAATTCAGATGGACATAGAACAGCCACGACGTCAGACACACTTTAGCGCCAAAACGTCATAAAATATGTGACGTCGTAACGTCGCGTCTCACACATAAAGTTGCGTATAAAAGAGTTCGTGTTTTACCTCTTTACAAAATAGCAGTTTACGCCAACTTTTTAACAAATTAACAACAATGTTTTGTATAACGTGCATTATTTTTATAAGCTGTCACAAATAATAAGTTTATGACTCAGATCTGGGTGAATTTGTAATAAATAAAATAGTTTCAGTTAATAAACTTGCGTAGTGTTACAGGTTTAACTCAACCAATCAAAATCGTTCCAGGTTGTATTACACGTGTGTCATACAATAGAATATTAAATGGGTGTTCGACACTGCTAACAAGGGACGTTATGTGATAAAAGTATATATGTTTTGTATTCCAACTGACTCACTTATATATTTAGACAATATGTCTACATCATAAAACAATGCGCTTACACATCACCGTTAACAGTTCTTCATGTTTTCAGAATGGAAACATTATGGCGAATGGTGATATTGCGCTTGCGCTGTGCATGTGTAGCACACTTGGTTACCTTGTGTAAGATTGGTTACTAGTCTCTGCCCAAACTGTATCCATACAGGTATAACTTGACTAAATCAGCATAGCGAAGAAAGCAGAAACAGGCCATGTGACCGAGGCTAATTGGTTATACATTTGGGTACACCGTACCCAAACAGAACTCAAATGCCGTTTATCTGACTGGTCCGAAAGATAAATGCAGTATTCGTCAGACGAATATGATATTCCGGTTTAAATCCACTAATTATTAGACCTGCTTTAAATATATCAATTTCGTCTAATAATGCAATAGGACGGTGTCACATTTATTAGTTTGTATCTATCGATACGTGTAGGTTACGCAATCATGATTTCGTATGGTTCTCAAATGGTGTCGCAAATTCTATTATAATTACAGCTGTTACTAGGGCAAATCGACACATTCACTGGTCTTTCAAAGGCTGACATTTCTAATGAAATAGTTATATTTAAATACGGTATTGTGAGCAATATTTATGAGTTTGAGATGGCAGATCGATATATGTTTTGCCTTCTTGATTGCTTTATCAATATTAATATACTACTTGTTTCTGCACTTTGTTTATGTCAGTCATACGCTTGCCGATCATCTTAAATGATTTTTATATAGTCATATTGGAACTGCGATCCTGTTACTTTTTTCTACCATAAAGTTAATAATGTTGTTTGCATTAACAAGGTTTAGGTACATTGCAAATAAGGTTTTACCAGCTTGATTACATATATTTTGGAGAACAACATCCAAGAAGTGGTATACTGCTTTTGGATGTGACCAATTTGTTTTACTTTCTGCGGTCTATGTATTTTTGAAACGCCGTTATCATTCGGTAAATGTTTGGGAACATTCCTGTAGATCCGTTACATGAATGTGGAAGTAAACTGAAATGATGTCGTCTTTGTATGTTCTATTTAAACTGTATTTTGTTCTTAAAATAAAAGTTTTCAAAATCAGTTTCTATAAAATTATTGTATTTACGTTTCTTGTTTTAAATTAAGATAATATTGATGATTTATTTATTATTGAGATAGGATTTCGCTTTAAAATAGAAGTAAGATTTCGTTTTTCCTGTGTTATCACGCATCGGTGTGCGATTTTATAAGCAATAGCGAACCAACGGTGCAAAGAAAAACAGGTAAGACAGAACCTTACTGTAGTCGTGTAGCTAGTGAACGGAGTGAGGGAGACAGGGTTCAAACCTCCTCTACATCTTTGTTTTCTCCACTCTTCTGCTATTCTCAATAACATTTCCCTGGAGTGGGGAGACAATAAGTAATCAACTTAAATAATTATTTCGACTCCAAGATGGTACACGTACTCGTACTACCTCTTGCAATATTTCAGAACTATTATAAAACATTTAGTATGCCAGTTTATACCCTTTAAGGGACACATTGTATATTCACTCAATAAGTCATTTTGCTTTGTACTTGAACAAATGTTGGCCTTTTTACAACTACAGACGCATTTTTCCATGTATCCTTACCGAAACATAATCAAAACATAATAGCAGCCAAGAAATCGCGACCTTTTGGCGGCAAATAAGGAACAATTTTTTGATATATTTATATAATTCCAGCCTATCCGATTTATATCAAACATTATTTTTTAAATATGGCAAGATCCCAATTTTGAATGAATTAATATAGTGGATTTGTGGTGAAAAATGGAAATTCAGAGAAACTGACGTTTTAGTGTAAAGGTTGTCAGTGATAAATCAAACATCCGTCGCTGACGATTTCAATATTTCACCATTTATAATAATTTAAGGATGAAAACCTATTACTAAGAGTAAAATGATTTTACCTAATGCAGTCGTTGTCCATTTCATCAGTTTAATTCGCTAAATACTGACATAACTGTCAAATATAAAATAGACAATCACAAATGTTTTGACATACGTGTTTAGCGAATATCATGTCAATGGGAAAACACGCTATCGAAGACTCCCCCAGCGGCTGTTTTTGCCACTGACCGTTACAAGGCGGTAGCCCTAGATTCAACAAGTTTATGTTTGTGATGTCATACCTTGTCCTTTATTTATTTTTGTAATTATTGTTTGTTTATTGCGAATTTTTGTTTGACTGTTTTCCTTGAATGATATAATTTCTGTTCCGACATTTATATCTACATTTATGTCAGATTGAGTGAACTTATATCTATGGCGAGGAAAAGTAAAATCTTTCATGATCACGTTTATAATTATAGAAATGAAACATTGCTGTATACTATCGAATATCTTTTTCATTAACATTTTGGATGGTGGTAAAATCATTAAAACATATTGATATTGAATACAACTCGAGAATATATCTTCCATAATATTTCTCTTTTCACAGTTTATTGCCTCTCAACAATATTACCATTTTGATAACCTGATAGAAGTGTTAACGGTAATGGGCATGCGAAAGTTTTTATGACGTATATATATCGTCTATATATACATAGCTTAGAGAGCCATTTGAAATAGAGACAATTATATTTATAACTCGAGTGTTTTATGTAATACACGTCGGCATCAGGATAAATGACGTAACAACTCTCTATTTCAGAGAAATTATGTTATGTATTAACATATACACTCGGTGCACTACTTTCAAGGCTGGGGTAGACGAAAAGCAAAAATAAACTGCCAGATATGTACTGGATTCCTAAATTACATACAAATCCATATCAGGCCCGCTTTATTTCAAATTATAGTGCCTGCACCACCACAAACATCTGCACATTTTTAACTTCTCGTCTTACTGCCGTTAAAGATCACGTAAACAATTTTGTGCTAAAACTTATGAAAACTGTGGGATTAATTTATGTTGGTCTATTAAAAATTAAGGAGACGTTCTTGATAAAATTTGTAATAAACTTCAAGTTTCATCTATAAGTACTTATGACTTCTCTACACTATATACAACCTTACCACATCACCTTATCAAAGAAGACAAGCTTATTGCTCTAATCCAAAACAATCTTTCGCCAGAGAACAAACTACATAACTATTTGGCCAGCAATAATATCAAAGCATTTTTTACTAACGGCAGTTTGGACAATTACACTATGTGGACTTGCCAAGAAGTTTGTTAAGCTCTCATTTTCCTATTAGATAATATTTGTGTCAGGTATATGGAAACCACCGTTTATAGGCAAATTGATGGCATTCCTATTGGTACGACATGTGCGACTCTTATTGCAGATTTGTTCTTGTATTTCTTTGAAAGATATTTCATGCTGAGTCTTTCATCCGATACTCAGGCAGATGTAATTGAAGCATTTAATGACACATATTGGTATTTGGATGACATGTTAAACATTGGCAATCCTTTATTTGTCTACTATGGTTAATACTATCAATCCTAAGGAACTTCAAATCAACAAATCTAACATTTCGGATACTGTCTCTTTTTTTCCTTGATTTACATATCTCTATTTAAAATGGTGAAATAATTAGCAAAATATATGTCAAGAGAGATGATTTTAGTTTTGATATTGTCATTTATCCTCATTTAGATTGGGATGTTCCCCGAGCAACTTCTTATGGGGTCTATGTGTCTCAACTTATTCGTTTTTCTAGAGCTTGTACTCGAGTTGAGGACTTTAATATTGGTTATCTTTGTGAAACTAAAAAGCTACTCAATCAAGGCTACCGTTACCACAAACTTTGTAAAACATTTGCAAAATTGTATTATCGTAACCCTGATCGTCTTTCCAAATATAAAAGTAATTTAAGAACTCTTCTACGACAAGGACTATCACAAAAGTAGATATAAAACTCGAACACCTATCATTTTTCAACGCACTGCATGCTTGACGGTAGACCTATTTACAGTTCTCCACTATACTTTCTTCTTTAATTGTGCGATGACCGGAAAGGCTGTGGACCCTATGATGACGTCTACCTAAAGCCCAAAAGGACGGTGATGTTTGATATTTGTCTGCAATCTTGTCTTGTCGTTCCCTCAATGGTTTATTCTCTTGTTGCTCTGGCTTCTGACAAGTCATTGAGAAACTTCTGTGTGGCTTCTAGGTTATTGTTTGAGGAATATATATACACGAGCATCTTTTTGTACTTATACTGCCTATTAATGCTGCATTGTTGGTTAGAGAATAGTTCCTGACGGGGATTTCTTTATTTACACTGTCCCGTTTTATTGGGATGACAGTAAGTTAAGTGTGAGTTTTGGTGAACTCTAGAACCTGGTTTAAACCCCTGCGGACTTTTTTGCCTCTGACCTTTCCAAGGCGGTAACCCTATTGGCAATCCTTGTGTGTTTGTGATGTCTTATCTCGCCTTGTATTCATCTTTACATACAGTTGTTCTTTCTTTATTTGTGTGTTTGTGGTTGACTGTCGTCATTGAATGCTACTTTTCCTGTTCGATTTGCATATTTACTTTTACCATAGAAGCCGGAAGTCTGTCTGTAAGCTGTCGTTCAGCTTGTGCTTAGGAAGAATCAACCCAAGTTAGAAAATGATAGCTTTTATCATTACAGGAATTACAAATTCTCCTGACTCCTAACTTGGTAAGATTGTTGGTCATGATCACTTTCATACTATCTTTGTTAAACGTGTTAAAAAGTTTATCAAAATAGGTTATGACCCTATCATTTTGCAACGTACTGCATGCTTGGTGGTCGACCATTTTACAGTTCGCCACTTTACTTGTACGATGACCGGACAGGCTGTGGACCTTATGATGAAGCCTACCTAAAGCCCATTGGGACGGTGGCGTTTGATGTTTGTCTATGATCTTTCTTTTCTTGCCTTTAATGGTTTATTCTCTTATTGCTCTGGCTTCTGCCAAGTCATTGAGTACATCCATTGTGGCTTTCTAGGCTATTATTTTTTTGTATTATATTTACACGAGCATATTTGTGTTTTACTTATATTGCTGCATTGTTGGTTAGAGAATAGTTCCTGACGGGGATTTCTTTATTTACACTGTCCTGTTTTAATGGGATGACAGTAGGGTAAGTGTGAGGTTTGGTGCACCCTAGAACTGGGGTAAACCCCCAGTAGCCTACTTTGCCACTGACCGTTCCAAGGCGGTAGCCCTATTGTCAACCCGTTTGTGTTTGTGATGTCGTTTGCATTTATTTTTACTTCTGATTTCTTGTTTGTTTGCGAGTTTGTTTCTGTGTTTTGTGGTTGACTGTCCTCTTCGAATGCTACTTTTCCTGTCCGATCTTTTTATATTTCTTTCTAACTTCTATGCTCAAGTTATGTGGTATGCATATTTTATACAGGCTAAGACTAGTCGGCTCGTTCTAGTGATTATATGTAAACACAAAACAATCAAACATGTATTGGAACAATGTAATTATAAAATTGTCAAGCTTAACACAAAAAAATGAATCACCCAAAAGAAAACTGCGTAATTAAAACTAAAATCATTCTAAACAACATTACAATTCTATTGTTTTCTCCCATGCGTTATATTTCAATAATTGCAAATCCAGTTTCTTTTAAATATCTGTTCTGCAGGCAGATAATGTCTGGATAATTATAACTTGCTTATCCCAAAGACAAATGTATAAGACATTTTTAATTTAATTTAAAGAATGTAGTCTGAGCAATCATTACGTGGTCCCGCCTTAATTCCATTAAGCGATGGGAAAGCGTATTACAGCAGGATTTATTTCGACAATAAAACACATTTAAAACTATTTTTTTACTGAAAGAATTGAGATAACCTGTTTAAAAATACCGATTAAATGTTTTAATTTTACAATATTACAATAAAGGTTTTATTTCATACCCCAGCCAACCCCGTTTTGGCTTCTTGGAGAAGGGGTTGGATGCGATAAGAAAGTTAATACTCGGACCACGTAAGAATTTGAGATGTCAGATCGATAGATGTTTTGCGTTCTTGATTTGTTTATCATTCTTTATAATGTCTCGACTAGCTGTTTTTGCACTTCATTTATGTCAATCCTGCCGATCATCTTAAATGATAAGTATATAATGATTCTAGTACTGCAACCCTATTCAGTTTTACCAAAAACTTAATTACGTTGTTTATTAACAACATTTAGGTACATTGCAAATAAGATTTTCCCAGCAAGTTTACATATATTTTTGAGAATAGCGTCAGAAAAGTGGAATACGGATTTTGCTTGCGACCACTTTCCTTTATTTTCTTCGGTCTATATATTTTCCGTACGACGTTATTACTTGGTAAATATCGACGGATTTCGGAATATTCCGGTCGACTCGATAGGGAAGTAAACTCTATTGATGTCGTCTAAGCAATTGGTTTGCATATGTTCTACTAAAACTATATTCTATTCACGAAATACGTCTTCACTAACACAACCTGACTTCTATAGTTATGTGATTTATAAACTTCGTAAGATTCTTGGTCATGATCACTTTCATACTATCTTTGTTAAACTTGTTAAACAGTTTATCAAAAGAGGTTATTTTGCAACGTACTGCATACTTGGTGGAGGACCCTTTTACAGTTCACCACTATGCTTTCCTCTTTAATTGTACGATGACCGGACAGATTGTGGACCCAATATTGACGCCTACCTAAAGCCCAATGGGAGGGTGGCGTTTGACGTTTGTCTATGATCTTTCTTGTCGTGCCCTTAATGGTTTATTCTCTTGTTGCTCTGGCTTCTGCCAAGTCATTGAGTACCTTCATTGTGGCTTTCTAGGCTATTGTATTATATTTACACGAGCATATTTGTGTTTTACTTATATTGCCTATTGATGCTGCCTTGTTGGTTAGAGATTAGATAATGGTGGGGATTTCTTTATTTACACTGTCCTGTTTTAATGGGATGACAGTAGGGTAAGTGTGAGGTTTGGTGCACCCTAGAACCGGTTTAAACCGCCAGTGGCCTACTTTGCCACTGACCGTTCCAAGGTGGTAGCCCTATTGTCAACCATTTTGTGTTTGTGATGACGTTTGTTGTTATTATTACCTATGCCTTCTTGTTTGTCTGTCTGCGATTTGTGGTTGACTGTCCTCCTTGAATGCTACTTTTCCTGTCCGATCTTTTGATATTTCTTCGCAATCACTTTATATGAAACATTATTATTTGATTACGTTTTTGTTTGAAACTTAACCGATATTTATTTTCATGGGGATATTTTTCTCCTTAAAAAAATGACGAATGTTTCGTTTTATCCCCGGCGTTGTTTTCACACCTCGGTTCGCAAATTTTGCAAGCAAGATCGAGCAAGAATTGATGTCACAAAACCAAGGGTGCAAAGAATAAATGGAAACACGAAAAATGACTTAAAGTGATCTAAATATTCGTAATTGTGCATACGCAATAAGGGTAACATGATTCTGATGAGAGTCTACTCTGGACGCCTCCATCATTTGAAATGTTCGTAGTCGTGTAACCAGTGAACGGAATAGACAGAGGTCAAACATCTGTGGCAACTTTCTTTTTTTCTCTGCTATTGTGTAATTCCGAATAATATTTCCCTCCTGTTTCTCACACTTCTTAGAACATTTTCTTTCATTCATTCAGTCACGAGAATAATTCACTGCCAGTATCAACATCAGCATGCAGTTGTATGAAGACATATAGCAGATGTTTCATTCAACGTTTTAAGTTCAGCTGCTGCAATAAAAATACACATTTGCATCCGCAATCTCTTGCATCGATACCTGGTCTTATTTTCGCTCGACTGCGCTTTAAACTATGATCAGCGTATTAAATATATCTTCCCCACAGCAGGTCTTTTACCCTTAGTAATTGCGTGAAACCAATGCTCATTTGCCTATTGATGCATCGTTTTTTAAAGGTCATAAGCAATATATGGGCAAAGAACACCAGTACGGTGTCATGTTAGGGCCATCTTACCATCGCATCTTACCATCTTACCACCGACCTATGATCGATGGTAAAATGCGATTGTCCGTGGTAAAATGCGATGGTAAGATACGATGGTCGATGGTAAGATGCGATGGTCTATGGTAAGATGCGATGGTAAGATGGCCTTAACAGGACACCGTACCCCCCGCTTATCAGAATGAAAAGGCACGACAACAAATCATTTTAAAAGTTAGAATTTGAGGTATTTTGAACAAAACATGATATAATCCATATAACGAATCGACATTTAACTTTTGTTTGCGTGCATATTTGGATTTAGTACATTCTACATTGTTGTTATGAAATGCACGTGCATTTTTGGGTTTCTTCAGTTACATCGCACGAAGAAATCATTTTCTCAAAAACGGTCAGTGCGTAATACCGTCAGAAGTCAAGCAATAAAAAGGCTAGTAAAACCAATTGGAATTTATTCCGAGACAAATTAATGCTGCTTGAAATTTAGTGAAACAGTTGTTTTTTTATGATTTTCCATAGTAAACAATGTTAAATGACAAGTTAAATAACTGCATTAATTGCTTTTCATAAAAGACTGCCAATAAACATGTAAAAGAAGTTGGGTATCAAGATTCAATACTTAAAAAATAGAAACTATTGTTTCAGCATTTTTATTCCAAACAGTTTGCGAACAATCCTACAGCATTAACATATGGAGTTAATAGTGCGTTTTCATTGACCGTCTATGTTTTTAAATTATTAGTACGTATATCGTCATATACATGCATACACACATATGCATACATAATAACTCAAGTGATTCTTAACAAAAGTATATTTTATATCGGTACCAGTATGTTGACATTTACATAAGATGTAGTTCTTTATTTGTGTTATTAAAGCGTTAACAATAGCATGTTAACTTGTATTACAGAATGTTTTGAACACCCCACCAGCATTAAAATCTGAAATTATAACATATATGCCAAGAGGTATCATGTTATTTGGAGGTGGTGTGGGGAGAGAAAAAATTCAAATAGTAAAGAAATTATAAAACTATTAAAGCACATTTAGTTTGCCGGTTTTTACCCTTTTAGAGACCAATTGTTTATGCACACACAATACGGCATTTTGCTTCGCATCTGATCAAATCTTGGCCTTTTCCAACTACAGACACATCCTATTATGTATATCCTATTATGTATACCAAACATAATCAACTATGTAATTTCTTGATATATTAATATAAAAACCTGTCTATCATATTTACACCAATCTATAACTTGTAAAACTGGCAGGAATACCATTTTGAATTAAATAATGTAGTTGTGCTATGTGGCAGAAAATCAAGAAATTCAGAGAAATTGACATTTATTGCAAAGGTTGTCAGTGATATATCAAACTTCCACAATTTCACCATCTATAATAATTTAAAGATAAGAATCGATTGTTAAGACTGAGGTGCTCTTACCTAATGCATTCACTGCCGGTTTCATCAGTTTATTTCGTTAAATACTGGCATAACTGTCAAATGTAACATGGCCAATCACTAACGTGTTTTGACATATACATACTTAACGCCATTAAAAACGCAAGTTCGGTGTGCACGTGATTTTCGCATAATTCCGATTTTACTTCTTTCAATACATGAATTTGATCGGTCACCAGATTTGTAGGGAATGTGGATACTTTCTAACATGTACATAACACTACAATCGATCTTGGAGACATTTTAATTAAAAATAAACACAAAAAAAACTCAAAAAGAAATTGCACTTTTGCGTAAGTAAATTTAGAGAATAGTATGTCAATGGGAAAACAACTATCGAAGACTATCTTAAATATCTACTTGTTTCTATGGATTGGACAATTAAGTTCTTCCACGATTACTTATTTACATGTATAGACATGAAGCAGTGCGGTATACTAACGGATGTCTTTTTTATTAACATTATGGATGGTCAAATCATTAAAACATATTGATATGAATACACTATTTACTATATAACGTAACGTGAGAGCATATTTACTGTGAAAAGAATTGTAAGATGTTTGACCAAAGCACGAAGCTTTATTTGCAAAGTAAGCCAAAGACGAATATGTTGCCGTTTATACGAGTACATAAAGGTCACTCTTAGTATTAACAGTGTGTTGCTGTCAAGGGGATCCCATTTACAGTACTTATATATACTGAAAGGAAAAAGAAACGCGACATGGGAATTTCCGCTATATATTGTAGGTACAATATGCTGCTGCTAATCGAATGGTACGTGACTATTTAAGTCTTTCCTTTCGGAAAAAAGACTAAAACAACACGTAACACAGCAAATAGTATTCCTGCAAAGTTTCAATATTGACAGAGTACGAGTTTGGCGCAAATTTAGGATGCAAAGTTTTGCAAACTCTTTACGTTAAATACAGTACTGAACGTGGTCAATTTGTTAAAGAGGAACTTTGACATTTATGAATTTCTTGTTACAACGTGCAAGGGCGTAGCGCCCTATACGCACAATACGCACGTGCGTAATACAAAAAATGCCAAGCATAATAAAACGCCAGAAAGGTGCCTCAGAATGCTCCAGAATGCACAATTTCCTTCCTTATTTTAATTTTTTTCTGACCACCAGCGGGAGTGGGTCCCCCCTCCCACACCCTCCCCAAACCTATTTTTTCGGTGTGCGTATACATTTTGAAAACCTGGCTACGCTTATGACGTGTACTGTGATTAAAACGTCTACAACATCACAGTTGTGTCCTTTCTCTAACTAACTGCAACTCTTTGTTTACAAAACATCTTGGGATTTCCTTGGAATATATATGGAATTAAGTGTGCAGTATATACAATATATAGCGGAAATTCCCGTGTCGCGTTTCTTTTTCCTTTCAGTATACGTTCACATTAGCGTTTGTGTAGTGTTGTGTGGAGGTGTTGAATGCAAAATGTCGCCCGAATACAAAGCAGTAGCGTTACGAATTATAGCCTCCCTTACCCGGCCCGCTTCTGATTTCTTCGTTACGCTATGCTACACGGAAACTACGACATTTAAAATCGCCCTCTCGTTTTGGGCGATTTTGGCGAGAGATTCAACCAGACTTTCAAAACACTTATTTCTAAATTAATTTCATAATAATGTCTTACTTTCAACTTTTGAGAATCAGCATGTGACGTCAAAAATGGTAACAGATGCATCAACAATTGACGTTGTACGTTTATTTACAACATGACGTCACGCAAACGTCAACTTTATGCACGTGAAAAAAAAAACGAGCGAATAATTGGACTAATCGCTAGTGGGCGCTTTAATTGGCCTAATCTGCCCAGACCGATATCTGCAAGTAAGAAATATGCATGATACGGTCTAGCTGGCCGAAACTTTTCTAATTATTGGTCCTTTGGAAAATTAATTTCAATTGTTTGCATTCAATATGGAATACCGCTTAGGCCGGTGCTAGAGGATGTTAGAGATGTTGCAGCTTATACTACAGACACAATAAAACCGAGCTTGCTACAGTTCTATCTTGTTTGTGTTTGTTGGTTCCAATATATCCAATGTTCAGCATGTATTAGTAAGTACGTACTAAAGTATTGTTTAATTTAATTAATTTGCATAGGTTTTTTTCGTTTTCGGTAGAATGTGCGTGCAAATTGTCTTTGAGGCAATCAGTGTTATTTCACATTTCGTGTTATTTCCTGATTGGCTACTTATGCCTTGTGGACTTTGCTGAAATAAGTTAATTTGTTTATACAATGGTATCCATTACCTATAATATTCATTACCTATAATATTTGATTAGTTTCTCTTACAATATGTCTAATACGCTGTTGTTAAACATCACGTATGACTAGTACATTTGTTTACTCTGTCCGTGCTTATTACACTGTCCTGGTACGAACGTATGCTTATTTGTTCTTTGTTCTCGTTCGAAATTTGCATATTTACTTGGTAATAGTTCGACATGTGCGTACGAACTCGGCCCTGGTTCGAAATGACACTTATTTACTTTATTCTGATTCAACTATTTCTTATGTACTGGGTCCTGGTTCGTAATGACTCTTATTTACTCGGTTCTGGTTCAAACATTTGCTTATTTTCATGTTCTTGGCTTGGCGTATCATAAGGGGAATACGTGGGGAAAGTGTTATTTTCATTTTGTCTATATATCAAGTGATATCCAAAATAATAGTGTGTGCTGATATTTTAAAATTGCTAAAATCAGCAAACAAGTTAACTTAGTGATTAGTTCTGTTCATGTTATTTACACATCTGCAATGCATTTTAATCAACAAGAAAAATGCACACATATCCAAAACGGCAGCCAGCGGCCACTAACATAGTTATATAGGAGAAATGCGTTTGTTATTTATACTTCTCTTAAATTTCTAACGGAATATTTATGGAACACTACGGGTACATTCTCTTCGATGTCAAAGAAATATAAAAAGATCGGACAGGGAAAGTAGCATTCAAGGAGGACAGTCAACCACAAAACACAGAAACAAACACGCAAACAGACAAAGAAGAAGGCAAACAAATATGAAAAGATCGGAGAGGGAAAGTAGTATTCAAGGAGGACAGTCAACCACAAAACACAGAAACAAACACGCAAACAGACAAACAAGAAGGCAAAAGTAATAATAAAAGCAAACGACATCACAAACACAAAGGGGTTGACAATAGGGCTACCGCCTTGGAACGGTAAGTGGCAAAGTAGGCCACTGGGGGTTTAAACAGGTTCTAGGGTGCACCAAACCTCACACTTACCCCACTATCATCCCATTAAAACAGGACAGTGTAAATAAAGAAATCCCCGCCATGATCTAATCTCTAACCAACAAGGCAGCATCAATAGGCAATATAAGTAAAACAAGTTTTGTGAAATTTCCTATGTTCTGTGGAAGCTACAGTTACTTTTTAAATGAATTTGAAGTTCTTGCAAAATCAGTTTGCTTCTTCTAATATTACATAATGCAAAACTAAAGATAGTTGGTGCACTTAAACCTTACATCAATCAACATTGGCCTTTTTACCAATATGATGATCAGCATATCATTTTGTCTTACCAAGCCAAATTACGTTTTTGCGCGGGTCACCCACGCACGATGTTCTTATTTGAGATTTTATTGTTGGTTATAACCAATGTTCTTGTCTGAGCTTTGACTTGTTCTGATATATATACGAGGGGCAGTAAAAAAGTTCCAGAACTGCGCTTATATATATTTAATGGTTATATACAGTTATAATACACCACACGAAAATGTAAAACAAAATCTGTAAGATATCGTGTGAATTTTGAGAATATGTTTTAATAAACATAACTGCCCATTAATTGAAATAACCCATGTCTTCAGACACGGAGCGGTTTGACGTCAAATTTGGCTTCGTTACAAAATAAAGTACCTTACAATTTCTCAAAATACTCTCCTTTTGCATCCAACGGACATACTTTCAACAACTGCAAATATTTGTTTTAAATCTTGGGATCTGTTTTATGAATAAGTCTAACATTGTAAACAATGTGTTTCATTGTTTTTCTACGATCCGACTCAAGAAGTTTACTGACGTTATTAATTTTGTTAACGTTGTTATTTTGCTGTGTGGAAGCCGTAAAAGGTCGCCCCGACTGCAGATCAGTAGTGTTATTACTTACTGGTCCTGTGTGATCATCAATCCCAATCAATCTCAATATTTGCGGCTTTAAAGTAGAATATCGCTTAAGCCGGTGCTAGGAGGCGTGAGATGGGGATGTTACCCGAGCAACTTCTTATGGGGTCTAAGTGTCTAAACTTATTCGTTTTTCTAGAGCTTGTACTCGAGTTGAGGACTTAAATATCGCAATCTTTGTATAACTAAAAAGCTACTCCATCAGGGCTACCGTTATCATAAACTTTGCAAAACCTTTGCAAAATGTTATTATCGTAACTTTCATACTGTAAAAACTGGTTAAAAGATTTATCAAAGGAGGTTATGACCATATCGTTTTGCAACGCACTCCATGCTTGGTGGTGGACCCATTTGCAGTTCGCCACTATGCTTTCCTCTTTAATTGTGCGATGGCTGGACAGGCTGTGGATCCTATGATGAGGTAAAGCCCAAAAGGACGGTGACATTTGATGTTTGTCTGCAATCTTGTCTTGTCGTGCCCTAAATAGTCTATTCTCTTGTTGCTCTAGCTTCTGCCAAGTCTCTGAGTACCTTCTTCGTGGCTTTCTACATGTTCTAGGCTATTGTTTTTTTTATATATATATACACGAGCATCTTTGTGTTTTACTTATATTGCCTATCAATGCTGTCTTGTTGGTTAGAGAATAGTTCATGGCGGGGATTTCTTTATTTACACTGTCCCGTTTTATTGGGATGACATTAGGTTAAGTGTGAGGTTTGGTGCACCCTAGAACCTGGTTTAAACCCCCAGCGACCTTTTTTGCCACTGAACGTTCAAAGGCGGTAACCCTATTGTCAACCGATATTGTGACGTCATATGACTTTATTCTTTGCTAACATTGCCATTTATGTTTTTCCTTTTGTGTGTTTTGGGGTTTACTGTGTTCTGTGTAAGCTGCATTGCCTGTTCGTCGTTTATACTTATTTCTACTTTCATCTCTTGTTTATGTTTGTTGCTTCCATGTGATCTCATTTTCAGTATGTATTGACATTTATAATAGCGTTTGTTTAGTGCTGTGTGGCGGCCGATAAACAAATCAGTAGTGTTATTACTTACTGGTCCTTTGAGATCATCAATCCCACTCTTTGCAGATCCCTTAAACCGGTGCTAGAAGGCGTGGGAGGTGTTTCACTTCACATTACCTCTGATGAACAGACTCAATAAAACCGAGTCTGATACTTTTATCACTTGTTTGTGTATGTTGCTTCCAACGAATCCCATTTTCAGTATTTATTTCCCTGCGGTCTTCCGGTCGTTTTGTCGTCTGTCATTGTTACACTTCCTTCGCAAAAACGCTTATGCCAATTGACGCAATGGTTTTGCAACATTTAGTCTTCCTTGTTCCTGCCTAATAAACTTTGGCGATGTTTTATATATGCTTTTGTCTGAGCTTTGATTTATTGTAAACTATATTCGTTAAGAATGAACTAATTCTTGCTTTTAAATATTTTATTTTCTGAGATTCGACTGGATTTTCCTATGTTCTTGTGCTTAGACAAGAACATTGACTAGTCGTATTAAGCAAATATGACAAATATTGATATGGCACGACGTTGTGTAAGTTAACGTTATAATAGCGTGATGGACGCTCTATAAATAACAAACTTGGCCTCTGCATTTTAAAACACATCACTTAAAGTCTGCTTTGATACCAAACTCATTACTTAAACTTATTTTACATCATTCATGTTTTACGCGTATTTCAAGTCCTTAACGCATTTCATAAAATAACAACATGGCATTGTTGAGCAATTTACTGAAAAACGATTGACAAGCAACCTTAAGTGCTTTCAAAATACGCAATGTAGAAGGTTTGAAGGAAATGAAGTTCTTGATATATTCAACATCACAGTATGGGCATAATGACCGATGCCTTGTTTACTCGTTTAGGAATTATTTGTTTGATTTTAGAAGTTTCTAATAAATAAGCCGTTAAAATAGGTTTCTTATAATTGCTATCGTGATTGATGTTCCGTGTTACATGTATTATATACTGCTTTTATCCGTGTTGCGAGTGCAAAATGTACACTTAAGTAAGATATTTTGAAAAGTTATGATTGCATTATTTGACGTTTCTCAAGCCAATGGAGTAGACTTAAGATAATTGAAGCATCGTTTTCTATTGAATGATATCGATCAGAACTAACCCTGTCATTTAGGAGAGCAGATTTAGCAAAGTGCTCGTTCCAGTTTCCTAATACTGATTACGTATTTTGTATAGTTCTCTATACAATGATATCCCTCATACATATTTGCATATTTATAAGTGTTTAATAAAGGAAGATATTAATTCTAAACTTAGCGGTCCAAGGCGGTAGCCCTATTGTCAACCGTTTCATGCTTGTCATGTCATATCTTGCCTTTTATTCATCTTTGTGATTATTGTTTGTTTCTATGGGTGTTTTCGGTTGACTGTAGGCCTTGAATGTTACATTTCCAGACTTTATATATACTTTAATTCGTAACTTTTGCTTACATTTAAAATGCATTTTGGGGTACGATGGGAACGCTACAGTTGTAAGAGAATGTATCAAAAAGAAGACGCAAAAGGGAATGGAGGCGGTCTGAAAACATTTTTTGTTCATCAAAATATAAATAAAACTAATAATGTGCTCACTGTCATATAATAGAACTGATGCAAGCGCACTAGATTATGCCATCTTTTTCGTCCAGTTAAATAATTATTTATGTCACAATGTTTTGTCTGGAAAACATGACTAACATATTATGACTTTGATGTGTACTTGTTTTGTGATAGAAATACACATTTATGGATTGTCATGTAACTGATATTAAACTTGAATGGTAATGTGATAGGTTTGCTAATTTAAATGGAATGTTATAAATACTTCATTGCGTCAACTGATGGAAAACAAAATGTTTTTTTTAATTCAAAAGCATTGATTAATAATATTTTAGTCATAAAATGGCATTCAAGCCCTCCCCAGTTTCACGCAGTACTAATTATAATTGCAGACATGAACGTTCTTTCAGCTGTATGCCTTTGGGCATGACATTAGCATTCCGTTTCTGTATCATCCATGTAAATGTATAGAGATAAGCATTTAAATTTCAATATATCATTGTGTCTAAACTACTTTGTGCGCATTGAGCATTTAGTTACTTGGGATGTCTTTCGAAGTATGTATTAATGAGAGACAGTTTGTTGTGTTTTTAAAAAAGACAATGTATTTTTATGTCGAGATAAATCGCTGTGGCGCACATTTTAAAACACTATTTGTTGAATCTCAAGAAAATGGACATTTTATTTATATGCTTATGACAAATTTTGACAAGCTGTTTAATCTTTTTTTCTTTTCTATTTCATGTACTGGTGTAGCGAGAAATGGAGGAATTTAAAATATTTATTTGGAATCAACTAGAAATGGGGAATACATGGTATCAATAGAAAGAATATTTAAACAATCCTTAACAATGACCTTTTGAAATTACATGCGAAAATAAGTATAGGAGATTATAAAAAAAGAAAAAAAAGCCTCTGCAACTAAAACTAGTATTATCATTATAAAATTTAAAGACCAGGGGCCCGTTTTATGAAGCATCTTACGATAATTTTGATCGTAAATCAAATTATTAAATGTATTGCTATATGTTACGTTAAACAGATGAAACAATTTTCTGTGAACTGTCTAATACATATGTTGTTTATGCAATATTTCCACCCTTCATTGCTTGCTTCAAATACTTTTAAGGAAAATGGCTGAAGTTATTTTGTTTTGATTTACGATCAAAAGTACGATTAAGCGTACTTTGTGCCACGCTTAACAATGCGTTTTAATGCGTGATATTTTCAAGAATACGTGCAAGAATCAGAAATGTTATTACTTACTGCTTCCTTGGGATTCTCGAGCTGAATCTCTGTGATTTTCAAGTAGAATACAGTTTAAGTAGGTGCTATTAGGCGTAAGAGTTAATTGTGATACGCAGGCTTCATAACCGCTGCTCCCAACTAAATTCCTTTTTGTTTATTTCGCTCTTCGGGGCATACAACTTTATAAGATCCTGGGACCATACGCCGCTGGATATAGGGGATGAAATAAAGATACAAATATTGCTATATCCACCGCCATATGCTTGCCATCTTCGGGATGGTTAAAATTCTGTACTGTTGATCTTTATAAATATTGAGTTCTGCTCAACCCGGGGCTAGATGGTGTGAGCGGTTGCTAGCATAATTCGCTACCGCTCATGAACAGTCTCAATCAAACCAAGCCTGCAATATATAGTATGTATCGTGCTCGGCCGTTTCCAAAGGTCCGTTATCATACTCTTTTGTATAAACCTCCGTTGAACAGACTCAATACAACTGAATCTACTACTTACTTCTCTACTGTGTGTTCGTTGCTTCTGATGGATCATGTTTACTGTATTCATATATATATATTCATGTATATATAGCTGTGGTAGTCCCAAGATCGTTTACTTAATACAATTACATGTAAATAAATACTGAAAAGGTGATCCCTTGGAAGCAACAAACACAAACAAGAGGGAAAAGTAGCAGACTCGGTTTTATTGAGTCTGTTCATGAGAGGTAATTATAAGATGCAACACCTCTCACGCCTCCTGGCACTGGCTAAAGCAATAATCTATTTTAAAGCAACACAGAATTGGCGTGATGATCCCAAAGGACAGTAAATAATAACACTAATGATATGTATTCCGGCCGACACACAGCACTAAACAAGCCCTAGTGTGAATGTCAATACATACTGAAAAGGTGATCCCTTGGACCCTACAAACACAAAGAAGAGATAATAGTAGCATATTCGGTTTTATTGAGTCTGTTTATGAGAGTCAAAGCTTCAAAAGATTTTTCCTAAAACTTTTAGTGTCATTAAATCAGCTCATAAAATAGAGAAATAGAAGTCGTTGGTTAGAAGGTTTACAATATTATTATTTATTTCTAAATAGAACGTTATATTCGGCTCTGTTATTAGCTTTATGGCATTCTGTAGTTTGGACAAGTCAACAGCAACAGCAATGTGAGAAAATGACTCGCCACTTAAACATAATGTGAGTATCTAAAATCGAAAATGCATTTTCGGATTATTGACATCAACATTTAACATTGGCAAGCTCTATGTAAAGCCAAGCCACGAGAAGAAGCTATTCGTTCAAAGTGCTAATAAAATAGATCGCCTTTTGCTTTTATCTGAATTAACAGACAATGATGCATATGTTCCGTCTGCAGTCGGAAATCAGTATTTCTTTTTGTCACAGAGGGTCATGATTAAATAGTTGTACGACGATTAATGGAATAAGACTAGTTTCGATGTCTGAGTCCATATTGGTAATGGAATAGCAGTAGTTATGACCTATGTTTGTACATTGTTAACGAAATAAAGATAGTATAAAAGCAGAAATTTAGAATTCGCCGAAGATGATACATTAAAAAATATGTATTGCAGTCTCAGTTTGATTTAGTTTGTTCGTAAAATGTAGTGGTAAATGATTGCTAACGTTCACGCCCTCTAGCCCCAGGATGAGAAGAACCATCACTACGATGGTATGCATAAGACGTCAGCATGGAAACTTTAATGCGATGTGTTCATTCGATTCCATTGCCAGTGGCGTATGGTCCCAATTTGTAACAAGAATGTTTACCCTAAATGAAAAAAACAATTGGCGAATTAAGCAAAACTGTTTCTAAATAAAAAAGTTATAGCCATGCCTTACTTGATAATATACTGAAACGAAAACGAAACGCATAATGGGTATTTCCGCTATATATTGTATGTTTCAAATGCTACTGCTAATCGAATGGTACAGGACTACATTATGCCTGTCCTTTCAGAAAGAAGGTTTTTCAGTATTTAAACACCTTTATCAGTATTTAAACAGCACCGAACACACCAATGGTTACTCCAGTTAAGGTTCATTATCGACTGAATGCGCATTTGGCTCAAACTGGTGATCAGAAACTGACGATGAACATGGAACCTTCAATGAGGACTTTTCATACCATTCCGTGGCCAGCGACGTATGGTTCCAGTTTCTAAAAAACCGCTTTGCCCTAAACGATAAATCAATGGGCGAAATAAACGAAATAGAACTTTGTTAGCAGAGGGTATAACCCTGCGTCAATATCAGGTGGAAGTGATATGGATCAATCTTAACAAACGCTATAATCAAGATACGACATTGAGATTAGACCATATCCCTGCTGTAATCTGTATTTACACACGCATGGTAACATGGTTACATGAAAGGAATCGCTCAATTAATTATGGACAAGAATCAACTAATACCAAACATTGTTATTGGAAATATACGTCTAGCCACTTGATTAATTTTATTCGAACTGGCACGGAGTAAATGCTTTTGGCAGAATTTAGAAGAACTTTGGCTATTTCAGTGAAATACGATCAGTGAGAGATCAAGATATCTTAAACAAGGGTCTGCCATATCTACAGCGAATGCATTGAGCCATGACAAACAAACATCAGTCTGGTATTCTAAGTTTGTCGATACAACAGATCAGAATGATTTATATTAATACAAATCAAAGACGAAAATTGTATAGAATATGATTTGTGAACGTAGACTTGATTCCCGTAGTGTATTTTAAGTGGATAGTTTAGTAACTACGGTTACCACTAAGATATCTTTTTATTCTATACTGAGGAAACCAGTTCATGTATTATTTATTATTCATTAGTCCGACTTTGTTTCTACCTTTGTTTCTACCTGCGTTTTGAGTACTTCAGAGCTACCAGATGTTTTGTTTAGTTGTACTGCAAAACATCCCAAATAAGTTATGGTTGCTTGGTCCATCAAACCCTTGTCAGACGATGTATATTACTTTGCATCTTATATGTAATTACTAAGACACAAAATGAAAAGCTAGATCAGCCCAATTGACACAACCGAATACACTGACAGTAAGATATATAATGAAGATTAATTCTAAATAGCTGTTGAGCAAATTGGTTTAACTTTGCAAAATCGATAGGCCATAATTTGTTAAATATTTTATTATGTATGTATTATTTTATTATGTATTTAAAAGAAGTTGGAAAACGGCTTAAGGCGAGGAAGTGTTATGTGGCGAGGAAGTGTTATCAGGGTGTGAGGAAGTGTTAGGTAGAGAGGAAATGTTAGGTGTCAAAGAAGTGTTAGGTGGCGAAGAAGTGTTAGGTGGTGAGGCAGTGTTAAGTGTTCAAAGGAGTTTTAGGTAGATAGGAAGTATTATGTGGTGAGGCAGTGATTGCTGTCTAAAAAGTGTTAAATGACTATGAAGTGTTATGTGTCGAAAACATGTTTAATATGTAGCAAAAACATGTAAAGTGGGCGACGAATTGAAAAATGGACAGAACATATTTAGCTGTCTCTAAAATAACAATTCATTTAAACAGGTAACATATATCAATATGTCAACCCATAGTTAAACTTTAAACAAAATGCAAAGATTCTCAATCTTGCCGCTGTACAATAAACAAATAAGTGACACCTAACTCTTCCTCGCCATCTAGCACTTCCTCAAAACCTAACATTGAAGACAATACTTCTCCACTTAACACTTCTTCTCCACTTAACACTTCTTCGCCACCTAACAATTCCTCGCCACCTACTACTTCCTCGTCCCCCTTAGATACCTCGCATACAGCTCACTTTCCCGTCCATGATGCTGATACTAATGCCTTGGTTGTATTCTAAAAAAAATATTCCTTTGATAACTCAAAAACAGCATAAAACGTTTTTTATAATGTTTAACCTGCTACTTCCTTGTTATACACGTGCCATATATTTAATTATGAAAAACATCTATTTTCACTTAAAAAAGTTCAAGCAATTATACTGTTTCGATTATCAAAGAAATCTCGACACAAAAACAGGATCCGACGCTACATTATCAGTGTACAATCGAACATCAGGCAATAGTATTAACACTTATTTTGCGGAGAAAGTACACGCAAAGAAACAATCGTCAGCTAATGCAGTTTTCAATAGTAAAATCAACACTCAAAGTAATGATATCAAAGTAAGTCATATCGCAAACAATATGTATTAAACGATTCACGGGAAAAAAACGGATGCAAACATTACTAACTTCACGAATTTCATAACGTTGTTTCTCATATAAAAATATTAAAAGCAACATTTTGCGAAAAAATAAAATAGTTGCCGTAAAATAATACCATATCAAAATAAATCAAGTTTATTCTTTTGATCTCAAGGGCTGTGACTCCTTAAACAGAAAAAAGTATGTTATTGAGTTTTCTACCTTGTATATGTGGTGACAATAAAACAGAATATTGTGCAGAAAATTACTTCCAAAATATAGACGGAATGTGAAAAGTACCAAACCTGCTCTCTCATGCGCCTTTTGATTTGCTAGAGCGTGTAATGATGTTATAGACTTCAATGATCGAAGTTATTACAAGTAAACTTCTTCAGCAGGGTTTTCGTTATCACAAACTACGTAGATCTTTCTCTAAATTTTACCGCCGTAACGAGGGCCTGCTGGAAAAGTACAACACCAACCTTAAGACACTTCTGCGACTAGGCATATCACAACCCTCATTTTATGGAGATATGGTCTATAAACTTCGAAAGTTACAGGGGTCTGACGGGTTTCCTGACCGCTTTACAAATTTAATCAGGAAGTTGGTCAGAAAAGGATATAACCCGTTGGTTTTACAGCGCACTGCATGTTTAGTGAGTGACCCCTCTACAGTCAGTCATTACGCTTCACTTTTCACTTGTGCTATGACTGGACTACCTCTTGGGACTCTATGATTGTACCTACTGAAACCCCAACTAAGGGAGTTGGGTGCATGAGCTTTCGTCTCTCGGGTTTTCTGGTCGTACCCTAGATTGGTTTTCTCTTTAGCTGCAACTACTATGGTTGTTCAGTACGATTCTGGATACATCCTGAGATGTTTATTATTTTGTATGTGTTTCTTTAGTTAGTTTCTCAGGATGTGGACTTTATTGTTAGAGAATTCCTTTTGATATGATGTAGTTTGTTTACACTGTCTTGTCTATTTGGGCGTTGAAGACAAGATAATAGCGGGGATTGTGCGCTTATAAAATTGATTCAAAATAACCAGTAGGCCTTATTGCATACTGACCGTTCCAAGTCGGTAACCTTATCTTCACCACCCTTTCTGCTGTTTTTTGTCTCTTTCATTGTATTATTGTTTACACTGTCTTGTCTATTTGGGCGCTGAAGACATGATAATAGGGAGGATTGTGCGCATATAAAATCGATTCAAGCTAACCAGTAGGCCTTATTGCCTACTGACCGTTCCAAGTCGGTAACCCTGTCTCCACCACCCTTTCTGTTGTTTTTTGTCTCTTTCATTGTATTTTCAAGTCCTTGTTTGCAGTACAGTGTGGACCTACGATGCCATTGCGCTCGGACGCTGTGGTTTCTATAGGACCCTATATCTCATTTTTCTATGATGTTGATAATGGCAAGTACTACTCTTGATTGGTCGAAATAAACGAAGACTGGGGATAAACAATTAAAAGGAATATAATCGTCACTGGGGATAACAAACAGAGAGTTGTCATGATGTTCGAGTCTTGTCAATCACTGACTGAGCGCGTTAGCCTAGCTGCAACATCATATATGATAAAAACACGCATTAACACAAACAACAATTACAAGCAATATTAATAATAAAACAAGGCATGTGACATCACAAAGAAATACAAAAAGATCGGACAGGGAAAGTAGCATTCAAGGAGGACAGTCAACCACAAAACATAGAAACAAACACGCAAACAGACAAACAAGAAGGCAAAGGCAATATTAAATGCAAACGACAACACAAACACAAACGGGTTGACAATAGGGCTACCGCCTTGGAAAGGTCAGTGGCAAAGTAGGCCACTGGGGGTTTAAACCGGTTCTAGGGTGCAACAAACCTCACACTTACCCTACTGTCATCCCATTAAAACAGGACAGTGTAAATAAAGAAATCCCCGCCATGATCTAATCTCTAACCAACAAGGCAGCATCAATAGGCAACACAAACCAGTTGACAACAGGACTACCGTATTGGAACGGTCAGTGGCAAAAAGACTGCGGGTGTTTAAATCAGGTTCTAGAGTATACCAAACCCCGCTATTACCATTATGTCATCAAAAACAAAACAGGGCAGTGTAAATAAAGAAATCACTGCCAGCTTATATTCTCTAACAAACAAGGCAGCATGAATAGGCAATATAAGTAAAACACATACATGATCATGTATACATGAGTATAAAAAAAGACTAAAACAAAAAGAAACAAAAAAGACTAAAACAAAATGAAACAAAAAAAACTAAAACAAAAAGAAACAATGCAAGTACATGTACTCAGTGACTTGACAGAAGCCTGAACAACGAGAGAACAATTAAGGGTGCAACTAGTCAAGCTTTAATACAAACACCAAACCGTCCTTTGAGGATTTAGGTAGACGTCAACATAGAGTCCACAATCTGTCCGGTCATCGCACAATCAAAGAGGAATGCCTAGTGGCGAACTGTAAATAGGTCAACCACTAAACATGCATTGCGTTGCCAAATGATAGGGTCATAACATCTTTTGATAAACTTTTTAAGACGTTTAATAAAGATTGTATGAAAGTGGCTATGACCAAGGATCTTACGAGGTTTGTAAATCACATCACCATAGAATTCAGGTTGTGATATTCCTTGCCGCAGAAGAGAACTTAAATTACTACTATTCCGCAAGTGAGTACCCAGAAGGTTCTTAGGGTTTCGCTGATTTTAGTCTAGATCATCTACGACGCTGATTTGTTTTCAAGACAAACGTCTAGAACAGTCCTTCTGAATAAAGTTTGATTTTTGCCGATACACTGGTATCGTTTCGGATTGGAAGAGGCAGGAACACCTGCTATCTAAGATATACAGCAAGGCAGAAATTCGTTACATTTATTAATAAACAAAGCTAGATAAAGAGGGAAAATTCATTATTATATCGACGAAATAAATTCGGATGGTCACAAATACTTTAATAAAAAGAAAGTAATTACGGTCACGTGCTTCCATCTTCAAATTTGTTTCTGCACAAAGGTCAATTAAGCGTAGAAGATGATCAAGACTGCACTGATATGCATTACAAAAAGGGTATATTCCGGTAACTGGCAGTGATAAAAGGTAATAATGTATATAAATTAATACTTTTCATATTGTCAAATATTTAAACATATTAATTTCAAATATGAATTGATTTAAAATGAAATAAATTACCACGCATAACGTGATACTCTTGTTTCATCTGACGACTTAGTTGTGTATGTAATCGGGTTTTTCACTACATGTATTCATTAGATCCTGCTGAAAATATTTACCACGTATTGGTGTAAACCTTATACTTTTAAAGTTATTAACCACAATCAGTTGTCATGTAAAATTTCTCGGACAAACAGACGGACGGACGGACGGAGAGACGGACGGACAAAATATAGACAGACGATCAGACAGACAGATAGATGGACGGACAGACAACGCCACGACATAATACGGCCCTATGGCGTTATTTGTCATTATTTTTACATAAAATGTTGATGCATCTACAATACATTTCTCTATCATCCCAAGTTCGATCAATTTAAATAATCATGCTTTAAATGATGTTACTAGCAGTGTTAATAGAGAGATTTGACAACGAAGACAACGACGACGAAGATAACAATCGTGATGATGATGATGATGACGACGACGACGAAGATGACGACGACGAAGATTAAGACGAAGACGACGACGACGACGACGACGACGATGATGATGATGATGATGATGATGATGATGATGATGATGATGATGATGATGATGATGATGATGATGATGATGATGAAGAAGTGCCACCCCTTTTAACGCCAAAGGATGGGAAGTATCCTGTCAAAAAAATGGGTTATACATATTTTATTTTGCGATGGACTATTTGATGACGTCCACCTAAATCCAGGAAAAGATTTTCGTCTTTTATCTTGTATTGACGTGCCATTAAAGCTTTATTATTGTGTGGCTCTGGCTTCTGCCAAGTCACTGATTACGTGCTTGATTGATTTCTAGAGGTTTGTGTTTTATATTCATATATACATGATCATCTTTTTCTGTTTTCATATTGCCTATTAATGCTACCGAGTTTATTAGAGGATAAAGCTAGGCGGGGATTTCTTAAGTACACTTTACCATTTAGCTGAGATGCAACTAGGGTAAGGGTGAGGTTTGGTGAACACTACAACCTGGTTTAAATCCCTATCGGCTTTTGTTCCAAGTCGGCATCATATGTCTTTAATACATGTTTTGGGTTCATATGTCTTTAATACACTTTTTCTCAACATGATACATTGCCTGTTCGACTTGTATGTTTACATTTTAACGTGATTAGACGATAAGAGACGCATAAACAGGGTTATAGGTGTGTTTATTACTAATGAGTGAGATACGATTGAGCATTTGAAAGGTTTCACAGGATGTCAACTAGGCCGTAGCTGCGGTGAATGTTCTGTTAACAACTTTATACTTCCGACATAATTATACCAATATACTATTATAGAATTAGGAACAATGGTTATTTAAATCTCTTTGCCTTTTCGATATTTTTTACGCACAAACATCTAACTGTATTTCAATAATTATACTGGGATATACATGTATACTTTTGTCTCATGCTTTTTTCCCCAACGAAATGGAATTCCTGGAGTGGAAGGGTTTGTGTATAAGATATTACAAGTAGATTTGAGACCGTCCTTGGCATTTTAGCCACTTGTTTTAAGGATGAACAAAATGTCAGACAGAAACAAGTAACATGAATACAACTTAAGGCAAAGAAATCATTCAATACGATGTTAAACACAGTCTATTAGTGTCAATTATATTTGAAACAACACACCCATCCTTCAGTAAAATGTCAAAAATGTTCGTTCAGTAGATTTCAAATTTAATGAGTAGTACAATGTTAAACATAATGAGATATGTAAGATACACGATAACAAATACAGACGTAACTATAACAACACATGGGTAGCAAATATAGCATACATCAAATTGTTGTTTGGTACTCTAATACATATTCCCTTTAACCGGGACGACTTGCCTGGGTTATGTATCGAAGGGATGTCTGTGCAAAATGGAAAATGACTTAGTAGTAGAACGGTGATGCTTTATACTATTTGCAGCAAGTTGGTCTCATATCCGTTCTTCAGAAACATGATTACCAAAACGTGTTTAACAGTTATCAGAATTATTGAATATATAATTGGAATAGAATATGTTACTTTGTAATAGTTCTTTATGCCCGAACTATGTCGAATGATTAACCATCAACACATCGAATAAACTGGAAATGAACCCATACCTCTATCTATTCATTATTATATGCGTATGTATCTGTGATTAACATGTAACTGCATTCAAAAATGTAATAGATGTGAAGTACGATATGGATATGCTCTCAACAGGTATATATCGATCCAATTAACTAAGGTGCGTGGATATTGATTAGCATTATGTTCATTTGCATGTTCCTAGTTATAACAGATGCATTTCTACATGAGCAGATGTTTATATAACTGTTGATTAAAGATTAAGACTGTCTAGCTGTATTCCGGTGTTACTGATAAACAAAACGTACACTAAGACGTGAATACTGAAGATGCAGTGATTCTTTCGGAAGTCAATTAACACTTTCTTAAAATTCAATTATATAAACGAGATTCATATTTTTCTTCAATGAAACTTGTCCGTACTCATCAACATATAACTTTTTCCAAATTCTCAGTTTGCAGTGATCACTTCGAACATATATAGCAGTTATACATATATAAAACCTGTCTTAATATATCTTTATAAAACGGATAATGTCAGTGCGTGTATGTAGTTGTTTATTGAAATGTTAAACTGCGCATTTCACAAGAATATTTTATATAGCCAATTTGGAATTAATTTTATGGATTGTATAACCTTTATTAAAATAATAGGTAACGTAAACCTGATTTGCAGTTGTACCAGTGCTATCACCATCTGCGCAGAATGGCTTTTCAAATGTTAAAGTATTCAAAGATAAGAATAATTGTCTAGTAGAAACCACAGCACCCAAGCGCAACGGGACCGTTTGGGGGCGTAAAGTTCCGTTGCGAAGCATCTGTAAGTTCAAATGACGTAGTGCGTTTTTTCGACGACATTCAGTTTACCCAATGCTAACGTACAACACACGGTACTGAAAAACAATAGCTTTCGGTCTGAAGAATACTAGCGCTCAGTACCAAAAGCAGGTATTGAAAACACATTACTTGGTCCCGCCTTAATTTCATTAAGCGATGGGAAAGCAGATATTAGCAGGATTTTATAACGGATATTTCGACAATACAACACGTTTAAAAATATTTTTTATGAAAAAGATGTGATAACCTGTTTAAAATTACCTATTAAATGTGTTAATTTTACAATATGTAAACGTTTTAAACAGAAATTAAGGTTTGTTTTTATCACATAACTCCAAAAATGCCATATAACGTTCATATCTGTGAGTATCTTATAATGACGTCGTGTATTGCTTCGTTCTTCTCCGTACTAACCCGAACAATCGGAACCGCTTCGTCCGGTATAATTAACGTTGACGGAAATCGACGAAGCAACTCCGATAGCACATCAAATTAAAAGAAACAGCAATGGTTCTTCATTTCCGTATTTATCGCAGGTATATTATGAATTTATGTCATGGTTTTATTATACGCCAACACCGTAAATTATGTGATAAACTATGGGATTGTATTTCCTCTCACCTTCTGTTTGCTTGTCAAAAGTGTGTTAATTTACACGTGTTTTACATTTATTCACCATTTTGATTCAGTGATGCTTCTGCTTGGGAATTCTATAATTATATGAACTTTCTTATTCTTCATCTAAATCATCTTGCCTTCTAGTCCCACACAACATATTGCGCATAGGAGTTAACCAATTTTACCAACAGCAGTTAACCATGAATGATTCCGCCTCTCTAGTAATTACCGCGACAGATAACAACCCGTTCTCGTTATTGCTTCTTCATCATATTGCTTCTTCATCATCATTAAGGTGCCCTTCCCTAGGCACCAAGTGTTGATATTTTGACATTTTGACTAAGCTCATGTTATGGCAATTGCTTTGGTACTTTATTAATTACATGGCAGGCAATTTGTAATACTATATGTTATCAATATGAAACTAATATTCCGCCTCAAAACAACCATATCTCGACTTGCTATTTAGAGCTTAATTAATGTGTGTGCGCTAGTTATTACGTCATGCCTATTTAGTTTTAATAATGATAGAATATATCAATAAATAGCCGTGGTCTAGTGGTAAAGGCCATCAATACTTAAAAGTGCAACGGCAGTGGTTCAAATCCCGTTCCGGGCAAGTTTGTTTTTTCACGTGTATTCTGAAGCCGTATATTTATCGATGTTACCTGTACGAAGGCTAAATAAAAATGTGATATTTTACACATCGATTTCTGCCTTATATACCGGCTATTGGGGTGTTCGTCGATTTGAAACTACTTTACACGTGACTCATCCATATTATTACCAGTTAAAATAGAGACTCTGTAGCTTTAACAAAGACGATAAATCTTACAGTGTACCCCGTATAATTCATAGGCGGATCCATGTTTGTTCAGCATTGTGGGTGTGGTCCAATAGAACTAATCTCAATATGCTTGCAATCAATTATATCCAAATATATATTTTCTAAATAGCAATTGAAACGAAATAGATTAACCATACCATAACTTATAGCTGCTATAAAATATCAATTGAGCATGCCCGCACTTATTTACGGATGGTTTTAATCAGAGGTACGACTGGGACAGTTGTAATTCTGAGATGTGAGAATGATTTATTTTATAATTTCTTCATATTCCATAGGGCTTGGGGGCCGCCCCCGTAAAATTCCGTTGCGAAGCATCTGGATGTTCAAATAACGTAGTGCGTTTTTCCGACGACATTCAGTTTTCCCAATGCTAACGTACAACACACGGTACTGAAAAACAATAGCTTTCGGTATGAAGAATACCAAAAGCAGGTATTGAAAACACTAGCGTTTTGGTATCAAAATACTACAAGGCTGGTATTCACAGTTTAATAAAAAAAACTGCAATGTTCGAATGGACTTAAAGTCCTTGGCGTCGAGAAAGGCATTTGGTCGTGTTGCGAAGTTTCAACATAACCTCACTGAACTGCCTCTCCGGATTTTACGTATCAAGACGAATAAAACGAAGAAATATCAAAGCATACCGAGCCTGTTTACCTTTATTTTTGGCGTTGGACCTAGCTCGGAAGTGCTGTTGGAGAACGTTGCCATATACCTCCAAACGGAGGTAGAGCCACTGATTACCAGCCGTGTACTAGCTGCGTTACTAGTACAGAAATGTTCTGTGTAAAAACACAAGCAGTACAAGAAAACAGGTATATAAACACTAGCTTCTCTCATTCTCTTTTATATAAACACAAGCGTTCAGTACAAAAACAGGTATATAAACATTAGCCACTCTCATACTCTTTTATATAAACACTGGCGTTCAGTACAAAAACAGGTATAAAAATGCTAGCCACTCTCATACTCTTTTATATAAACACTAGCGTTCAGTAGAAAAACAGGTATATAAATGCTAGCGTTCAATACAAAAGCAGGTATATAAACACAAACGTTCGGTATCAAAACACTGTTGTTCAGTTTTACTATTACTTTAAGGCACATTTTGTCTAATCAATGAGTTAAAAAACGAAACACAAATATACAAATTAAATGAAAAATACACGGAACTGATGTTCAATAAATGACGTTGTAGAAACTGCTTTTTCTAGATCAAGTCGATACATTCACTGGTCTTACAAAGGTTGAACAACTATAATAGAACTTGAGACACCATTTGAGAACCAAATGAAATCATGATTGCTAACATACACATGATACGCGTATGGATATAATGCGAATTAATACATATGACACCATCCTAGTAAAATATTAAACGCATTGGATACCGTTTGGATAGTCAGTGACTAGTACACTTTATGATCTCACCATAATGTTTTCATTTTGATCACGTCTTAGTACTGTTTACAGTATGTGCAAGTAAATATTTTTATGATGTAGAGACATCGTTTAATGATAGCTTAGTGCGCCATTTCACATACAGAACATTTATAACTTGTCTGCTGTTTGTAATACACGTCTGCATCATGACAAATGACGCAATAACTCTCTCTATTTCTGAGATATTAACATATTAGTACTACCATGGGAGCCGGAAGTCTGTCTATAAACTGTAGTTCAGCTTGTGCCAAGACATAATCAAACCTCTGAAGCCATACTTGCAAGAATTACAGCATGTTTTCTCCAACGTCTGTCTTTTATGTTAAATAGTTACATTGATTAGAATAGTGTTTATTGATTGCATTGCAGTTGGTCTGAATACCAATTTGAAGACGTTTTACTGCGGCACAGTGGCGTTGCTTGTGCAGTGTGGCGGCAGTAAAACGTCTCCACGCGCTTGCAATCAGGACTGTTATTCATTCGATCTTTTGAGATGGCTGAACCCGATACTTATATTTAGTTATCGGTGGTATATTTTCAATTGCTTTTGTTTTCTTACTTAATTTTTGATTCTGTGGTTCCACTACTCCGGCCGATAAAAGGCTCTGGGTATTGTTTAACCACTCATAGGATATGTTGTCTGCTTTTTAATTTAGTATTTTGGCTGTTACTTGTGATATGCAGGCTTCATAACCGCTGCTCCCAACTAAATTCCACTTTGTTTATCTCGCTCTTCGGGGAATAGTATTTTGTTAGATACTGGGACCATACGCCGCTGGACATGGGGGAGGAAAATTTCTATGTCCATCCATATGCTTGCCATCTTCGGGATGGTTTAAATTATGTACTATTGATTTTATGAATATTGAGTTCTGCTCAACCCGGGGCTAGAGGGCATGAGCGGTAGTCAGCATATTGCACTACCGTTCATGAACAATCAAACCGAGACTGCAATATTTTGTATGTGTCGTGTTCGGCCGTTTCCAAAGGTCCATTATCATACTCTTTTGAATACCTTCTATGCCAGTAAAGTCTCTACGTTCAATTAAAGAACTGAAAAATAAACGCGTACATTTATCCACCTTGCTGTAGTATGTGAGAAGCTGCGCTTATTTACCACTGATAGGGCGGCTCTGAAACAGCCGACCTGATTTAAAAAATATCAACCTTGTATATTTGTTAATTGTATTTAAAATTGCAGATATTGTATCAATGAATACGTTAAGGTAAACTTTGTTTATCCTTATGTCAAGAACAAAACGTTACAATGGTACCCTATGGGAAAATATGGGGAAAATAATTGTGGTGTGAGATATATATATCCTGCAATTTCTCCATGAATAGCATGTTAAAGAACAGCCATTCCTGTAAATTCCAAAAACTTGGGAAGGGCCTTTAGAAATAAAAACCAGGATATCCATTCAACTGATGTGAGCCGAAATGTTAGTGTCAATTTCTGTAAAAACAATATTATAAGTGAATGCCGATGTTCGATATCATTGCCTGAACACATCCGAAACTTCTTACGTCAAATAGTTAAATGTTACCTGTTTTGATAACACGAGAAATTGCATAACGTTATCAAAATTATCACTTTAATTTAACACTTGACCTACACTAGGATATATCCATATAAGTATAGGCTGTATGTGTGTTTTTGATTTAACATCCTCATGTCTGGGGAAAAAATAAATAGGAAAGCCTATGTATAATATGTCCTTCGTTTTATTTATGTTATATTTTGCAATGACGTGACAGATTGTGGACCCTATGATGGCATTTACCTAAATCCTGAAAGGGATTACTAATTGTATCTACAATCTTGTCTTGCCGTGCTATACTCGGTTCATTATCGTGCAATACTCGGTTTATTATCGTGCAATACTCGGTTTATTATCGTGCTTATCGTGCTTATCGTGCAATACTCGGATTATTATCGTGCAATACTCGGTTTATTATCGTGTTGCTCTGGTTTCGTCCAAGTCATTGAATTCTTGCTGAATTTAAAAAAAAAAATCTAAAAAAGCGTTTTTTATTCATAAACACATGATCATTATTGTGTTTTATTTATCTATTAATGCTGCTAAGTTTGTGTTGTTTTTTATTTACACTAATTGGGATGACACTAGGTTAGAAGTGATGTTTGATGAAGCCTAAAACCTGGTTTAAACCCGTTTCGTTGTATGCCACTAACTGTTCCATTGCGGTTCACCTGTGCATTGAATGCATGTGTAAGCTTGACGTTCTCTGTATAAGCTTAATTTCCTGTTCGACGTTTATTTCTACACTTATGACGCGATTAAGTGCACAAACATATTCACAATTTGTCATTTTGTAAGTCAACAACATCAGTGTGCATTGTAAACACTGTCTTCAACATTATCTTCGTCATGTAAAAGGTTAATTGACGTCGCCAACAGCAGTGTGCATTGTAAACACCGTCTTTAACATTGTCTTCTTCACGTAAAAGGTTAATTGACGTCGCCAACAGCAGCGTGCATTGCAAACACTGTCTTTAGGTTGCAGAAAACTAAATACTTTCCCATAGACCTCCTGTGGCACATGTCAGCTAATATCTCAAGAATTATACACCAGATGTTCTTTAAATTACCTTATTTCATAGATATTTCCATCACGAAGACTTTGAAAGTGTGAAAAAGACAACTTTTCCAGCTCAGCCTCTCTGCACATGTCTGTGTTTACAAACACTATTGAATCCGCACGGAATATTGACATTCAATTTCAACGGATGTTAAATTTTCAAAAACATGAACAAATATTTTTTATTTAATTTAATGATCCTATCTGATAGGGATTATTTTACCTATAGTTTATCCTTCCTGAAAATGCATATTGAATATTTCAAAGATATAACTGCTGACCTCTGTGAACTTTCACTTCTGTACTGAATCGTACACAACAAAAGGCGGTGCTTAAGCCAGGCTATATTTAGCTGTACGCAGCCTATAGAGAGACATTCAAAACTGACAGAAAGTATTTTTTCTGGCTAAATTGTTTGATACATTCAATCTGAGAAAAATTATGTCATTCTTTTTTAGAAAAAAACTTTTTCGACAAAAATATGAGGGCTTAAAAGAGCTTCGGCTAAGGCAAATTTCCTTCGGTTTTTACGCGTAAATCCAGAATCTGCAAAATGCCATATCTCGACATCTGTTTCAATCTTTTGCTTCAAATAATGTGATTTTAAATTGATTTCATCAACAACATGTGATTTTTAACCAGTTGAAGCTATCTTAAAAAATAATATCTGCTCAAAAATGATGTTTGTGATTTTCAGGGGTCAAAATAGCAGATTTTACCATAAAAATGCAACTGTTTTTGTATATATTCAAAATCTGCCTTCAAATGAATTAATTAACGTTATTCAGCAGTTTCTATATGTGAAACCATCAAGAAAATGCAACTTTTCAGTTTAAAAATGACAAAAAATAATTCTGAGACTCTCCCCCCCCCCACACACCCACCCACCCACCCACACACACACACACCCACCCACCCACCCACTCACAACTCCATTTTTAGGGCCATGCCATGTTTTACAATATGCTCATTACACAAGATTACCTGAAACTGAACTATTTATTGTATTTTTTTATTAGATATTGTTTGTAGCATCTTTACAAGTCATTTTCATGCAACCATGCAGCTAATAAGCACTGTTTAAAGTACAGATCCATGTAAACTAAAATGAAGGGGGTGGGGTAGAAAAAACTTTTAAAAAACATAGAAAAGGTCATATTTTTTGCCAACTAAATAATTTAATTTATTAAATATATTAAACCACATAAAATATTTGCATATCGACACTAACCGTATAGAAGCGATGAACTCAAAGTCAGAGTTTACCTCAACATCTTTTTCAAAACAGACATAAGCGGCTTTTCGACATCTTTTCGGACAGATGTAGATTGTCGCTTACTTACATTTTTGCCAAACAATGTATGCAAAGCCCTCAGAAATGAATAAAACTTACTAGATATACCTTCATCTGTGTCAACCATGTGCATTACAGGCCAATTGTGTATACCAGGTGTCAGGTATGGCTAATTGTGTGTCCATAACCCTTAATAAAAGAATTTAAAATACCTATTTGCATCATAAAACTTTGAAATATTTAAAAATCATGAAAAGAGTTATAAAAAAAAGTCAAAATACACCATAATTCAACATTTCTCACACTTTCAAATCATTGTGTTAGAAAAAAGTATGTCTACTTTCACTTTTACCCTATGCAGAATCTAGCCTATAGGTTGCAGAAAACTAAATACTTTCCCATAGACCTCCTGTGGCACCTGTCAGCTAATATCTCAAGAATTATACACCAGATTTTCTTTAAATTACCTTATTATTACAAACAATATTGAATCCGCACTGAATATTGACATGCAATTTCAACTGATGTTAAATTTTCAAAAACATGAAAAAGTATTTTTTTATTTAATTTAATATTTCAACGATATATCTGCTGACCTCTGTGAACTTTCACTTCTGTACTGAATCGTACACAACAAAAGGCGGGGCTAAAGCCAGGCTATATTTAGCTGTACGCAGCCTTTAACATTTGTCTTCTCACGTAAGGGGTTAATTGACGTCGCCAACATCAGCGTGCATTGTAAACACTGTCTTTAACATTTGTCTTCTTCATGTAAGGGGTTAATTGACGTCGCCAACATCAACTCTGTCTTGTCTTTAACATTGTCTTCGTCATTCATATAGAACGTTAGTTGACGTTGCTGGTGGTATGTCAAATTTCGTATTAGTAATGCAGTTTTTAACACGTGGCGATAATTCTGAATACTTCTCCAAGTTTCGCTTGTACATCAACTTCATGACACTCTTTTATACAGTAAATGAGTCGGATCCTTAGAATAAAAAGTTAATAACTGTACTTTTGTCGATAGCGGAGCACCAGTAAGACGTGTTTATTGCTAATGAGCGAGATGCGATTGAGTATTTGAAGGGTTTCACAGGATGTTTAGTAGGCTCAAACTGCAATGAATGCCATGTTAACAGCGTTGTACTTCGGACATAATTATACCAATCCACTATTTCATTGTTATTTATTTTAGTTAGTTGCAATGCTTATTTATATATCTTAGTTATATGTATCTATAGTTACACATATTTAAATGCACTTCAATGAATGAAGGACGGGATATAAATACATACAATAGTGTCATTGTTTTTAGAATGAAATGAAATTCCGGGAATAGAGAGTGTTTGTGTATACAAACAGATTCAGAATAAAACATTTTGTCACACACGAGCAATTAATATGTATGCAATTCATTACGTGGTCCCGCCTTAATTCCATTGAGATGAAAAAGCTTATATCAGCAGGATTGTATAACGATTATTTCGACAATAAAACACGTTTAAAATCTTTTTTTACTGAAAAAATGCGATAACCCGGTTAAAAATTACCTATTACATGTTTTAATTTTAAAATACTCTAACCTTTTAAGCCGAAATTAAGGTTGTATTTCATACCCCAGCCAACCCCGTTTTCGCTTCTTGGAGATGTAAGTTAATACTCGGACCAGATAATTGACACGAAACAGAACAACACAACAATTCTTTAATAGACAGTTAAACAGGCTCTAATGTCAATCTTTATTTGACACGACACTACCATACTTTTATATAATGTCAAACAAGTTCCATAGAAGTCAACTCTACAAAAAATACAATGTTAATTGAAGGAGATATGTAACAAAACACGTTAACATTTATAGAAGAAACTATTACAATAACACATGAGCTGTAATGTATACATATCGTTAATCAAATTGCTGTTGGGTACTCTTTTAAAACAAACAGTTATGTTTTGAAGGCAGGTCTGAGTAAATGAAAAGGAAAGCAGGTTCTGTAGTTAAACTTCGGTGCGCTTGAAGAGGAAATTTCTTATTTTCAGCATGTCGAAATCAAGTCAGTTTATTGATATTGTCAGAAATATGCTTACAAAAACAGTCATCAGAATTAATGTATATACGAGGGTTGATCAAAAATTACGTAGACTTTTGCCATAACAGACTTATTCTTTAGTGTAAAAGTATGAAACTTATTGTAACTGTACATCAACCTCTTATCTATAACCTTGCAGTTTTTATTTTATTGTGAATATATACATCTTTTTTGTGTACGTTGTCATAGTAACCCATTGACGGAGCAGTACGGAGCAGTCCGAAATTGACTTTGAACATTTAAATTTTCAATAATTTTATAAAGATTTTTTTATGGCGCAAAAATTTATAAAATTACGTAAGCTGTAATCGGATTTTAATCGTCACTGGCAATTCCTTTATGTATAAACATATTGAAAACAACTGAGTGTCAATTTTACGTGGGCCCAATAAATGACGTCAAATAAGTTTATAGAACAACGCGCGATTATCAAGTTTTGCATGAATCTGGGAATAACACCACCATAATGTTAAGTGTTACCAGTATTAATTTCTTTATTTTTGATCACTAATTGTATTGCTTTTACCATAGCCTTCTATGTTATTGACAACTCTAATATTTGTACTCTATGACTGATGACCGCTCCAATGTATCTGATTGCGGTGTAATTTTCACAGCGGAACCGCTGCTGTCCCATGGGATACGTCGTCTGCAATATACAGAATAATCAGAACGACAATAACAATGTATGACTACCTATTAGTAGGATGTGTATGTATAGAATCAATCTACTTTACTGAAAATTAGATTGTCACCTTCTAAGGTTGTGGATGACGTTCCACTCTCATTGAATACTGTAAGACATTATTGTGTCTGTATGTTTTCACATTCATGCCCCTTCACTGGTGAATTAAAAAAAACGGTCGGTAATCGGTTGTCGTGTGTAACTTGCAACAGTAACTCTCTTTGATGACTTAGCCCTTATCCGAATTCTTCTACAGATTTTGTTTTCAAAGACGATAAAACGATTCAAGGTTTTATCGTCTTTGGTTTTGTCGTGCCCAGATCGCACAATCCATTGAAGATTTTAGTATAAAATGGTGTCGTAGAGAACATGCGGACCCAAACTCGCTTTCTACTTGGAAAAAGTCCATTCTTAAAATTATAGATACACGTATTAACTTTTATAATGCTAATCCCTCTTTACTTCCTCCGAGACCTAGGTTTTCCTTTCGTAATTTAAAATCGGGATTCAGGAGTTTCGTAATAAATTTGTTTTAGTTCCTGCAGATAAAGCAGCTAATAATGTAATTATTGTTTGACGCCTACATTACGTCAATGTTTTATCTCTGGAACTCGGCAGCACCAATTCGTATACTCCAGTTAATTCTACTGAGGATGATGTTGTTTCCGCACATATCACTCGGTGCACTACTTTCAAGGCTGGTGTAAACGATAAGCAAAATAAACTGCCTACCATGTACTGGATTCCTAAATTACATAAAAATCCATATAAGGCTCGCTTTATTTCTAATTCTAGTGCCTGCACAACAACAAACATCTCCAAACTTTTAACTTCTTGTCTTACTGCCGTTAAAGATCACGTTAAACTATACTGTGATAAAACTTATGAAAACTCTGGGATTAATTTATTTTGGTCTATAAAAAATTCAGGAGACGTTCTGGATAAAATGTTCAATAAAGGTCAAGTTTCATCAATAAGCACTTATGACTTCTCTACACTATATACAACCTTACCTCATCACCTTATTAAAGACAAGCTAATTTCTTTTATTCAAAAAACATTCGCTAGAGAAAATACTGCATTTTTGGCATGTAATAATATTAAAGCGTTTTTTACTAACGGCAGTTTAGACAATTATACTATGTGGACTTGCTATGAAGTTTGTGAAGCACTCATCTTCCTATTAGATAATATTTTCGTCAGGTATGGTAACACCGTTTATAGACAAATTGTTGGTATCCCTATGGGTACGAACTGTGCATCACTTGTCGCAGATTTGTTTTTATTTTGCTATGAAAGAGATTTCATGTTGAGTCTTTCACCAGATACCCAGGCAGACGTTATTGAAGCTTTTAATGACACCTCTCGGTATCTGGATGACATACTGAACATTGACAACCCTTTCTTTCCAACTATAGTTGATAATATTTATCCTAAAGAACTTCGGCTTAATAAAGAAAATATATCTGATAATAACGCTTCTTTTCTTGATTTAGATCTCTCGATTGAAAATGGTAAAATAATTAGCAAAATCTATGACAAGAGAGATGATTTTAATTTTGACATTGTTAATTATCCACACTTGGATGGGGATGTTCCCCGAGCAACTTCTTATGGGGTGTATCTGTCTCAACTTATTCGTTTTTCTAGAGCTTGTACTCGAGTTGAGGACTTTAATATTCGTAATCTTTGTATAACTAAAAAGTTACTCAATCAGGGTTACCGTTACCATAAACTTCGTAAAACCTTTGCAAAATTTTATTATCGTAACCCTGATCTTCTTTCCAAATATAAATGTAATTTAAGGACTCTTCTGCGACAAGGACTATCACAACCTGACTTCTATGGTGATGTGATTTATAAACTTCGTAAGATTCTTGGTCATGATCACTTTCATACTATCTTTGTTAAACTTGTTAAAAAGTTTATCAAAAGAGGTTATGACCCTATCATTCTGCAACGTACTGCATGCTTGGTGGTGGACCCTTTTACAGTTCGCCACTATGCTTTCCTCTTTAATTGTACGATGACCGGACAGGCTGTGGACCCTATGATGACGCCTACCTAAAGCCCATTGGGACGGTGGCGTTTGATGTTTGTCCATGATCTTTCTTGTCGTGCCCTTAATGGTGTATTCTTTTACTGCTCTGGCTTCTGCCAAGTCATTGAGTACCTTCATTGTGGCTTTCTAGGCTATTGTTTTTTTGTATTATATTTACACGAGCATATTTGTGTTTTACTTATATTGCCTATTGATGCTGCCTTGTTGGTTAGAGATTAGATCATGGCGGGGATTTATTTATTTACACTGTCCTGTTTTAATGGGATGACAGTAGGGTAAGTGTGAGGTTTGGTGCACCCTAGAACCGGTTTAAACCCCCAGTGGCCTACTTTGCCACTGACCGTTCCAAGGCGGTAGCCCTATTGTCAACCCTTTTGTGTTTGTGATGTCGTTTACTTTTATTATTACTTTTGCCTTCTTGTTTGTCTGTTTCCATGTTTGTTTCTGTGTTTTGTGGTTGACTGTCCTCCTTGAATGCTACTTTCCCTGTCCGATCTTTTTATATTTCTTTAGACATGTTTCATTGAACGTCTTTAGTTATTACGTTATTAGGTGTTTCCATTTATTTATATTGTATATATATATATATCTTTAAAGAAAACAGTTAAGTGTATCATTTTGTTAATTTCTCAGATTGAATGACGTTATTGTAGAGATTTCCATTTTATCTACACTGTCTTTTCAATTTGGACACTTAGGATAGGAAAATAGCGAGGTTGTGTAAACATACAATCAGTTTAAGCTAACCAGTAGGCCGTTTTGTATACTGAGCTCTTCAAGTCGGTTACTCTGATTGTATCTTATAATTTGTTACTAATATTCATTGCCTTGGTACATTGCGGACCTACGGTCCCGTTGCGTTTGAGTGATGTGGTTTCTATAATACCGTTTTTTTATCTATGAATATTTCAACATTTAAAAAGTCATTCTGCGCAGCTGGTGGAAAACACTCGTAGAACGTGTAAAATCAGTTGCACGTTATATAAGTCATAAGTTCCAAACTGGATATATACAACTTTCTTTCACAACATTTTATTAAACAACTACATACTCGAACTGACATTTTAGGAAACGGTCTGTATATGTACAATTGTTAAAAAGCAGCCTCTTTCGGGGCTCGAACATACGACCTTCTGATTTCAAGTCCGGTGCTCTATCCACTGCACTATAACGCTACTTGTGAAAATATTATAATAATTACAATTTATTATGAGGCAAAATAACTTAACATATCTGAACGCAACTCAAGATGGATCAATAAATATGTAGTCCATATTGTCGCACGTGTAAATTAACATTGCCTGGTGTAATAATGTATGTTATCCATATGAAACGAATACTTCGCCTCAAAACAACCATATCTCGACTTGTTATTTAGCGCTTGATGAGTTTGTGTGCGCGCGCTTGTTATTACGTAATGCCTATTTAGTATTAAAAATGCTACAACATACCAATAAATAGTAGTGGTCTAGTGGTTCAGCGTACATCTTTCAAAACTTACAAGTGAAAACCTGTCAAGTCCCGTTCCGGGCAACTATTTTTTTAACACATATATTCTGGAGCCATATATTTATCGATGTTACCTGTACCGACTTTTGGGGTGTTCGTCGATTTGAAACTACTTCAAACGCGACTCGTTCATATACATGAGTTATTACCAGTTAAATAGGGACTGTACAGCTTTAAGGATAAATCAAAATATTCACTGGTAAGTCCTGTAAAAAGCAGGAAAAGAACTATGTTTTGTGTCTACTGCCTTCACCTGTAGGGCACGAGTACTTTTTATCGGTAACACCGGAATACATCTAGACAGTCTTAGTCTTTATAAACATCGACACATGTAGAAATGCATCTGTATGAATGAATGAATGAATAGTGTTTTACGGCACGTCGACATATAAATAGGTCATATTGCGCGCAAAAACATGAAGGAATTAAGTAGTAATTAAAAATAATGTAAACGTATAAAGATAAAACTATCTACAAATAAGGGATGATATGGTAGCAATATAAACTATGTATATATGTAAATCAACAAATGCCCGCCAACGGGCAGAAATGCATCTGTAATAACTAAGAACATACAAATGTAAATTTTGCTAATCAGTATTCGAGCACCTCAGTCAATTTGATCTGTGTATACCCGTTAAGAGCATATCCATATCATACTGCACATCTATCAGATCTTTTGAAATGTATTAAATGTTATTCACAGATAAATACTCATATTATACTGATTTGCATTTAACAATAAATAGATGAATCGGTTCATTTCCAGTTTATTCGATTATTTGTTTGTTAATCAGTCGACATAGATCAGACGTAAAGAACTCTTATAAAGTAATATATTCTATATCAATTATATATTCATTAATTCTGATAACTATTAAACATGTTTTGGTAAGCATTTATCTTATAAATCAATGAACTAAGAACAACTAATTTGACCCACACATGCTGAAAATAGTATAAAGTATCAACGTTTTACTACTGAGTCCCTTTCCATTTTGTACAGACATCCCTTCGATACATGACGCAGGCAAGATTACTATTTACTTGTATTGGAGAACCTAACAATAATTTGATTTATGCTATATTTGCTATCCATGTGTTGTTGTAATAGTTGCGTTTAAATATATTTTATCGTTTTTGTTACATATCTCCTTTATTTAACCTTGTATTACTCCTTAGATTTGATATCTATTGAACCGAACTTGTTTTGACATTTTATTGAAAGATGGGTGTGTTGTTTCAAATATATCTGACACTAATGGATTGTGTTTAAAATAATATTGAAGGATGTCTTTGACGTCAGTTGTATGCATGCTTCTTGTTTCTGTGTGACATATTTTTTATCCTGAACATGTGCCAAAGGCGATCTCGAAGCTGCTAGTGCTCCCCATTCCCGGAATTTAATTTCATTGAAAAAAAGACGTGACACGAAAGTCTTTATTTATATCCCCGTAATTCATTCATTGAAGTGCGTCTAATTATGTGTGTTTAAAGAAAATATCGGAAAGGCAAAGAGATATAAATACGCATTTCACCTAAATTTTAAATATAACAATAAAATAGAAGATTGGTATAATTATGTTGGACGTACAAAGCTGTTAACATAGCATTCACTGCAGCTTGAGCCTACTAGGCATCCTGTGAAATCCTTCAAATACTCAATCGTATCTTGTTCATTAGCAATAAACACGCCGTTAACCCCGAACACACGTCTCTTATTGGCGCTCCGCTATCGACAAAACTAGTCATTAACTTGTTATGCTAAGATCAGATTCATTTACTGTCTAAAAGAGTGTCATTAAGTTGATGTACAAGTGGCACTTGAAGAAGTATCCATCATTATCGCCACGTGTTAAAAACTACAATACCCAATACGAAAATAGACATACCATCAACCATTCACATGACGAAGACAATGTTAAAGACACACTGCTGTTGACTTAACCAAAGACACACTTGAAATAGTGCTGTGCACTTAATCACGTAAAAAGAAATATAAAAAGATCGGACAGGGAAAGTAGCATTCAAGGAGGACAGTCAACCACAAAACACAGAAACAAACACGCAAACAGACAAACAAGAAGGCAAAAGTAATAATAAATGCAAACGACATCACAAACACAAAAGGGTTGACAGTAGGGCTACCGCCTTGGAACGGTCGGTGGCAAAGTAGGCCACTGGGGGTTTAAACAGGTTCTAGGGTGCACCAAACCTCACACTTTCTCTACTGCCATCTCATTAAAACAGGACAGTGTAAATAAAGAAATCCCTACATACATTCACTATATATGGTACCGACTTGAGGTTTGGTGCACCCTAGAACCGGTTTAAACCCCCAGTGGCCTACTTTGCCACTGACCGTTCCAAGGCGGTAGCCCTATTGTCAACCCTTTTGTGTTTGTGATGTCGTTTACTTTTATTATTACTTTTGCCTTCTTGTTTGTCTGTTTCCATGTTTGTTTCTGTGTTTTGTGGTTGACTGTCCTCCTTGAATGCTACTTTCCCTGTCCGATCTTTTTATATTTCTTGGAACGGATAGTAGCAAAGCCGATAGCGATTTAAACTAGGTTTAGGGTACATCAAACCCCACTCTTACCCTATTTGCTTTCCAATTAAATGGGACAGTGTAAATAATGAAATCCCTGCCTGGCTATACCTCTAATAGACTAGGTAGCAATAATATTAATAGGCAACATAAGTAAAACACAAAGACAAGAATGAATATCATAGATGTTGATTGTGTCACCAGCTTAGCCTATTTGCCTTCCAATTAAGGGACAATGTAAAAAAAGAAATACCCGCCTGGCTAATAGACTAGGTAGCAATAATATTAATAGGCAACATAAGTAAAACACAAAGACAAGAATGAATATCATATATGTTGATTGTGTCACCAGCTTAGCCTATTTGCCTTCCAATTAAGGGACAATGTAAAAAAAGAAATACCCGCCTGGCTATACCTCTAATAGACTAGGTAGCATTAATATTAATAGGCAACATAAGTAAAACACAGAGACAATAATGAATATCATAAATGTTGATTGTGTCACCTGCTAGCCAGAGAGACATTGCTAAGGCGTTTAATAATCCATCTCGGTACAGAGACTCAATATTTATAAGCTGTTATTGTCTCATATGGTCACTCATACTTATCTACAAGAGCTTACGTTCAGTAAAACCAACAGACAACATTCATCGATCTTCATCTCTCGAGCTCCAATGATTGCATACACGTTACCATTTATAGAATAAATGTAAAAGTAGATATAAAAATCAACAGGAAAAGTATCATTCAGGGACGACAGTAAACCACAAACACACACAGAAACTAAGAACAACTTTAAAGATGAATAAACGGCGAAATAAGACATCACAAAAACAACCACGGGTTGACAATAGGGCCACTGGCGTTGTAACTCCATTATTTTAGGATAATTATATATATTTATAGAGATGATATCCAGCACTTGTGGCAGTTATAGATAGTCTTGCAACACTGGAATAACACGCCGTAGTGTATGATACCGCCGGAATCAGTCACCTTTTTCTGTCAGTGGGCAAACCAGACGTAGCATTACCCGTTATTTGCTTATCAAGCAAGAGTTTGACAATTGACTTCTTCCATTTTCTTGAATCTTTGGTATGATGTGGCCAGGTATCGAATCCATGCCTTTTCTAATACAAGACAGACGTTCTACCACTGTAGACCAATGTTCTTCTGTCTGCTGAATGTTAATGCTCATAACATACATATCTATTTAAATACTCTGAATATAATTCATCCATATACTCAGTACGTTTATAGTATTATCACTGCCATGTTCTAATGTAAACCGGGCGGTCCCGTGTATCGGTCTATCCTCCGAGCACGTTAAAGAACCATAGGAATCTATTCGATAATAAGAGTAGGGCAGGTTCCCGGATTCCTATGTATCCTTCCCCTCTCTCTGGGGCGGCTCTAAATAACCTATACTGTGTTGATGAGCCGTTAAACAACATTCAATTCAATTCTAATGTTGCAGTTGAAATATATTATTTTGATAAATTAAATATGAAAACGAACGTTTGGCGTTATATCTATACATACTTGTATGGACATATCATTCAACAATGTATGTGTATACGTTATTTACATGTTGAGACTAAACATATCGGAATGATTGAGTTTCAAACAAGAGAACTATGTTGTGCTTTGTTTCTTTTTTTTTTTTCAAACGATCAAAGTTATCACAGATTTTGTTCTACAGGTTCGAGCCGTGTTGTCTATTCGATTAAGATTCAGAGTAAACCAAGACGGACCAAGTTGTGGTACGTGGAGCCAGTCCGATTAAGCTTGCTTCTGAAAAGTGTTTATGATGTCCTTCCAATACCGGGAATGAAAGTGGATCTAAATAATAAACCGGTTTGACCTTGCATGAATTCACACCACGCTGGAACCCGACATGTTTATCTGGTCTACCGGCCCAAACAGATGATTACCATTGAGCTGCCGTGCCGAGGGAAGACAGATGTGATTAGGCACATGGGATGAGACAGACGGCTAAAATTGAACTTGGTGAAGAGTGTTCGGCCACATGGTTGTTCCCGGTTGAAGTAGGATGTAGTGGGGCTTGCACAACAGTATATGCGAAATATTCGAATTTATCTACGAAACACAGGAACCCTTTATTACAGTGATGTAAAGTCAGAGAAAATACTCGTTTTTTCCTATGCTTGAAATAATAGTCACTCAACTCTTGCGGGTCTCTTCGCTCCATTATTTTTTTTCTGAAATGGAGAGGTAGTCGGTCTTTCTCTTAATCTGAAACTCAGGTTTTATATCGATCGATAAACAAACAATAGCAAAAATATTGAATTGGCATTGTTGGTTTATATGAAATACTAATCAGCCATCACTCTAAATCCCACGATACCGTCTGTACGGCCAATATTGTCTATTTAGTGTCATAGTTGCAGAGCTCCAACAAAGCAGTGTGTGTCCATTATAGTTATATAAGCTCCCAAGTTGTCAAAAGATAATTATAGATTAACACTAAGTATACCGTGAACTCTCTTGTGAAAACGACTGATTTAATGAAGTCTATAACATGTCTGGTGAGGATTCCAAACTATGACTCGTCAAGATAAATAAAGGGTCGAATTATATGTTTCTTTAAGTCAAAGGGTAGGCATCAGCTTTGCATTGTATGATCAAAATTAAAAACAAAAATAATTTTACTTGTATAAAAAAACAGAGTGTAGTACTGACATAAAAGAAGTTCTGATAATTACGGATAATTAACAGCACGCACCTGTGGCGAGTTTTTATATACAAATAGAATTGCAGCATAAAACCGATTATTAATACGGCTTTTCCAAAAGTTCTTACCACGACATTTAAAATGATCGTCCTCGAAGGCGACAACTTCAAAGAAAATATTATAATTGTAAATAAGGTACTGGAGATCCATTGGAAGCAACAAAACAACACAACACAAAGAGAATAAAGCAGCAGACTCGGCTTTAAATTCACAATATGAATATTTTCAACTTGGAGGAGACTTGTATCGATAATAAGTGTCATAGTGGTCAAATTTGCATTATTTATCGCTCACATTATTTCCCCAGATGTTAACTGAAACATTACCTCGGGTAAGAATTATGAAACTCTTTAGCTTGTACGTAGACATGTCAGGCTATTTACTGATTCCATTCTTTATTTCAGGTTACTAGGTGTCCTGATTAAAAATTGAAGGCTTAACGGTGTTGGAACCAGTACCAGATTATCCATCCAGATGTCATATAGTAATCTGTCAGATAATACCACTATTGCATTTTGCGTAGGGTTACATTATAACGTTTTGTCCTACCACCACTTTCATTATTCGAGCTTGATAAAAACAAGAGCAGATATAAAAGTCTAAAAATGTAGCATTTAAGAACCACTGTCAACCAAAAACACGCACAGAAAAAAAAACTAATTACAAAAATGAATAAAATGTAAAATATGACGTTACAAAACATAAAAAGATTGACAATAGGGCTACCGCCTTGAAACGGTCAAAGTATATCTTTCTCTGATACAAGCAAAAATAACCATTAAACTGGAGGTGATGTGATGCTTTCTGCCTCTTACATTTCAGTGAAGGTGGACATCTCAGAATTGCAATAAATAAAATATATTGTATGCAAATATACCCTCAGTTCAATTTAATCAATAAAAATGACAATTTTAGCCATGAGAGGTTCAATTTGTATTACTTCTCATAAACAGACTCAAAACAATCCGAATCTGCTACTTTTCTTCCTTGTTTGTGTTGTTTGCTTCCAAGGGATCCCATTTTCAGTATTTACTGACATTCACACTAGAGTTTGTTTAGCGATGTGTGACGACTGTAAAACGTGGCTTTAAAGTAGAATATCGCTTAAAATGATACTATTACCTTTCATGAATAGACCCAATAAAACAGAGTCTGCTCCTTTTATCTCTTGTTTGTGTTTGTTGCTTCCAAGGGATCCCCTTTTTAGTATTTATATTTGTCTCGATTCCGTTTATCGGTTTATATCTGCCTGGATGGACAAAGCTATCTGTCTGCTCAAATGTTACAATAAGATCTTTTATTTCGTTACTAGTCTGTTTCTCCATTTTACAGGAAGCCATTATGATTATTTTTGTTTTCGGTTGAGCGCATATCAATCTCATATATCTTTAGACCCCATTCATTTTGCGGTAAAGCATATTGTTAGACAATTGTATCAGGAACAAAGCAATGACTTTCTGTCTAGTCGGACACTTATATCTATTTAATCTTGACATTCAACGTTGGTGGTAATATAAGCAGATAAAGAACCCTGTTTGACGTCGCCTTTAAACGTTGCTTTGTGCAAACGAATTATAAATTAGGGTGTCGATCATTTTAGAGTCCTAATGCTGTTCGATTTCTAGTAAAATAAAAAAACATAATTGTAATTTATAACAAAACACATCTCAAAGTTAAGTGGCATGAACCTTTACACCATTAGCCCATGTTTTCTTATTAAATCATTTCATGGTAAACGGTTTCGTGAGCAGCATGCATAACCCATACAGAAATATTCAAAACATGAGGTTGGTAGATCATTAAGTTTTACAGATTGTTCACGTGCAGAATAATAGGAACCAGCTACTACTTTCTTAATGGCTTGAAGTTTCAGGTTTTAGCTAATAGACAGAGTTTAATAACCAGTGTGTTTGAGATACGGGAAATATCTCCCGAGTTAGAGAAATGGCCCCGATAATAATAATAATAATAATAATAATAAAAGCTTTATTTAAAGAAGGTAACACATTAGAGTTATAAAACATACATCATATACACTTATTTTCAATGTGGCCTTCTGCATAATATCATACACGCACGCACGCACGCACACAATATGCATATATACATCGACAAACACTCCATTAGTTAATTTTCTAGAAACAATATTAAAGCATTAGTTAATTTTCTAGAAACAATATTCAAGATCATGAAATAATACAGTATAAGCGGATTCTTACTCAAAATTCACTTATATGTTTACACTGTTATTGTTATCTGAACAATTAATCGTTAAATGATAATACATTACTTTGCAATAAATGTGATCTGTCTCTATATTTAAATGAATGTAACGACGATGATGAACGAATCTGTACAGGCACACTATTCCATACTTGTGCACTTACAAATGTAAAGGATTTTTTCATATAATTTGTTCGTGGCTTGGGAGTTACTAAATCACTGTTTGTAATAGATCGAAGGCTATATATGTTACTGCTGGAAAAGGTTAATAATTTGCTTATGTAATTTGGAGCGAGATTATATTTCGCTTTGTATACTAGAACAGCTGTGATACTGATATCTATCTGAAACGAGAACGAGTGCGGAGAACGAGTTCTTATATCGGGGTCATTTATCTACCGAGGGAGATATTTTCAGTACCTCAAAAACACTGGTTATCAAACTCTATATTACATAATTTAAAACGATATTTTATTAATGTTTCTAATGATTCACGCCTTTTTACACCAGTTTGCACGAGAACGCCAAGACGACGTTACGTCATACAAACAACAAAACAAGTGGAACCGGAACTCTTCGTTCATTTTCGTAATCGTCCATAAAACAATTGGAACGTCATTTGGCGTTCCCGCCACTGACGGAAAAAGCCGAGCAATGTTAAGTACTGGGAAATATCTCTCACTGGGAGATATCTCCCAGTAGAGCAAACGAGTAGATACAGCTTTTCTATTCCCAGTATTTCCGACAAATATGTAATATTAAGGCATACTGACCTGGAGTTTGAATGTTCGTTCCCCATAACAAGATAACATTTTTTAAACAAAAAATATTAAACTATTTCAAATATATTATTGGAAGCTACTACGGAATGAATCGCTTCTGTTCCACCAATTATGCATGTAAGTAAGCCGTTAATATCATCGGCATTCCCATTGCATATATTGTGTTTGTTAGGTATACTTTAACTTGCTATTGCCCATGCGATAGTTTCCATAGTTTACGTATGGACCATGCGATTGTTTCCATAGTTCATGTATGGGCCTAGCGATTATTTCCATAGTTTATGTATGGGCCATGCGACTGTTTGCATAGTTTAAATATAAAAAAGTATTATAATGGACCTTTGGAAACGGCCGAGCACGACACATACGAAATATTGCAGTCTCGGTTTGATTGAGACTGTTCATGAGCGGTAGTGTACTATATGCTAGTATCCGCTCACGCCCTCTAGCCCCGGGTTTAGCAGAACCCAATTATAAGAGTGTTTGCATAATTTCTTCAATGATTATGCTAATGCTTGGACATTTAAAGTCCATACCGCCAAGAAAGTTGTAATAATCATTGCGAACTCAAAATTTAACAGTAACTACAAGTTTTACATGGGATATAATCAATTAAAAACTGTTGATTGTTGGAATACCGATTTCAGTGCATATGAATTGCAAACCAAAAATCGAAAAAGCATGCAGAAAATGTCCACCTTGTTTTACTCCATCGCTGGGTTTGGTCCAATGCGAAACGTTATTAAACCCCATGACATCTGTAATCCTATTCAAAAAGGTCGTTCTTCTATCGGCTTTGTATAGGTGTGAGACATGTTCTAACATGACTAACAACGACTTACAAAATATAAATGTATTTCAACACCGTTGCCTTAAAGTCATTCAAAAACTGTCGCTACAAACACGATCAGTAATGGTAGAAAGCCTTGTGGGAATTCATCCAATAACTACGCAAATAGAAAAACGAAAATTATATTTCTTGAAAAGTTGTGTAACATGAATGAAAGATAATCTATCGAAACAAATATTCCTTAGACGACTGTTTCAATTTAAGAACAATTACAATACGAAACAACTTGGATTCATTCCTGATATTTATAATATTCTAACGAAAGTCGAACTTACCCATTTCTTAGAACAGTTCATTATAACAAATAAGTTTCCATCCAGATAGTTATGGTAACGAATACTTAAAACTGGTATTATACATACAGAGCGGATGGCAGTGACTAACACAATGCAAAGAGATGACGATTTCTGTATTTTTAAAAAATAAATGCAGACACCATATCGAACAGATATTGGACTGCCGCCAAAACGAGGAAAGATCTTATGTGTATAAATACTCTTGTGAAAATTGTAACATGTAAACAACAGTTCATCATACAAACGTGCAATCATTGCACCGCAGTGTTTTATAATTTATCCTTGCATGTACTAACTAACTGTAATTATATGAAAACACACACATGAGTATTTTGGGAGTGTGTAGCCATATATTTTCCAAAACAAATGTTTAACAAGATGCAAAATCATTCAGATGTGAACTTACTTTTTTGCATTCTCTGAAACATTTGTCGACGATGATGAAATATTCAAAAAATTCATCCTTCTAGCGTCAATGTATACTCATACATCAATGGTTTATTATCTCAAATAATCAAATATAGAATATAGAAAATCAGAATGTTGTAAAATTATGTTAAGAAAAACAATGAAAATATTATGGCGGTAATCTATAATTTATTTTAATTTATATACCGAGTCATTTCATATCCCTATGATTTCTTGCATTTCGTTTCGGCAAGGCATCATTTGCATGTAAATCAGGCTCATTTCACATTTAGCATGCGGAGGCTTCGTCATTGGATGGTGCTTTCTCGGCTACAACACTGTACTGAGCAGGTCACACCCAAACGTTTTGACAAAAACAGATTATATAATTCACATTGACGCACTTATAATTATTATGTTTTTGATTAAAAAACAACACGATGTACTAATACATAATATACAATGCTAACTAACAATGTAATTGGAAGCGCATTGCATATTTATACTTTATATTGACTATATAATATGTATTCTGTTTTTAATGTATATGTTGTCCTTCTTTTGTATGCTCTATGATGAGGAATTAAAGATTGAATGGATGTATGGGCCTTGCGATTGTTTCCATAGATTATGTATTGGCCATGCGATTGTTTCCATAGTTTATGTTTGGACCATGCGATTGTTTCCATAGTTTATGTATGTTCTATGCGATTGTTTCCATAGTTTAGGTAGGGCCCATGCGATTGTTTCCATAGTTTAAGTTTGGCTCATGCGATTGTTTTCAAATGTCTGTACTATTGGCATTTTAAATATTGAGTTCTGCTCAACCCGGGGCTATAGGGCGTGAACGGTAGCAATCATGTTTCACTACCGTTCATGAACAGTCTCAATCAACCAGATACTGCAATATTTTTCTATTTATCGTGTTCGACGATTTCCACAGTTCTCCTTCCATATTTTTTGTTATTCATTCCGATTTTTGGAGATTGCTGAGCCCGATATTTACAGATATCGATGTTACATTCTCAAATACGTTTGGTTTCTTATTGAATTTCGAATTGTTGGTTCCATTACTCCAGCCTTTATAGGTTATGTGTAGTGTTTAATCACCGTTAGGATATGTTGCCCGCTTTTGAAGTTAGTCGTTTGACTGTTACCTGTGATACGCAGGTTTCATAACCTCTGATTCAAACTAAATTCCATTTTGTTTATTTCGCCCATTGTTTTCTCGTTAAATAGTTCAGGGCAAAGCTTTTTGTTAGAAACTGGGACCATAGGTCTCAATCAAACTGAGACTGCAAAATATTTTGTATTTATCGTGTTCGACGATTTCCAGACTTCTCCTTCCATACTTTTTTATGTATGGGTCATGAGACTGTTTCCATAGTTTATGTATGGGCAATACAAATGTTCCATAGTTTATGTATGGCTCATGCGTTTGTTTCAATAGTTTATGTATGGGCCATGCGATTGTTTGCAATGAAATATATTTTAAATGTTTTTGGAAGAGCCTAATTAATAAGTGTGCGCAGGTTTGGAAGACATAGTGAAACAGCGACGAAACGTCTGACAACAGCTGATGGTGAAGATATGCATGTCTGCTCTCCTCTTACACCTGATCTCACCTCCACATCAGATATCTATCCGTATCATGATATTGGTGACCATCATTTGAGATACCCATCGAGGAAGCGAAGACTCCTCTTAGAGCAGTGTACCTTAAACAGCTTTAATACATTATATTTTGAATGTAACTTCTGGCATTTTATGTGTGTACACATGCCGTTATATATTACTGGAGTACATGTAGTTTGGTTATCTCATGTTACTAACATTTGCCTTGCTTAATTGTCAGACAAAATATTTGATCCCACTTTTTTATATCCATTATATTAACCGATCAATACAAGTTTAGCATTTCACTCTTAAAAGAAACATTTGTGTTAAAAATCAATTATGTTAAACCATTTATAAGCATACAATATTTAAACAGTTACAAACTAAACTTGGTTCAACATTTACTTAAAACCGATATTGGACCTTTTAATATGCCTATATAAATTACAAATTTAAATTACAATCCAGACGTTCGTATGATTCAAATTAAACAAGTAATTGGACATTGGAGATGAATAAACCCACCAAAAAAATATGGCAAGTGCCCAATTTGAATGCACAAAACAGCGGTTTGAAATCAATAATAAGCTATAACAATTATATAAAAGGAGTATTTGTCTTGACTTAAACTCTTTCTTAAAGGAAATATTGGCATAAAGTCAAAAAATCAAACAAGCTTTATGAAAGAGAGTTCTGAAATACTTGGAAAAGGTGGAATAATTATTAAAATCGGATTACAAAGACAGACGATATGACTGTTTGAAGATTGTTCTAAAACGGGTATGAAAACTATGAGTTCAAAGTTCTTAATTTGCCTATATGGAAAACGATTGAATATACGTCAGTATGCCCTTTAAGTCTTACATGTTCCATGCAAACACTATAGGCATACATTATATATTTACAGCTTATTTCATCAGTTTAGTGATAGGTGTGAAATGTATCACATAGTCCATACACGATTTTCAAAGAATTCGTATCGCAACTAACTTATACAAACTGACGCTACTTTACATCGTTAGGCATACTGATGGTTTTACAATAAATTCTGAAATAACAATAGCTTTAGTCTTGAAGGGGTCAAGGTTGAATGTATTTGTTACTGAGAAGCCTAAGGTCATGTGACGATTATAATTAAACACAGACCAAATGGTTCGCCAAATGTTTGTGTGTGTGTGTGTGTGTGTGTGTTTGTTTGTTTGTTTGTTTGTTTTCAACACATGTAAGGTTATATATGACGGTCTATTTTTTGTGGTGGAGGCAGACCATCCATGTGTACTGGGTAGAACCACTATGTACACTTCCCGCAAGAATCGGCACTTCCCCACGTACAAGTCGGGCTCCCAGTGGGATCGAACTAGCAGCAGTGAGATCAAATGAATTACGTTGCAACCACTTCTTAGGCAATATAAAATATTCTTTGTCAAGACTGATGGCGGTTTCAAATTATTTGTTATAATAATATCATTTATACTGGAAACACTGATTAAAGAATAAGAATATAAAATAAAAGCCCGTCACGTTAGGTCACATTGTATTTAGCAAATTGTGCCTTGCAGCGATGAAGCCACACATAGCCTTGTCCAAATATACTGACAATATTGGAATTAGCTCTAAAGGTCTAGTCATTATATAGCAATCCTGTCTAAATATTGACGCTATAGAAATGATTTCTCGGGCATTGGTCATTAAATAGCAATTCTGAGCATGAATTAAGTGTTTTTTTCACGCTTTCTTATTTGTGATTCTGTCATGTTAATTGGTGCCTGTACCATGACAAGTGTTGCCTTCACAGGTTTACTGATTTATGATGTTATTGTTGGTGTCTTCCTATTGGATATGTGGGTAAGGTGTTCATTCGGAAACGATGGCTCTGCGGGACGCCGTTATATTTATGGAGGAAATGCTTTTTGTAATAAGCCTATTGACAAAAAAATGTCATAAAGTCACATTTGTACACTTTTGCTTTGTTTCTCTGCGTAAACCTGTACAAATGACTCAAAGATTGACAATCAAAAATATCATCCCTGTAATGTTTCAGGTGTTACTGTAGTGATGGCAGAAAATATTGAGGTTCCAGAGGAAAATGGAGAATTTACAACAGAATTTGCATTACCTTTTCAGTTGTGCATGTCAGAAGATTATAGGTACATTCTGCATATTTCTATCTCGATGAATGGAGAGTGAGTTTGGAATGTTCATTCCTTAAATATACTTTAAATATAGATATTATATCCACAACCTCTGTGAAGAATGCATAACAAATTTGTGAAATTTGCGTACCTGAGAAAAATGCGTATATATTCTTCAATTTTGTGTAAATGCGATTACTATTACGTTGTGTGCAGATTTTTGTTCATGTTCATTATAGGTCTTTATCATGATCCCTGCATTGTTTCAGGTGCTATCTCGCTCGCATCAAAAGAGCAGTGGCAGAAAAACAATAACGTGGCTCCATTTCTACGATAGAATTTGCAGCAACTCTGCAGTTCAGGGTGAGAAGGTTCTAGGCCCATTTTCCATATTTTATCTCGATGTACATGGAAGATGAGCCTGGCGTGTTCATGCCTGCTAGGCGCCATATAACCTTTTCATGTGTTGGTGCGCCTTAAAACCCCAATTCCATTCGTATGCAAACATTTATAGTGTGCAGAGCAAAGTTTTTTTTGTAACATATTTGTAACTCTCTCTCTCTCTCTCTCTCTCTCTCTCTCTCTGCCATTTCTAGTGGCATGTCTGCTCTTGGATATCCATTGGTGACCATAGCGTGTGATACACATATCGAGAAAGCGAAGACTACGGTGTCGTACAGGCTCTTTTTAGTATTCTAATTATTAAGTAGAGTGCCTTAAATAGCTTAAATTCATGGTTAAATGTAGATTCTGGCATTTCTTGTGACATACACATGACATTACTGAAGTATTTAGGTTAAATTTCGCTTCTGGCATTTCGTATGTGATGTACACATGACGTTACTGGCGTATTTAGGTTGAATGTAGATTCTGGCATTTCGTTTGTGACGTACAAATGACGTTACGGACGTATTTAGGTTGAATGTAGCTTCTGGGTTTTCGCTTGTGACGTACACATGACTTTACTGGCGTATATAGGTTATATAATGTTACCAAAAGTTGCCTTGCCTAATTGTCAGACAAAATATGTGATGTCACTTTTTTATGCCCATTACATTGAACAATCAATACATATCTAACATTTAACTCTTAAAAGATACCTTTGCGTTCACAATCAAGTATGTTAAACTATTAATACACATATGCTATTTAAACAGTATAAACAAATCAGTAGAAACTGAATTGGTTCAATTTTTATTTGAAGGCAAAACTGGACGTTTAATATGCCTATTCAAATTACACATTTAAATTACGCTCTACGCTTTCGTAGGATTTAATTTATGCCAATATTTCCTTTAACTTTAAACACGAGTCAACATTGCATGTACCATCGCAATCTCGCTCAGTCTGCCTTTTAAACTACTCTAGGCCTACCTTATATATATTGACAACACGCCATATTTCAATAGTGATAGATACAAAAGGTATGAAGCATCTAATTATTTTGACCATAGACAGCAATGTTAAAGTGCCACATATTAATGATTTGCAGCAACTTCAACTCAAATATTGATAATGCAGCAGTGTAATTTTCATAGAGAAACTAATTTTCCACTTGAAAATTCACCAGAAAAGGTGAGGTCACAAGACATGTAAGAAAGCTCTTGTTTTTTTACTAAACAGGTCAAGGGTACAGCTGTTTTCATTGATTGGCTGTTTTCATTGCTCACAATGTGTAAGCATAGAGTCGAAACTTCGAAAATGTGCATCAGTGATCCAATAAAACCTATTAATACACTTCGTATATATACAACCACAAAATCGAACAGAAATGGGCCGTTTCCCCATACTTATAATGACCATTTCTATCAAAAAAGGAGGGATTATTTTTTATTTTAGGAACTACATTCGCCTACACCTCGGAGGTTTACATGTAATTAGTGGTGGTAAACCAAAAGGATGCTATGCTGCATCGTTAGGCGTATTGCGCATTTTACAATTTATTCTGAAATAACTTGTATAGCTATAGTCGTGGAGTGATCAGTGTTGGAGAGATTTGTTACTGCGTATCCTTCGGTCAAGTGACGATTAAGCTGTAAACGCAGACGTCTCAAGTGTTACGTAGCAGCCACTTAAAACGATTCGTTGTAAAACCGATGGCCGTATTTAACTTGTTTTTTCCTATAATAATATCATTGACTTCGTAAAAACTTATTGAGAAGTTTAAAAAATATAATCAAAGCACGTCAGGTTAAGTCATATTATATACTCCAAATTTTGACCTGCAGCGATGAAGCCAGACAATGTCTCGTCCGGTAATATTGATAATATTGGAATTAGTTCTAAGGGGTTGGTCATTATATAGCAATCTTGTCTAGATATTGGCTTCATTGAACAGATTTCTCGGACACTGGTCGTTAATATAGTGATTTCAATCAGTACTTAGAGGTTTCTTTCATGCTAGCTTATTGGGTCTTCTGTCATGGTAATTGTTGCCTTGACCCTTTTACTGCATAATTGCCCTCCGCTGCAGCGGCGGACTCGTAGAAGACTGCTATAAAATCGCAGTGTTTTCGAAAGATATAAAGTTAATTAATTGCCAGACAGTCAACATGGTCAACGATGATGTTATCTCCGCATTTTATTCGGGGAATAACTGAAATGTTCCTGGACGCAATTTATATAATGTTTACGCGCATGTTTGGCATACGCACCTTAATCGAAAATAGAAAGCTCAGTCTATAGATTTGGTCATGCGCAGTATATGTCAAGTGCTGTATTTTTGTTTCCATAACACTGTATAGGCGCATTGAAGAAAACCGTAGATGAAGGCGAGGGCATTATATAATTGTTAAAGCATTTAGATTTGATGTTTTAAATATTTTGTAGCCTATACATAGACTATTAATAATATTAATATTTGTATTATATAATGTTGTAATAATTTACAAAATACACGTCATTACGCACATGGGTTATGAATTAAAGGAATTGTTTTGCAGTTAATTAAGTATCCAAGCGGCTATTTTGCCGCTGTTCGTTCCAAGACGGTATCCCTATTGTCAATCCGTTTGTGTTTGTGATGTCCCATGCATTTCGTCAGTTTCGGAGTGTGTACACAATATGCACGCGAATCTCTTTGAGTTCCAGATAATCCGATTCTGATACATTCAATGTTAAAGGAATAGATGTATGAGACACAAAATAATCGAATTCTGATACATTCAATGTTACATGAATAGATATATGAGACATAAAATAATCGGATTCTGGTATGGAACGCCATGACTGTCTTGCGATGTTGCCGATTAATATATGCAGTGCACTTCCCTATATATGTGGTATGCGGTGCATTTTTAATTATATGCGGTAAATAAATCTATGTGGTAGAAAAGTATTTATATGCAGCAGATTAATAATTATATGCGATAAATAAGTCATTGTATGTAGTAGTTAAACCATTATATGTGGTCCCGTTATCATTATATGTAGTGTATGTATAACTATATGCAGTAGTTCATCTGATATATGAGGTCCTTTGAACAGTATATGAGGTAGGTTTGTATTTATATGCAGTGCTGTTGACTTTATATGTGGTGCATATTTTAATATACGTGGTGGATATATCTTTATATTCGGTGGTTTCAATTGCATTATATTCGGTACAAACGGCTTTATACGTGGTGCATTTCTTATGATATGTAGTGCTTTTTCTATTCTATGCTGTGGTTTTTTCATTATGATGATGAGATCAATCGGAACACTCGTTTTTTAAGATGTTGCGATTTTATCGGAAATCTAATACGGAGTGTGATTTTAACGGCGCCGTCTAATTTGCCACGCATCGTCTGGAATGTTATCTGCAAAGCTAAAATATGCAATGGAAAAAAATGACCAAAACAGAGCAATGCACATTATCAATAAAGTTATTCGCCTCTTTAATGTGTCACCGACCCTCTGTAATGTGTCCCCCGTCCCCTCAGTAATGTGCCACCCTTAGCCTCTGTAATGTGTTTACCCTTGACATTATCCGTTGGCTTATAAACAGTACTCTCTCAATTACTTTGCGAGTAACAAACACCTACTCCCGTGTAGATGAGAGATGAGTTAGAAATTATTATTATTATTATTATTATTTGCATTACAAAGGGTTTATCGAACAAACCAGAAATCAGAAGCAAAATGTGTTTCCGTATGAGGCAACCGTAGTCAATGTAAATACGGACCAAAGACCTCCCCAACCTAATGCAATTGAGTTACTGTGGTGGTAAAAAAAACTAACAGAAAAAGATAGGGTGAAAATAAGTTGTCCTCGAGAATGATGCGAACCTATGACCATAACATTTGTGACCAGACGAAACTAATTGGTCTAAAATAATTTTGAACAATACTGATAAAAATCATATCCATGGATGCGCCTTTTTACGTCTCAAGTACAGAATGCCTTAACAAACAGTGTATGTTAAGTGATATGGTGGGGTTTTATGTCACTATCAGCTTCTTTACAGATGTCAGGATATTGTCTGATTAATGCATAGAAATATTCACCCAGTTTTACAGTGATGACATACTGGTATAGCATATAATAGACACGTGCTATTATATCCAGCCCAGTGACATTATCATGACACAGAGCCGACCAGTCGCAGCACCCATTTTATTGATTCTCTGAAAGTCTGGAGAAGAGAAGAATCTAACACTACCTTCTTTAAGGTTTACCGCATAATGAGACTGGAAATATAACCTACAACAATTCGCATGGGAGTGGACGCTCTAATCAGAAGAACCGTGCAAATGCTCTGTAGCTTTTGTTTTTAATTTACAGTTAGAATAACACTAGCATCATTTCTTTCCATTATCGTATCATATTACCGACGCCATGGTTACAATCTGTGGAGACAGTGTTGAAGTACTAAAAGGATATTTTGACGATTTTTTTACTTAGTTACGGTTTGTGTTTAATATGCGAGGGATAATGACTATGACTGAGGTTGTGCAGTTATAACTCAGTGCTATGATGCTCTCCATTCGGTGTCCGTCCGTCCGAAAGAATTCGTGTCTCATGCATAACTCTGTAAGTAGTTAACATAATTTCATGAAACTGCTCACAGATAATCACCACATAAAGACGGTGTGCGCAAGAGTCAGGTGCATAGCTTTAAGGTCAAGGTCACTCTTAGGAGGTCAAAGGTCACTCTTAGGGGTCAAACCTTCGGCGGCATGTGTCACTTTACAGTGATATTTCTTGTTTATTTCGGAGTTCAACATGCTCATATTTCTTATTTCTAAGTAAAAGCGACCTCTACCTTGACCCAGTGTCCTCACGTGCAATCTAAACCTTCCTCTCCACATACGCTATTTACCTCATTCCTAACTAAATAAATGTTGATGGCAGTCATTATTTAATTGGGGGGTGTGGGGAGGGGGGGTCATATTTTGATAGGTTGGTTCACTTTTTCACACGTGTGGTGTCAATTTTTCACAATAAATTTTGACCGGGGAGTCAAATTTTTACAGCTGATAATGACCAGAGGAGTCATTGTCATTATACAATATAGGAAAATGTCCGGGGAGTCATAATCCGAGGGGGTCAACAATTTATGTTACATCGGCACTAGTGGGCGAGGGGAGATGTTGCAAATTATATTACCTCTTATGAACTGATCCAATTTAACCTAGTCTGCTACTGTTCTCTCTTGTTTATGTTTGTTGCTTCCAAGGGTCCCATTTTCAGTATTTATTAACGATTAAACTGTCAAAAAAAAAGGCATGCAATGCTGTCAGAAATGTTTAATATATTTTAATAATCAATACGCTTAGAAAGGATCAAAATTGAATCTATAATTCCGACAATCAATAAAATATTCTATTTATTGAATATTATACATTTGAATAGTCGTTCACTGTGGCTAGATGTGAAAGCACAGTAGACGTTTTCTCTAAAAACAAATAACTATTCCCATGAAAACGAATTTACTCACAGAGAAAAATAAATATTAGGGGTGTTTACTTTTAGAAAATCAATGTCTTCAATGTGATTTATGTCCTGGATTCCAAATTAAAACAAGAAACAGGTTTTTTTTTAACAAGCATTTATTATGAGGATAATTTTATGGATCGATTAGGAAACCAAAATAAGACACGTTACTGCGTGAACATGTGAAAAACGGCAATAATGGATTACGTTATCCAACTTTATGTGATGAATCTAACAATTACACTTTAAAAAGCGATCAATATGTTCCACCTCAATCAACGTTCCTTTAAGTATTGCCTGTCCCAAAACTACAGCGGTTTTATCACGAATGATTTCATGATAAATTAGATTTGCTTGGAGTTTAAACACTAAAAGGAACAGTACCTGTTTACAAAGCCAGCTGATATTTTATCTATTTAACTTAAAAGATGTGAGATTAGAAAGCGCCGAACAATAATAATGATAGATAAATAAAACTATTCTATAGAGAAAAAACATATGTATAACCTATTTTAATAACAATTCTTAACAAAATGGAGAAAAGAAACTAGCTGTGATGGGGAATTGAGCCACTGCTATCCCCGTTTATTGTATTCAATACTGAATCAAACTAGCAACACTTTATACGAAGGCAATTTGCAGATGGAAGGATATATACTACACTTAAAACATTTAACCAGCAGGAAACACGCTCTAGATCTCAGCTGAACACGCTCTAGTGTTCAGTTAAACACGCTCTAGTGTTCATGTGAACACGCTGTGGAGGTGTGTCGTTTTGCTGATCACTAATGTGTCAATGTATTTGATGATGTCAGGTGAATGTTATGAATTTATTAATATTATTTGTTTCAAAAATAGCGAAGTACACCTTCATCTGTTTCGCCTGAAAACTTATTTTTATAAGTAAGAATTAGGCTCAAATAGAAACGTAATTATCCGGAGCAACGCATTTTAAAATGACAATGCCAAATAAAAATGTGTATATTTAAAATGACAATGCTTGAAAAATGCCACATATATAGGGTAGATCTACAATGGGATTCAAACCAAAATTTTGCACATAAAATAAAGGAAAATGTATTTTTTTTAAACAAAAATAAAGGAGTATTATGTACCTGCCGTCATTAGACGAATACCCCAGGCTGACACTTCCTGTGAATATGTGCTAGAATGGTTGTATTACACACCGACAACGGTAACATTCGGTGTTATTATGTATAATAACTTCTAACACGGGAGACTAACGCATTTGTTACAATGTTTCTACAAACAGATAGTTTGGTTTTAATATCATTTTTCAGCACATTTTAGGTTATATATAACGGTCGAGTTTTAAAGGGGGAGGTAGATCTCCTACTTATTCCTGGGTAGAATAAGTACTGTACACCTCCCGCCATCAGTCAGAATCCACACATTCTCACTTACAAGTCGAGCTCCCAGTGAGATTCGAACCAGCAGCGGTGAGAGGCGAGAATAATTTAAACACAGCATATTTACCCTCTCGGCCACGGATGCACATTTAGAACAGATAATACTTGTGAATACACATCACTTATCCACAAGGATGATTTACTTGACGTTATTAATGCCATTCGACACTAAACAAATTTGTCAAGTTTTTATTAAAGAACATTGTAATAGTCTGATTATTTAAATCATGGACCATTACGGAATGGGTTCTTGTATATAGAAAAGCTTTTACATGCCTTAGTCAAAGAGCTGATATGTTTTGTTTTTTATATCTATGATACTATCGGCAATAAAAGGAATTTGTCTCTAAAAATAAAATAAAATATAAACAGTTTTACCAATTTGGACATTTATTGAAGGGAGAAAATTAGTTTTCTAAAAGATGAATTACCTTTATATACCGCATGAGTAAATAAAACATTAACTGTATTTGGAAATACAGTCTCGTACAAACTCAGCGTATTTGATTAGAAACATAGAAACTGATTGGTTAGTGACGCCTTTTATCTAGGGCCCTGATTAGCAGCAACGTAATATTGACAAATACGTCTCTGTGAATGTATGTGTAAATGGGGTTTAACGTCACGTTTAACAATCGTTTAGTCATATAACGACGGTGTCTAGTTGTAGCAGTGAGCTCAGTGGTCAACTTTACACTGGAAACCACGCCTAAGACATGAACTTCATATTTTAATATTATTAAATAGCTGACGAACCCTTTGTTCTCAGCGCGCATTAATATCGCGTCTTGTGGTTTATCCCCCTCCCCCTTATTCTGAATATTTAATAATTTCGTGTCCTTGTTAGACGCAACAAAATACAATAGTTTCGCATTAACCACTCGACTGTCATGGCTTTACTGCCTTGTTTACATTCTCGTTTACTTATTAGTAGCCTTTCAATATTATGTCTGCTTTGCTTTTAAAGCATTTAGCATATACATAAGAATGATTTGCTTACCCTAGCAAACACGGAAGAAAGAGGAAATGGAACTAGTGATTAAGAGCTGCTTCGTTCGATCGAGTATGGTTAGAGTGAAACTTCTTGTTGCAAGGTTTCAATATCGTCTCAGATAGGTCTTCATTGGACCTTGTGACATCGATTGTTTTCGTCTTTTGTCTTTGACGAAACCCAAATAGAGCTAGTAAAGTAACTAATGTCTAGCTGTTGGCCATTAGGGACAAAAAAAATAGTCTTTATAGAAAAAAGTAAATGTAAATATAAAGAATATAAATCAATATTTCTATCTTCCATCATTGCTTTTAGTTAACACATATTACTAAAGGTTGCATTGCCACCTAAAGACAAAATATTGTTTATACCCATAAAATTTACAGATCAATACATGTCTAACACTTACCTTCTACAAGAAACATTTGCAATACTATCCGTATTATTAAAATCGGATGATAAAAATGAAGATTAATCTAAAACGGATGTAGAAGCCGTAATGTTGAGAACTAACCATGTATGGAAATTGGCTGAGCCAACATTTCTTTTAACTTTTAAATCGAGTCGCAATTACATATACCTTGAAAACTCTCTAGTACGGGATCCAGCCATCTCGCCATGTCAGTCTTTTAAACTTCTCTCAGCTTTTATATATATTTGCAATACGTCGTGTTTTAATAGTGATATATGTGAAATTTATCACATATTTCAACCATGAATTTCAAAGAATTCGTATCGTAACCGGTAGTAATAATAATAATAATATTATTATTATTATTTGTATTATAGAAGGTTGTATCAGTTTACAAAACACACGTCATTACGCACATGGGCTATGAATTAAAAATATTGTTTTATAGTCAATTAAGTATCCCAGCGGCTTTTTTTGCTCATAATTTTGATAGAGCATCATCAAAAAAATCTGACCAATTAGTGACCAGAAATAAAACATACAAATACATTCTGGTAGGTGATAAACTCGGTCTTTATCCTTATTGTTCAACCAAGTTTAGTGTTATAATTAAGGTATCTACAGTGTGATTCTTTTAAAACCCTGCATAGTTCATGCACATTCATGCAAATTGATTCAATATATGTGTCTTTCGAAATTAAAATCTTAAAAATTATCGCCTTTTTACTCTGCTAAAGATTTTTATTTTACTATAGAACCTAAGGATAAAAACCGAGTAACACACATTTTATCACCTACTGAAAATAAGATAAAATCTCAACATCTCTGTAATGGAAAATTATGGATCGTTCCCAGACGGTATCCCTATTGTCAACCCGTTTGTGTTTGTGATGTCACATGCATTTCTTCAGTTCCGGAGGTTGTACACGCTGTGCATGCGAATCTCTTTCAATAGGATACAAGATAATCCAATTATACTGAATATTTTGTAAATATGTTATCTTATATGTAAGCGCATAGATACTGAGCGAATGGGGTGATATTCTATATCGCATAAAACAATCAATGGGCATCGCGTCAAAAGCGACAGCTGACTCTCTCTTGTCAGATATGGGGTCGGAACGGCATTGTTTGAGCTCATTGAACAAATTGGTGAAATGATCATTTCACACGAGCTGTCACTGTATGAAAAACATTGATCAAATAGGTACAATATGCAATGCATGCAATTCTTGGAAGATGATGGGTAAAGTGTGCATGATTTTGCACGGGATACCTTTTTTAACAGTGTAACTTGTCTTTTTTATATATAAAAAGTAAAGAGTTGCAAACTTAATATATCTTGGGTAAAGAAATGAATGTAGGGTTAACTGTATTGAAATTTTGATTTTTCGACAATATTTCAGTCGTCTAACGGTCGCAAATTGTGTTTAATGGCGATGCGTTAGCGAAACAGTTAAACACTATTTACGACCGTTAAACGAATGATATACTGTCGCACAATATACTGTCGTAAAATAATCGTTTATACCGCATTTCAGTGTTTTTGACAGTTATTCGCGCAAACGCTTTAGAATGAAACTAAAGGACGTCCCGTTTTTAACGGTTTAACGTCATATGACTGGATTTGCGTCGGGTTATCTACAATTTGGATGTCGTAAATATTTGAACGGCAACAAATCGGATTGCAGGATTTTTGTCACGTGCGTTAGAAGTATATTTAATTCCTGTTAAATACCAGACATATGACATCTAAATTACAGGTATGATACATCAGCACGCACTGAATTTATGAACATAAGACGTCTTGCTATTTCTTTAAAATGTACTTTCAAAAATGCCAACACACAAGCTGTTTTAAAATATTCAATAATAAGACTTTTTACCTAAAATGTATTTGATTTATAATTATTTTAGATGCTTTTTAACAGAACTTATAAAATGGCAATTATTTTTTTGCCTGTAGTGTGCTTTGCTAGAGCAAATCCAATATCACGTTTGGTGCTATCACAAAATAAACAAGGCTATTTCTTTGTGCATAATTCTTTTGTTTATGACTTCGCGATAAAAAACTGAATTGAAACATATTCTCTAAGACGGGGGAAACATAACATGTCGGAAAGCCGGCGCTTGGAGGGCGAGAGAGGTGTTGCAAAGCATAAACATGCCCAATAAAACCGAGCCTGCTACTTTTACTTTTCTCTCTTGTTCGTGTTTATTGCTTCCAATGGATCCCCTTTTCAGTATTTATTATTGTACAAACTGACAAACGGAGACGCATGTCATGCTGTCAGAAATGTCTAATATATCTTAACAAACATTATGCTTGCAAAGTTTCATAATTGAATCTATATTATTTCTGACAGTTGTCAATTAATAAAATATTATATGTATTGAATATTATACGTGTGAATAGTCGTCTGGACGTGAACTCAGAACAGAAGAACAGAACATATTGTTTATTTACGACTTAAACAACGTTTTTCGTCGTATAAATACATTTTACTTTTGTTAATATGTGACATGTCAATGCAATTTTTTCATTAAACAATGAAAAAGTACAAATACACAAAACATACATACTATACAACTCACACACCTCACTCATTCACTCTGGCGCCCAAAATATCTCACACATTCACTCTGGCGCACGTATTTACCCTGTTATATTGATTTAACTATTCCTATTACATTGTTTCATGTTACTATTTTAATTTTAATAGTTGACATGTTATGTCCAATGAGGATGAACATAAAAAAATACTCATTATATATTGCAGTATTGCGAATAATAAATGCTTCCCTAACAAACCTAGATAACCTAAAAACTCGTCCTGGCTTGAAGATTGCATCAGCTGAATAAATTTAAAAATACTTGGATGTCTGTAATAATATTGTTTAACATATAGCTTACGTAATTGTTCGTGCAAAGGACAAATTAAAATAAAATGACATTTATATCCTAAGTCGGTGCTATTACACAATGTACAATATCTTTGATTTCTGTCAGTTCTATTTTGTAAATATCTGCCAGTTGCAATTCTATGTATGTGGGAGGATAATCTTAACCTCGACATGGCAGTTCTTAATTTCAATGGCAATGTATATTGATACACTTCATATAAGAATGAGGTTTTAAAATATCTATACAAACATACAACTTGATTATTTCAACGTTGTGATGAATCTAACAATTAAACTTTAAAAAGCGATCAATATATTCCACCTCAATCAACGTTCCTTTAAGTATTGCCTGTCCCGAAACTACAATAAAGCATTGTTTTATCACGAATGCTTTCAGGATCAATTAGATTGCTTGGAGTTTAAACACTTAAAGGAATAGGACCTGAAATGGTCGAACAATAATAATGAAAAATAAATAAAACTATTCTTAGAGGAGAAACATATGTATAACCTATTTCAAGAACAATTCTTAACAAAATGGAGAAAACAAACTAGCTGTGATGGGGAATTGAGCCACTACTATCCCCGTTTAATGTATTTAATACTGAACCCAACTAGCAACACTTTATACGAAGGCAATTTGCAGATGGAAGGATATATACTACACTTAAAACATTTAACCAGCAGGAAACACGCTCTAGATCTCAGTTGAACACGCTCTAGTGTTCAGATAAACACGATCTAGTGTTCAGTTGAACATGATCTAGTGTTCAGATAAACACGTTCTAGTGTTCAGTTGAACATGCTCTAGAGTTCAGATAAACACGATCTAGTGTTCAGATAAACACGCTCTATTGTTCAGATAAACACGCTCTAGTGTTCAGATAAACATGCTCTAGTGTTCAGTTGAACATGCTCTAGTGTTCATATAAACACGCTCTAGTGTTCAGTTAAACATGCCATAATGTACAGATAAACACGCTCTAGTGTTCAGTTGAACATGCTCCAGTGTTCAGATAAACACGCTCTAGTGTTCAGATAAACACGCTCTAGTGTTCAGTGAACATGCTCTAGTGTTCAGATAAACACGCTCTAGTGTACAGTTGAGCATGCTCTAGTGTTCAGATAAACACGCTCTAGTGTTCAGATAAACACGCTCTAGTGTTCAGTTGAGCAGGCTCTAGTGTTCAGTTGAACAGTGACATTGTTAAGAAGTAAATATTATAAAATACGACTTTGAAAATTTAAAAAGCAGCATATTCCAAAGAAAAATGGTTGTTCTACTATAGCTAAATTATATGATTTATTTCTTTTAAAAAGGAGAATTTAACCCTTATTTAAAGATCATAAAATTCCGAAGAAAGACCTTGGAAGAAAATTGTTCAGGCAGTCCCGATGCATACCTTTCAAATCCGAACATAAGTTGCACAGATAAGGGGTTTAATCTCAATCTCTATATGAAAAATTCAGAATATTTGACCATGATTTAAATTAAATGTATTCACATTGGTGTTTAAAACAAAAAGACAACACCAACTGTAGGTACATAGCTGTACACATAACATAACGCCTTTAATATAATTAGTGCTACAAATTATGGATAAAGTAGTTTGATCGTCAAGGATAAACACCGAGTGTACACCATACTAAAATGTAGAGGTGTGTCGTTTTGCTGATCACTAATTGGTCAATGTATTTGATGATGTCAAGTGACTATTATGAGCTGATTAATAGTATTTGTTTCAAAAATAGCGAAGTACACCTTCATCTGTTTCGCCTGAAAACTTGTTTTTATAAGTAAGAAGTTTTAAAAGAGAAAATATAATTCTCCGGAGTAACGTCGACTTCGTCGCTTACAGCAACAACAACAAAAAAAAAAAAAAATAACAATGCCAAATATAAAAACCTATTTGATCTAGCCCACATATAGGCTAGATCTACAACGGGATTCAAACCTACAAATGCACACACAATTAAGGAAAATTCCTTTGTTTTAAACAAAATGACAGGAGTATTATGTACTTGCCGTCATTAGGCGAATACCCCAGACTGACACTTCCTGTGAATATGTGCCAGACTGGGTGACTGGGTGTACAACACCTCGACAACGAAAACATTCGGTTTTAATATGTATAAAAAGGGGAGAGACACCCATTTGTTACAATGTATCTACAAACAGTTTGTTTGTTTTTTAACATCATTTTTCAGCACATTTTAGGCTATATATGAAGGTCGAGTTTTTAAACGAGGAATTAGACCTCCCACTTATGCCTGGGTAGAATCAGTACTGTATACCTCCCGCCATCCGTCAGAATCGACACATTCTTACTTACAAGTCGAGCTCCCAGTGGGATTCGAACCCGCAGCGGTGAGAGGCCAGAAGGTTTTAAACGATGCTTATTTATTCTGTCAGCCACGGAGGCATATTTAGAACAGAGAATACTTGTGAATAGACAACACTTATCCACACTGATGATTTACTCCACGTTATAAATGCCATTCGCCACTAAACAAATTAGACAAGCTTTTGCATTTATGAAGATTCTGATATTCTAATTATTTAAAGCATAAACCATCACGGAATGGGTTGTTGTAAATAGAAAAGCTTTTACATGCAGACCAATTCCATTAGTCAAACGGCTGATATGTATTTTTAATATATATCTGTGATGATATCGGCAATAAAAGGAATTTGATCGATTTTCATCTAAAATATAAGCACATTTTCCATTTATTTGGACATTTATTCAAGGCAGAAAATTAGTTTTCCAAAAGATGAATTATCTTTATATACCGCATGAGTAAATAAAACATTATCTGTATTTGGAAATACAGTCTCGTATAAACGCTACGCATTTCATTAGAAATGTTGAAACTAATTGGTTAGTAACGTTTTTATCTAGGACATAAAGTTGCTATATGGGAATTATTTTATTTGACAATCGGATTTTTGGCAGATCGTTATTAGTTGGCAAATATGTCTCTATAAATGTATGTGTATATGGGGTTTAACATTACGTTTAACAATCGTTCAGTCATATAAGGACGGTGTCCATTTGTAGCAGTGCTTTCAGTGCTCAACTTTACACTGGAATACCACTACGATAAAATGAATTCCATCTTGTAATACGATGTATTTAAAATAACTGATGAAACATTTGCCTCTGCACCCCCTCTAATTTCTGAACTATTGGCATTTTAAAATATTGAGTTCTGCTCAACCCGGGCTAGAGGGCGTGAACGGTAGCAATATCACCCTTAGGATATGCTGCCTGCTTTTTAATTTTGTCTTTTGTCTGTTACCTGTGATACGCAGGCTTCATAACCTCTGCTCCCGGCTAAATTTCATTTTGTTTATTTTGCCCATTGTTTTCTCTTTTAGGGCAAAGCGGTTTGTTAGAAACTGAAGCACTTTTCACTACCGTTCATGAACAGACTCAATCAAACCGGCACTGCGATATTTTTTGTATTGATCGTGTTCCATGATTTTCAATTTCTCCTTTCATACTTTTTTATATATCACAGTAGCGTTGCATGTGCAGTATGGCGGCGTTTAAAACGATTCACTGTGCTTGTAATCAGAACTGTTATTCATTCCGATCTTTGGAGATCGCTGAGCCCGATATTTACAGATATCGGTGGTAGATTCTCAAATACTTTTAGTTTCTTACTTGAATTTCGAATAGGTGGTTCCACTACTCCATAATTTAAAGGTTCTGTTATTATTTAATCACCCTTAGGATATGTTGCCTGCTTTTTAATTAAGTATTTTGACTGTTAGCTGTGATACGCAGGCTTCATAACCTCTGCTCCCAGCTACATTCCCATTTTGTTTATTTCACCCATTGTTTTCTTGTTTAGTGCAAAGCGTTTTGTTAGAAACTGGGACCATACGCCTCTGGCCATGGAATGGTGTGAAATCACCTCATTGAAGCTTCCATGTCCACAGTCATATGCATACCGTCTTCGGCATGGCTCAAATTTCTGTAATATTGGTATTGTAAATATTGTGTTCTGTTCAACCCGGTGCTAGAGGGGCGTGAACGGTAGCAAGCACTTTTCACTACCGTTCATTCAAATCGAGACTGTAATATGTTTTGTATTTATTGTGTTCGCCGTCAAAATTTTCTTCTTTCATACTTTTTTTATCACATATTTCAAACATGATTTTCAACCAGATTACACAAAAAGACGTTACTTTGCATATGGTCTTGGAGTGATCAAGAGTGGTGGTGTTTGTTACCGTGTAGCCTTAGGTCACGTGACGATTATACTTGTACTATAAACGCAGACGTCTCAAGTGTTACGTTGCAACCATTTATTATGCAATGTAAAATTATTCGTAAAATTATTTGTAAAACTGATGGCGGTATTTAACTAGTTTTTGCTATAATAATATCACTTATTACGAAAATACTGATTAAAGACTTAAAAGATGTAATCAAAACACGTCACGTTAGGTCCAATTATATACAACAAATTATGTCCCGCAACGATGAAGCCAGACATTCTCTTGACCGGTAATATTGATAATATCGGAATTAGTTCTAAGAGGTTGGTCATTATATTGCCATCCTGTCCAGCTACTGACTTCATTGAAATGATTTCTAGGATACTGGTCATTATATAGCAATTTAGATTAGTACTTAGAAGTTTCGCTTGTTTATTGGTGGTGCTTCTGTCTTCACATTGTTGCCTTCATCCTTTTACTGCATAATCGTCCACCGCTGCAGCGTCGGGCTCTTAGACAGCTGCTGTCGGAGTTTGACTGTATTTAAAACGGCTGTTGTTTCGAAAGCTATAAAGTTAATTTATTACGAGACAGTCATGCTGGTCAAAGATATTTTTATCTCGACATTTTATTTGGAGAATAACTGTAGTTTTCTGGGACGCAGTTTCTTTAATGGTTACGCTCATGTTTAGCATACGCATCTTAATCGAGAATAGAAATCTTAGTCAATAAATTTGGTCATGCGCATTATATGTCCAGTTGCTGGTTTATTTTCATAACATTGTATAGGCGCATCGAATAAGCATGTAGATGAAGGGGTGGGGGCATTGTATAGTGTTTATCGTATAGTGTGTATAGCATTCATAATTTGATGTTTTAAAGTTTGTGAATCACTTATTTTTCTATTAGATAATATTTTCGTCCGGTATGGAACTACCGCTTATAGACAAATTGTTGGTATCCCTATGGGTACAAACTGTGCACCCGTGTCACAGATTTGTTTTTATATTGCTATGAAAGAGATTTCATGTTGAGTCTTTTACCAGATACACAGGCTTATGTTATTGAAACCTTTAATGACACCTCTCGATATCTGGATGACATATTGAACATTGACAACCCTTTCTTTTCTACTATGGCCTATTGGTCAGTCATCTTTGAAAAGAAAAGAAAATCCAAAATGGATGGGGTATGGTTAATTGAAACTTTCATCCAAATGCATGTTATAGGCATGAACTATGTCAATGATATAATAGATGACAGTAATTCAACACTATTGATCTGAACATAATATCAGAAACAATATTTATTTTTACATAATGATGCCCTTTATATTTGAAAACTTTAGTACAATTTTACTCGAAGATGTATTCGGCCGTTTCCAAAGGTCCATTCGCATATTCTTTTATATAGCACAGTAGCGTTGCTTGTGCAGTGTGAAGGCAGTGAAATGTCTCCCCGTGCTTGCAAGCAGGACTGTTATTCATTCGATCTTTGGAGATCGCTGAACCCGATACGTGTATTTTGATATTTGTGGTACATTTTCAAATGTTTACGTTTTCTTACATAAATTTCGATTTGATGGTTCCACTACTCCGGCCGATAAAGGCTCTGGGTATTATTTAATCACCCATAGGATATGTTGTCTGCTTTCTAATTTAGTCTTTTGACTGTTACATCTGATGCGCATGCTTCATAACCGCTGCTCCCAACTGAATTCCATTTTGTTTATTTCGTCTTCGGGACATATAATTTTGTTAGATATAGGGACTATACGCCGCTGGACATGGAACAATGCAGTTAAATAGCATGTCCACCGCCATATAGTTAACATTCTTTACTATTGATTTTATTAATTGAATTCTGATCAACCCGGGGCTATGGGGCGTGAACGGTATCAAATATAGTTCACTACCGTTCATGAACAGTCTCAATCAAACCATTTCAAATTTATCGTGTTCGACCGTTTACAAAAGTCCACTCTCATACTCTTTTCTATGGTGACGTGATTTACAAACCTTGGTAACGATCACGTTCATGCTATCTTTGTTAAACTTGTTAAAAGGTTTATCAAAAGAGGTTATGACCCTATCATTTTGCAACGCACTGCGTCCTTGGTGGTTGACCCATTTACATTTCGCCACTATGCTTTCCTCTTTAATTGTGCGATGACCGGATAGACTGTGGACCCTATGATGACGTCTACCTAAAGCCGACAAGGACGGTCACGTTTGATGTTTGTCTACAATATTGTCTTGTCGTACCCTCAATGGTTTATTCTCTTGTTGCTCTAGCTTCTGCCAAGTCATTTAATACCTTCTTTGTGGCTTTCTATGCTATTTGTTTGTATTTATATATATGCGAGCATCTTTGTGTTTTACTTATATTGCCTATTAATACTGCCTTGTTGGTTAGAGAATAGTTCATGGTGGGGATTTCTTTATTTACACTGTCCCGTTTATTGGGATGGCAGTAGGATAAGTGTGAGGTTTGGTGCACCCTAGAGCCTGGTTTAAACCCCCAGCGTCCTTTTGTGCCACTGACCATTCCAAGGCGGTAGCCCTATTGTCAACCCTTTTGTGTTTGTGACGTCAAATACCTTTATTCCTTATTAACATGTTTGTCGTTTTGCGTGTTTTGGGATTTACTGTGTTCTGTGAAAGCTGCATTTCCTGTTCGGCGTTTATACATATTTTTAAAAAAAAAAGGATGCCTACACATATAATATTAACATCAATAGTATTTGTAGAGTGTTATATTAATGTACAATACAGTACACACGTCATGACGCACGTCGTTTACCAATTAAAGGAATTGTTTGTAGTCACTTAAGTATCCTAGCGGATCATTAAAAACAAAACAAAAATATCCTAGCGGCATGTTTTACACTGACAGTTCCAAGGCGGTAGCCCTATTGTCAACACGATTGTGTGTGATCTTACATGCATTTTAGTCTTATTAACGTTGTTATTGTTGTTTGTTTTAACGCGCATTTTTGGTTGACTGTGTTCTGTGAACGCTACATTTCCTGTTCGGCCTTTATACTTATGTGTATATCTACTTTGATGATCATTGAACATTGTCTTAAAGGTTTTAGTAAATCAATGTTATATGTTGATTGATACATACAATTTTTAATCAGACATCTTTTAATAGATATGAAACCTTACAATAAATATAGTAGGCCCATGACAAATTTAGATTCAGTTTCGATGTTGATCATTTCCATATTCTTGAAGAATAATTCTCATGTTCAACTGTGTTGGTGGGTTGTAATATTTTCTATCACAGTTTTCTTGTATAGTTAGTATTTCTGTCTTCCTATTTGATCTGTATGAACGTTATTCATTTGGGTTAAATGGCTCTGCGGAAAGTCGCTAATTTTAGAAAACTGTAAAATATATACTAAGTACATTCGAAAACGCAACACTTGGTATTTTTTGAAATTCTAGAGTGGAATTGAAATCCTCGGGCAAAATGTGTTTTAACCATGTTAACTGAAAGAAATAGATCAAATCTTATGCAAATATGTATCGTCTTAGGTTAACCATTGGCGACAAAGAGAATTCTGCAATATTGTTTGTATCCAACATGTTCGACGATTTCCAAATTTCTCCTTGCATACTTTTTTTATATATCACAGTAGCGTTGCCTGTGCAGCATGGCGGCGGTAAAACATCTCCCTATGCTTGCAATCAGAACTGTTATTAATTACGATCTTTGGAGATCGCTGAGCACAATATATACTTATATGCAAATACCTTTTTCTAAGGTGAATTTTGAATGCGTGGTTCCACTATTCCAACCTTTAAAGGTGCTGGGTACTGTTTACATGAGTATTGTTTAATCACCCTTAGGATATGTTGCCTAATTTTAAATTTAATTTAGATCGTTACCTGTGATATGTAGGCTTCATAACCTCTGTTCCCAACTAAATTCTATTTTATTTTTATTTTGCCCATTGTTTTCTCGTTTATGGCAAAGCGTTTTGTTGGAAATTCGGACCATACGCCGATGGCCATGGAATGGTGTAAAATACCGCATTGAAGAGTCCATGTTCAGCGTCATATGCATCTTCGGGATGGCTCAAATTCTGTAATATTGACATTATAAATAATGAGTTCTGCTCAACCCGGGGCTAGAGTGCGTGAACGGTAGCAAACATGTGTCACTACCATTCATGAACAGTCTCAGTCAAACCAAAACTGCAATAGTTTCACTCCACGTCCTAATGAACTGTATCTTACCACACACTAGTAAAAAAGCGTATGATGAAGGATCTTTGGAAACGGCCGAGCACGACACATACGATATATTGCAGTCTCGGTTTGATTGAGACTGTTCATGAGCGGTAGTGAAATATGCTAGCTACCGCTCACGCCCTCTAGCCCCGTGTTGAGCAGAACTTAATATTCATAAAAATCAACAGTACAGAATGTTAACCATCCCGAAGATTGCAAGCATATGGCGATGGATATAGCAATATTTGTATCTTTATTTCATTCCCTATATCCAGCGGCGTATGGTCCCAGGATCTAATAAAATTGTATGCCCATAAGGGCGAAATAAACAAAAAGGAATTTAGTTGGGAGCAGCGGTTATGAAGCCTGCGTATCACAAGTAACAGCCAAAAGACTAAATTAAAAAGCAGACAACATATCCTATGAGTGGTTAAACAATACCCAGAGCTTTCTATCGGCCGGAGTAGTGGAACCATCGAATCGAAATTAAGTAAGAAAACAAAAGAAATTGATAATGTACGACTGATCACTAAATATAAGCGTCGGGCTCAGCGATCTCTAAAGATAAAATGAATAACAGTACTGATTGCAAGCGCGGGGAGACGTTTCACTGCCGCCACACTGCACACACAACTGTATAAACTGTATTTCGCCACATCAGACCTCAACGTGTGATAATTGTTTGTTGAACTTTTAGTGTAAAATGCGGTCAAAATGATCAGACAATTAGCCTTTTATTAAAATTAACAATAAATACTAAAAAGCTTGGAAGTAACAAGCACAAGCAAGAAAGAAAAGTAGCCGACTCGGTTGTATTGAGTCTGTTCATGAGAGGTAATATTTAAATTAGATATAAAAGTCGAACATAAAATGTAGCATTCATGGGCCATAGCCATCACAAACTCACACGGAAACAACAACTACAACGGTGAATAAAAGGCAAAACATGACATCACAAACATACACGGCTTGACAATAGTGCTACCCCCTTGAATCAGTGGTTACGGTGCAACACCCTTCATGTCCCCTAACCCTGTTTATAACTGTGTGTAAGCTGGTGTATATTAGATGGTGTGACATGAAACAATCAACTTAAAATGCATACGTTTTGCAATAATGATTTCAGTGGATGATCAATTTATTAAATATAAAATAAAAACTGATAAGGAAATGGAACAAATTTCTGGTTCGCTTTAAACCGTTATCGAATTATTTCGGCACTACACGCTATGTCTGTGAATTCCTTTGGATAATCGTTTGCAGATGCTTTCATTTGTTATATATTTGTTCATTATTGTCCAGGGACACTTTAATCAAAATGGTACAACACGCAATGCATGCAATTCCTTCAAAATAATGGGAAAAGTTTACATGATTTTGTTTGGGGATACCTTTTTAATTGTGTAACTTGCTGCTGCCTTCTTTTATTTTATTTTTTTCCGTTTGTTTAATGGAACGATGTTAAAAATGAATGCAACGTATTAAAATTACCAGCTATGCATACAATGTGCATAATTATATTGAACATTTGATGAAGAAATAATTAATAAATTATAAACAAAGTTACAGGGAATGTTTTGTGACGATAGACCTAGACGACGCGGTTAAACCCGAAGGACAAACCGATCGATACGACTTTCTTCTACGAAGGCAAGAAAAAATGGAACATTGAAGACAGCTCTTGCGTTCCATAGAAATGTTCCGGAGATGTATATGCTATTTATGCCAATCTCTTTGAGTTTCTGATAATCCGATTCTGAAGAATTGAATGTTACATATGGGACACAAAATAATCGGATTCTTGTACATCTGGTGTCTGATGTAAGCGCAATGATATTGAGCGAATGAGGATGATATGTATTTTGACTTTGCTCCCCTAAATCCGTGCATGGTTAGGAACATGTAGACACGTCATCGCATCAAACAATCAATCGGCATCGGGTCAAAAGCGACGTCTGACTCAATCTTGTCGGACATGGGGTCGGACAAGTTTTGTTTGAGCGCATTGAACACATTAGTAAAATGCCCATTTGACACGAGCTGTCACTAGATGAAAGAAATTAATCAAATTGGTAAAGATAGGGATAACATAGGGATAACTGTATTAAAATTTGGAATTTTCGACCGTATATCAGTCGTTTAAGAGTCGCAATTTTGTTTAATGGTGACGTTAGACACGATCTGCGACCGTTAAACGACTGAAATACTGTCGCAAAATATACTGTCACAAAAAAAAGTCAACATATCAATACCCGTTTTTAAAGCATTTCAGTGTTTTTGACAATTTTTCGACCAAACGCTTTCAAATGAAACCAAAGGACGTCACGTTTTTAACGGTTTATCGTCACATGACTGGATTTGCGACGGGTTATGTACTATTTAATAGTCGCAAATATTTGAACGTCAAACAATGGGATTGAGGATTTTTGTCAAGTGTGTTAGAAGTATATTTAATTCCTGTTAAATACCACACATATTATATACGAAATTACAGATCTGATACATTGGTATGCACTTAGTTTTATGGACGTAAGACAGCTTGCTATTTCTTTAAAATGTATTTTGAAAAATTCCACCATTTAAAACATTCAATAATAAAAATAAGTATAAAAGTTGAACAGGAAATGCAACTTTAGCAAAACACAGTCAACCCCAAAACACGCAAAACGACAAACATGAGTGGCAATGTTAATAAGCAATAAAGGCATATGACGTCACAAACACAAAAAAGGGTTGACAATAGGGCTACCACCTTGGAACTGATTCATATTCATTTTAGATGCTTTTTTTAACATAACAATTTCTAAATTTTGTTAAAATGGCAAAATTGGGTTTGCCTTTAATGCGCTTTGGTAGAGCAAAACCAATACCACTTTTCGTGCTTACTTATTTTGTTTAGGACATCTATTGGTCGCGATTAAAAATTTAATTAAATCATATTTTCAAATACGGTGGAAGCATAACATTTTCGGAAAGCCGGCGCAAGGTGGTGAGAGAGGTATTGCAATTATATTACCTGTTATGAAAAGACACAATAAAACCTGCAAACCTGCTTCTTTTCTCTCTTGTTTGTGTTTGTTGCTTCCAAGTGATATCCTTTTTTAGTAGTTATTAACGATCAAACTGACAAACGGAGAGGCATGTAATGTTGTCAGAAATGTTTAATATGTTTTAACAGTCATTACTATTGCAAAGAATCATAACTGAATCTATATTTCTGACAATTGTCCAATAATAAAATATTCTAGTTATTGAATATTATACATTTGAATAGTCGTTCACTGTAGCTAGACGAGAAAGCACAGTAGACGTTTTCTCTAAAAACAAATAACTGTTCACAGAAAAGCGAATTTCTCACAGACCAAATAACAAATATTAGGTCTGTTTACTTTAAGAAAATCAGTGTCAATGTGATTTATGCCCTGACTTCCAAAATAAAAAAGGAACCAGCTTTTTTGAACAAACAGTTATTATGAGGATGGATTAGGAAACCCAAGTAGGACAAGTTTTCTGCGTTAAAATATAAAACTAACACGGCAATAATAGATTACGTTATCAAATTTATGTGATGAATCTAACATTTAAACTTTAAAATTCGATCAATATGTTCCACCTTAATCAACTTTCCTTTAATTATTGTCTGTCTCGAAACTACAGACAATCGATATTTTAGCACGAATGCCTGATACATTAGATTTGTTTGAAGTTAAGCACTATAAGAAATTAGAACTATCTACAAAACCAATTGATATTTTATCTATTTAATGTAAAAGATATGATTAGAAATGGCCGAACAATAATACTGAAAAATAAATAAAACTATTATGTAGACGAAAAACAAAATATATACGATATATTCATTATTATTGTATTTATCATATAATATATTTTAATAAAAGTTATTATCAAAATGGAGAAATAAAACTAGCTGTGATGGGGACTAGCTCCCTTACTATCCCATTTAGTGTATTTCAATATTAAATCCAACTACTAACACCTTTCACGAAGGAAACTTGAAAATGGAAGGATCGATTCATACTACATTTAACAAGCTCTAGCGTTCAGTTAAACACGCTCTATAAAAATGAAATGCTTGTTCTATTCAGGATCTATTTATATATTGAAAGACCCTGTTCTACTATAGTTTAATTGCGCAAACAACGCATATTTCTACCATTATTTGTCTATCATAAATTCTCAATGACATGCACAACTTTTCTCCTATTCATCGGTAAGAATGCCCTTGGAAAAAAATTGTTCAGGCAGTCCCGATTCATAACTTTCACATCCGGGTATTAGTTACACGTGTCCGAGATGCTGAGATATTCAGTAAATGAAAATAACGTGATTTACTATGTCTTTATCCGCAATCTCTGTTTGAAAAATCAACATATCTGACCATAAATTAAGTTAAATGTATCCACATTGGTGATTAAAACAAAATGACAACACCCAAAACAAACACCAATACATAACGCTTTTACTATAATTATCACTACAAATTATTTTATAATGAAATAAAGTCAATTGAGCATCAAGGTACTCTCTAGCAAAATGTGGAGGTGTGTCGTGTTATTGTTTACTGATTGGTCAATGTATTTGATAAATACATGTGAAAGCTATGAATTGATTAATATTATTCGTTTAATAATTTGTTTCTTATTTGTGTTTCATTTTCATTAGTTTCGCCTGAAAACTTATTTTAATATTTAAGAAGTTGACCCATATAGAAACAATATTATCCGGAGTAACGTATGGCCAGTTTATAATACTTCACAGCATTCGGCAACAAACAGAAGCGTGCACATTACCTCCCTTGATAGATCTCCTTTCAAAGAGAAAAAAAGCAGTAATGTCCCCTCGAATTTGAAAATATCCATATAAGGAGAAACAATTTAAAAAAAACATGCTTGAAAATGCTACATATAGGCTAAATCTACAATGTGATCTAAACCAAGTTGAATGTTGTTTAACGGCTCATCAACACACTATAGGTTATTTAGAGCCGCCCCAGAGAGAGGGGAAGATAGGGGGGATAGGCATCCGGGAACCTGCCCTACTCTTATTATCGAATAGATTCCTATGGTTCTTTAACGTGCTCGGAGGATAGACCGATACACGGGACCGCCCGGGTAACGCCCCCATCCGACGGACGAGGCTAAGGGAAAGTGTATTGCCCAAGAACACACCGACGGAACTGATTGGCACCAAGGAGGACTGAACCCGGGGCCTCCGGTTACAAATCCGCCGCGCTACCGACTGCGCTAAACCAAAAACGGCAACTATATTACTGAAAATGCCTTTTTTTTTTACAAAAAAAGGAATTGTTACTATTTACTTGCCGTCATTAGGTGAATACCCCAGGTCGACACTTGTTATGCTAAAATGGATGTATTACACCTCGACAACAGTAACAAAACAGAGAGGTGCAAGTTCCTGAAATCAAATAAAACTGAAAGATGACTGAACATTTTAATATATAAGTTCTAAAAGGGGAGACTCATCCACTTGTTAAAATGTATCTGTAGTTTATTTGGTGTTAGCGTAATTTTTCAGCACATTTTATCCTGTGTATGACGGTCGAATTTTAGTGGTGGGGGAAGACCACCCACTTATTTTCGGGTAGAACCGGTACTGTACATTACGTGTTCATAGTATTAACTTTCATACCCCATCCAACCCCTTCTCCAAGAAGGGAAAACGGGTTAGCTGGGGCCCGGGTATGAAACAAAACCTTAATTTGGGCTTAAAAAGTTTGCACATTGTAAACATTTAATGGGCAATTTTAAACAGGTTATCGCATTTTTCCAGTAAAAATGTTTTTAAACGTGTTTTATTATCGAAATATCCGTTATAAAATCTTGCTAATATAAGCTTTCCCATCGCTTAATGAAATTAAGGCGGGACCACGTAATGATACCTCTCTCCATCCGTCAGAATCGACACTTTCTCACTTACAATTCGAGCTCCCAAAGGAATTCGAATCCACAGCGGTGAGAGGCGAGAATGTTTTAAAAGTAGCGTCCTTACCCTCTCGGCCACGGATTCATATTTAGAACAGAGAATTCAGGGGGTTAAATATAATCACTTGGTTAAAACGTCTAAATCTAAAATGAAAACTCTATTCAGTTTCTGATTTAGAGTTATTCTTTTAGTGGTATGATAGAACATTAACTGAAATTATTGTCCTATAACTGTGTTATTTTGCATCAATATTTACATGAATTCATTGTTTCCTAAAAGTGCCAAACTTTAACAAATTTACTTGTTTGATGATTACATTTTGACTTTTCCTCAAAGATGGTGTATAACAACAAATATTCATATCTCAGTTTATTGTGACACTATGACATTCTCGTTTCAAAAACCTCATACTGATTTTATAAGTTGTATTAACACATATATTCGTAACTCTTGGGATTTGTCAGTTAACACGTTATACGCATTCATATTTAGTACAAGGTGAGCAATTACCAGGCTGTATACCCTGCTTTGCACCGTTAACGGTCAAACACATCGTGTTGGAATGTGTAGACTTTGATCCTATGCGTCAAAGGTACTACAATGTTAATACTATGAAAGAGTTATTTGATACTATAGATTTTAGTCTTGTTTTAGATTTCCTTAAAGAAATCAGACTATATAAATCATTATAATATGTTCTTATATATATTTACTTATTTATATACCCGTTGACGGGCATTTTTTGATTTACATATATAGTTTATATTACTACCATATCAGTCCTTATTTGTAAATAGTTTTATCTTTATATATTTACATTAATGTTTAATTACTACTTCATTTCTTCATCTTTCATCAGTTTTTGCGCACAATATGACCTATTTATGTGTCAGCGTGACGTAAAACAGCATTCATTCCTTCATTTAAAAACATTGATACATTTTTCATGGAAAATGCACCAAATCATTTCACCGCTGCATAAATGTATGCTTATATGATAGATCTTCAAACATTGATGTGGGGTCCGTGGCCTCTGACTTGAAATCACTTGCAACTCACCGTTGTGGGTTCGATCCCTCATGGGTCTTGGAATCTTTATGTGAGGAAGCTCTCCAGCTGGCTTGCGACACGTCGGTGGTTTTATCCAGGTGCCCATCCGTGCATGAAAATTTCCCGGAGGGGCACCTGGGGTCTTCCTCCACCAATGGAGGCTGGAAAGGTCGCCATATGACCTTAGCTGTTGGTGCGACTATAAATTCAATTCAAGCCTGGACAATAAAATAATCTAAAATACATGAGCTGAGAAAATTGAATTTAAACAGAAAATGAGTTTTTACTACCGATGACTCTATACAAACATGAATACACAACACCTCATTGACGATTTACTTGATCATATCAATGCCATTCGTCACTAAACAAATTAGTCAAGCATTTTTGTTAGTGAACTTTCTAATATTCTGATTATTTACATCATGGACCATTACGGAATGTGTTCGTGCAGCATGGACCGTTACGGAATGTGTTCTTGTAAACAGAAAAGCTTTTACATGCAGACATGTTCCATTTGTCAAAGAGCTGATTTGTATTATTTTTATATCTATGATGTTATCGCCAATAAAAAGCATTTGTTCGACTTTCATCTGAAAAAAAAATCAAATATATACAAATTTTCCATTTATTTGGACATTTATTCAAGGGAGAAAATTGGTTTTCTAAAAGATAAAATATAATAAAAGAATAATTATATTGTATATACCGCATGAGTAAATAAAACATTAACTGTATTTGGAAATAAAGTCTAGTATAAATGCAACGTATTTGATAAGAAACATAGAAACTGATTGGTTAGTAACGTTTTTTAACTAGGACATACAGTTGCTGTATGGGGATTATTTTATTTGAAATTTGGATTTCGACGGTCCTTGATTAGTAGCAGCACGATATTGACACATACGTCTCTGTCAATGTATGTTTATATGTGGTTTAACTTCACGTTTAAAAATCGTTCATCCATATAACGACGGTGTCTAGTTGTAGCAGTGAGCGCAGTGGTCAACCGTACACTGGAATACCATGCCAAAGACATGGACTCCATCCCTTAAAGTCAGTATATGTTTATTGTTAACCTTAACGGAGAAGATAGAGACTTTGTGTCAAGTAAGTGTGTATAATATTACCGTCAAATTTACATAAAATCCCCCGATGTACCCAGCCGTTAATATAAACAACTGATTAAAAATGTACGCTTCGTTAAAACGGCACGCTGACTTTATAACTCTTGTGTTTACATAAATATTACCTGTGCTATAAATAAACCATTTGGAATTACACACTTCCTGTGTTATTCGGCATAGTTTGTACAGTTTAATTTTATTTAGTTTATTTGTTAGCGTAATTCTCTAAGCTGTAACGCTTCCGAGTGCTTCGTCAACTGTTTCAGTTTATGTGTTAATAAGCATATTCTGCCTTTAAAATGATGTATTTAAAATACTGACAAAACATTTGACTCAGGGCGCGTTATTATCGCGTTTTGTGTTTGACGCGTCTTCCTCCTCAGGTGGCGATCTTCGTCCTTTCTCCTACCCACTCCACCCCAGCCCCTGATCCCCGCCCCACCCCAACCACACACACACACACACACACACAAATGGGACAGTGTTATTTGCCACTCGTTTTTGTCAGAGGGAATATTGCACTTTAAAGGAGCTTTAAATGAAGACTGTATTCACCTACTCCTTTTTTTTAACCCTTTTCCCTTCAATTTACCCTGTAACCCGTACTTATCTGTACCAAAGAACGGTTTCGCGGGTGGTTTTGAGGACTAGCGTTGCTCTTGCGATTCGCAGGTGGCGAAAATTTACAACATAATTTACTGCACTTATGCAAGTGTAGTTTTTTCTTTCAATCTCAATGTAAATAGATGGTGGTCTGGAAGGCTCATAAAGACATGTTGTTATTGTGCTCTGAAAAAAACGTTTCAAGTTATCCAATGATGTGTATTTATAAAAGCATCAATAGGTAAATTGATCTATGCAGTCTATATGAGACGAGAAAAAATCGAAGAGTGAGAAAATATTGTAATTTGTTACAAAGAACAAAATACAACACATATTCAGAATAATTGTTATATTTAAAAATCGGCGTGCCGCAGCCGGGAATTGAACCACGAATCATGGACCTCATGCTCACCATTACACCACCACGCCATCCGATATTTGAAGTATGTGCGATATTCTAACGTAGCTCTTTAAATTTAACGAGATCCAACTTTGGGTTTTTCTATATACAACGTCATAATATAACGTCATAGTCGTCATTCAAACCCGTAGTTCAGTTACCGCGGGACACTGATTTTTGATATGATCATTATTCTGAATATTTAATAAGTTCCTGTCCTTGTTAGACGCAACAAAATTAGACAAAACAAAATGCAATAGTACCGCATTGACCACTCGCACTGTCATGGCTTTACTGCCTTGTTTACATTCGTTTTTAATATCAAGTGTCTGCTATGCTTTTAAAGTATTTAACTTATACTTTAGAACGATTCGCTTACTCTAACAAACACGGAATAAAAAGGAAATGAAGCTAGTGATTAAGTATGGAGCGCCGCAATTGTCTGATGTTGCGTTAAGGCATAGTATCCTGTTCAATCATTTGCTGTCTTTTTCAGATAATATAGTGTCTTCTTTATTACAATGTTATCATTTGTACTTGAAATGATAGCATGTCAAATGGATGATCTATCTTGTTAGTTGATGCGCTATCTAAATGTCAACTGGCATGTCATCGTGTTCATTGGCTATGCTGTTTTGTCAACTGGTATGCTATCTTCTCGAAAAAACATTATGTCATGTCAGTTGTCTTTATGGTATCGTGCGTTATATTATCTATTTAATTAAACTGTTATTATGTACACTTTAAATGATAGCATGTCAATGGTTGTACTTTCTTGTTAGTTGCTGCGTTATCTTCTTCACATAATATAGTGTCTTCTTAATTATAATGTTATTATGTGTACTTGAAATGCTAATTTTATTAGTTGATGTATTATTTTGTGAAACAGCTATGCTATCTTGTTGAAGTATCATGCTGTCTTGTCAACTGGCATGCCATCTTGTTCATTGGCTATGCTGTTTTGTCAACTGGTATGCTGTCTTGTAAAATTGCCATGATGTCATGTTAGTCGATGCGCAGTCTTGTTCACATAATATGGTGTCTTCTTAATTACAATGTGATTTTGTGTACTTGATATGCTATCATGTCAAATGGATGTAATATCTTGTTAGTTGATGTATTATTTTGTGAAACAGCTACGCTGTCCTGTCGAAGTATCATGCTCTCTTGTCATCTTGTTCATTGGCTATGATGTCATGTCCAATCGATAAACTATCTTGTTAGTTTGATTATTATTGTGTTTATATCCGTAATATCATCCTTAGATGATGTGGTCTCTTTTTAACTGGTAAGTTATTATGTCTGACATGATAGCATTTCAAGTACACTTAATAACATTGCAATTAAGGAGACACTATATTATGTGAAGAAGCGCATCAACTAACATGACATCATGCTAATTCAACAAGATAGCATACCAGTTGACAAAACAGCAGAGCCAATGAACAAGATGACATCCCAGTTGACAAGATAGCGCATCGACTAACAAGATAGTACATCCATTTGACATGATATCATTTCAATTACAAATGATAACATTGTAATTAAGAACACATAGAGATTATTTAACTGCTGGGATCGATTATAGGGAAATCCTTCACGAGTAGTGTGGTTCTTTTCACGAAGAGCGCACGCGAGTGAGTGAAAAAACAAAGCACGTCTACCATCAAGTGGAGGATTACCCAATAATCGATCCCAGCAGTTAAATAATCTATTTATTACATTTTAAATTACGTTTTTTGCAAACAAATATTCGCTTTATTGAACGTTATCGGCGGATGACGTCGACGTCAGCAACACTTTGTTGACGTCACGACTCAACGTCACAACGTTAGTTATTAATGTGTTCTAAGTTAGCAACGTTAGTTATTATTGTGTTCTGAGTTAGTTATTAATATTTAGCGAATATTAATATTCTTGCACTGAGAAATGATGATCTTTCACGCATAGAAATGTAATAAACTATATTATCTGAAAAAGACAGCATATGATCGTACTATGCCTTAACGCAACATCAGACAGTTGCGGCGCTCCATAGTTAAGAGCTGCTTCGATCGAGTATGGGTAAAGTGAAGCTTATTGTTGCAAGGTTTCGATATCGTCTCAGATAGGTCTTCATTGGACCTTGTGTCATCGATTGTTTTCGTCTTTTGTTTTTGAGGAAACCAAAATAAAGCTATCGCGGTTTTAGAAGACGTTAAGTAACGTCTGGTCTTTGGCCAATAGAGACAATAATTAGTCTTTATAAAGAAAAGTAAATGTAAATATAAAGGATTTAATTCGATATTTCTATCTTCCATCGGAGCATAAGACACATTGCGTTAATTTAAAGTTACGAGAAGCCCTTAGGGCATTCTTTCAAGTACTCACTAATGTCATGATATCTGTTTTACAAAAACAACCCAATCATAGCAAGGCTTTATCTTTGTATTTATATAAATGCTCAGTAGCATCTTATAGCTCTTACTAACTGTAAATGCATTATTGGTTTAACTTCAGAAAGGTACTACCTTATTGCATATATAGTCATACAGTTATAAATCAGAACTAGTTTTTGAAACTTTGCTTTCAGCTGAAACTTAGATTATATTTTTAATTGCTTTGTGAGGGTGAGTGAAAATTCTAATTTTCTCTAATAGAATTTAAGTTTGTTTGTGGTAAAAACTGGAACTATTGTCGAATCACTGCAAACTTCAATCTATACATTTCCCTGAATAGATTACTAAAATAAATTTACAAATCAAGCTCTATAATTCTCTTCAAAAACTGACAAATTACACATTAGTATGTCTCAGTGCATCTTGTTTTGCATTGTTTTGCCTAAACAATAAGCAGTTGACATATGTATTTCGATTTCTGTAAAAATTTCGAAAAGTATGAAAGAATTATCAAAATCGGATGATACGGTTCTGTTGAAACCGATATAGAAGGCGCCATTTTGAAAGCTATAACGTAATAGTTCTAAATGACCATATATGGAATATTTATGAATATGATAATTTACTGATTTATAGGGAAAAAATAACAGAAACTATGTGAAACAATATGTATACTTACAAGTACTAATGAATTATATGAAAAGTACAGGTTTGTGTATTCATTTGCAGTGAATTTGCTTGATTTAAGTTATATTTAGCAATATGACACAAACATATCCGTTTTCGAAAAAACTTCATATGGTCATATCTTCTTTGTATTTCATCAGATTTTGATCATTCTTTCACCTTTTCAAAAGCTTTTGAGAACTCTCAATAATACTTTGGTTAATCTCGTTCTTTAGCACATGCTTAAGACATGTGTATTTGGTACCTCTCGTATAGTGTCTGATGATTGAAAGATATATGCTTCTTGTCAGTTGTATTGTGTCAGATGCTTGGATATATGCGGTGTGTGCCTATTGCATTATTTTTGATGATGGGACATATGCGTTTTGTGCCAATTGTCCCGTGCCTAATGCTTCGATATATGCGCTTTGTGCTAATTGTCGTGTGCCTAATGCTTCGATATATTCGTTTGGTGCCTATTGATTGATGGCTTATGCTTCGTTTTAGGCGTTTGGTGCCCATTGTTTCGTGTCTTATGCTTGGTGCCTTGTCTTGTTTCTTATACATTTGGTTACTATTGTCTTGTCTATATGCTTCCATATATGCGTTTGGTGCCTATTGCGTGTCTCTAATTCTTGGAAATATGCGATTAGTGTCTAATGCATTGTGTCCAATGCTTCGACATATACGTTTGGTGCCTAGTCTCTTGTAACGGATGTCTAATGCTTGAATATGCATATTGTCGTGTGTCTAACTAATGCTTCGACATATACGTTTGGTGCCCAGTCTCTTGTGTGGGATGTCTGATGCTTGTATATATACGTTTGTGTTGCCTACTTGCGTGTGTCTACTGCATCGACGTATTTTCTACTCAAAATGGAAATGCAGTTGTCATAAATAAAAAAAGGGTAAGCTTTAGTTGTTGTTGTCGTTGTTGTTTTTTTTTAAAATAACTAAATAGTGCCACATTTTTTGTAATAAACAGTCATAAACTTCAAAATAAAAACACGTTATACAGCCAAATAATCGTCCTCATTGAGAGTTCTGACAATCTTGGACAAGGGTGAAAGAATTATAAAATTCGTAGAACAAAGAAGATATGGGTCATTTGAAGTTTCTTGTCAAATACTATGGAAGCCGCCATTTTGAAAACTATGACATCACAGTTCTACATTACCATATATGGAATATTACCAGAAAAAAAGAAGTTAATTATCTGGTTTTTAAGGAACAAATAACAGCAACTGAATGAACCATCAGTATAATAAAGTGTAATAATGCATTGTATTATATACTTCCCAGTGAAATAGTGGATTGTATGGTTAGAATAAACCTTATATTCTCATTGTTTATATTTTCACAGTGAGAATATAAGAACTTATATTCTCACTGCCGGAAAAAATGGAACTACTTTTTTCTACATTTGCTTATAACAGTCATAATTCGACTTCATCTCGAAGTGAGAAAACTTATATTTGCACTCGTTCTAAAGCACTCGTGAAAATATGTTTTCTCACTTCTCTATGAAAATGAATCCTATTTTCACTCCAAACCAACAAATATCCTCTATATATTGTCAGATAAGGATTTTGCATGCATATTGTTGTGTGTCTAATGCTTCGACATATACGTTTGGTTCCTATTGAAGTGTGCTAATACTTAGAGCTAATGTCGGATGTATAATGCTTGGATATATACGTATTTTGCCTCGTGTCGCTCATGCTTCGATTTATACGTAGCGTCTGATGTCTGAAGCTTGGACTTAGAGTATGCGTTATTCTTCGATTTATACGTTTGGTTCCTAGCGTCTGATGTCTGAAACTGGAACATAAAGTACGTGCTAGCTGACGCTTGTATTGTGTTTGATGCTGGGATATGCGCTCGGATTGTGCTGTTAAATATGATTAATATATATCGGCATTATTTCCTAAAAACTAATAAGCTGCACAGAAACCCGTAAAGTGTTATTGTCTCTTTTTTAACAGCTCAGGACCCCATAAAGTGTCAATATCTTGTTGTTTTCGTTGCACAGAAACCCATATAGTGCTGTTATTTTTAATTGCATTCCCAAATTCTTATGCGAATTAAGTATAATAGTTGTGTTTGTATCTGATGCAGCTCACTCGTTGAATGAAACATGTTCATAGACGCTAAACTGATCAGAGAGATATTTGAGTTAACATGTTTTCCTATACATTTTAATTTGATATCGGGTTAATTATGGTCACAAAAGCTAAAGTTTAGAATTTTATAGTCAAACATTTGAACATACAAACATTGTGGAAAATGGTCACAACATATCGTCGATTGCCTTTTCCATTATTATTTGTTTCTTTGGGTGCAATGGGATCTATTTTATTGATAAGGCCAACTCAGTGATAATCTGCAGCTTTACAGGAGCCAATAAGTTTCTGTTTTGTTTTTTACGTTTTCAGAGAGAAGGCGCACATCTATATTAGTACATGGGATCTAAATGTGTACTAAAATGTACTCATAGCCCTTTATATTGAACATTGTTATATAAAGACAAGATATTATTTCCGCACCAACTTAGTCACATGTTGTTTTACTCAAAATTAGAAATGTAATTGTCATAAATAAAAAAGTGTACTGTTTTATGGGGTTTTTTTAAAAAAAAATAGTGAAATAGTGCCACCTTTTTTTAATAAACAGTCATAAACTAAAAAAATAAAATACAGCAAATATTCGTTGAAATTTCGCAAAAAATTGGACATTGTGAAAGAATTATCAAAATCGGAGAACAAACAAAGACATGATAGAAGATATAATCATTTGAAGGTTCTTTTGAAACAAATATGGAAACAGCAATTTTGAGAAATATTACATCACAGTTCTAAATTACCATATATGAGATATTTATAATAACAAAAAGAAGCTGATTTTTAGAGAGCTGATTTTTAGAGAAAAGATCACAGAACAATAAGTAGTATAATGTGTAATAATGCCTTATATGGTCAGATAAGGATCTTGCATTCATCTGCATTGATTGTCTTTAATGTAAAGGATATTCATCAACATGCCATATATGGTATTTTAGAACTGTGATGTCATAATTCTCAAAACGGCGGCTACCATATCCGTTTTAAAACAATCTTCAAAAAAACATATCGTCTTTGTTTATCATTCGATTCTTCTTACATATTTTTCCAAATATTTCAGAATTCTCAATAATAAATTTTGATTCGTTGTATGCCTACATTCCCTTTAAGAATTGAGCAACTGGATTTGCGTATACAACTAACAGCGAATATTAAGGGGACACATGGCAATCTTGAAGTCTTTATCAAGCATTAAAATTAGCTTCTCGATTTATTAATCAAGTGTTATTTTGTATTACGTTGTCCGAATATTAAATTTCATACCACATCCAACCCCATCTCAAAGAAGCGAAAACGGGGTTTGCTGGGGTATGAAATAAAACCTTAATTTCGGCTTAAAAAGTTTGCATATTGTAAAATTAAAACATTTAATAGGTAGTTTTAAACAAGTTATCGTATTTTTGCAGTAAACAATGTTTTAAACATTTTTTATTGTGGAAAAATCCGTTATAAGATCCTTATAATATAAGCTTTATTAAGCCTTTGGACTTCAAAGGCGGGACCACGTGATGGACTTCAAAGGCGGGACCACGTGATGGACTTCAATCTGCTTGCATACATTTAAATACAATTTTAAATTTTCAACTTTTCTTCGTTATTCTACCATATGTTTGACTATATTATTGATGAAATGTAATTAACAGTTAGTAAATGAAAAAGCATTTGCTTTATACTATTCGTATAATTAATATTAATGATTGAATAAATGCAATTTATGTAAAAAAAATCTAACGGGACACCGCGAGTTTAAACAATTAAGATTGTCAGGTGTCCCTTTAACAAATACGACACAGGCAAGACAAAACATGATGTAAAACTAACATTAGGCATTTTCCAGAAATGCAAAGGAATTATAAAATTTTTAAAACCACCAAAGATCTCGAACATATTTGCTAGTAATGTGTATACAACTTTTTGTATAAAAGCATATTTTACATGGTTAGTTGTAGGTAATACAGAGATGAAATAACGAAAGCTTTCAAGAGATCAATAACTGACAAAAGTAGCGGACTTGATTTCATGATTACGTTCTTCTTCCGCTAACGTTTTTCTTCCGCTAATATATCGACTATATCTTGGGGTCAGCGCAAGACAATTGTAACTACATACGAATAAAGAAAGATATATAATAGTCTTGCAATGAACCCTCGATATATCGCCCTTATGTATTAAAGGCTTGTAAACCGTATTAAATATAGATGGTAGGTATTCCGTAGAAAAAGTGTCGAAGGTAACACAGTTATAATAATAATAGTAATAATAATTTCTTTATTTAACGATTTCTTTATTTAAAACACATTTAGTTATGCATATAAAATACATACACTTATTTTCAATGTGGCCTTCGAACAATAATGCTATACAAGTTATTAATACATAATTATAAAAACATTCATGCTCATGCTCACACACACAAACATCCATATACACAACAATACTTCAAACCCGACAAACTCATCGGTTAATACATTCATAATATTCTTAATTCATAATCAAGATATCTATAGTGTCATATATGAAAGATATTTAAGCAATTACATGCATACAGTGCCAGTTTCACTCAAGAAAAAAAAAATAACATAATAATCGTTATATCAGCTAGTTTATATGTATATCCTGTTTTTGAAAAAGAAATTGAATTTATACAAATAATGTTATATTGATGTTACGTATATGTAAAGTGACTCTTCATAGAACATATAGTATACATGAACTGTAAATTTAGAGAGTTGGTATACTGTTCAGGACATTTAGTAACTTCATCACTAGCATATACCATATTTTAAACGATAGGTTAAGTTTTTTTAAATATCCTACACTTAACAAATAGTTCTTACTTTCTTAGTTAAAAGTAAAACTACTATTAAAATCACCGTTTTTCAAAAGGTTATTGACTGCCAAGAGAAGTTTAAACGAAGTAACAGTAAAAAAAGGTTAAATACTCGTTAACCAAAGCACTGAGAAGAAAACTTTAAACGAAGTAAAAGTAACAGTAATTCTTTAATCAAAGCAAGGCAATTACATGGTGAAAAAAATAAAATAAAAACGAATATAAAAAGTTAGAAACAAAGAGCGCTTACCATGGCCGTGCTTCGTCTGTTGGGCGTCCAGCCACCATACATGGCGTTGTCGAATTTGCTGTACCAGGCTAAGGACACTCCAAAACACGCCACCAAGACACACAGAATACTTGCCATTGAATGCATAGTTGGATTGTGATATTTGTTAATGTTATCGGAAAACAGACGATAATAAAATACAAGTAAACGATTATGTAAAATATTTCGAAATTATTACCAGCAGAACTATTTTTCTACTTGTTTGTTATAATAACGTTTAAAATATTAAGATTTAAAATAAGTTCCTTTCACTTTCAAATTACGTTTATTGTCTCGATTTTTGTTCTTGTTGCTATTTCAGTTTATAAGCATTATCCGATCTGAAGTAAATTTTATATTACACTAAAAATAGTAACAGCTCCTGTAGCAATGCCCAACGAATGGCAAACACGTCTAATATATAGACACTTTACTGTAGAACCGCAAATGGCAAACGCTGCTGAGATAGAACCAAATTTGGTCGATTCAAGATAATCTAAATAAGGCCGATATTTCCAATAAATGAGTGTATTTCCGCGCTACTACTTCAATAAATCTGTTTTCGGATTCTATTAAACGGCCAATCAAAGTTCTATAACGATTAGTTCTTCAGAAAATTGTTCCACTAACAAGCACGACTGCTTATTTCCCAGTGCTCAGGGCCAATATCTCATAACTGATATTCCGCTTATATGGAAATTTGTCCATTCTCCTGAAAAGTGAGTGGGATTTAGAGGTATTTGCTAAGAAGCACGTACTTAATGTGTACTGAAAGGAAAAAGAAACGCATATTCAAAAAATTGCTTATACTACATTATTATACACCCCTAATTCCACGTAATATTCCAGATATATCTCAAATGTGTTTTGTGCAAAAAGGGGCTACAACTAATAACAGAAAGGACATGTAGTAGACCTTTTAATCAAAGTATACCTTGTTACCCGAAATTCATCAATGTTGAAGTTTCGCTTGAAAAGGTCCAGTCATTTCAGTATTGTGTTTAATGTTAAGAGATTGCAACGTTTAAAGCCAAAGTTTTCTCACCTGCTTGAGCCAAATGCGCATTCTGTCGATAATGAAACTTTACATGGGTAACCATTGTTGTGTTCGGTGCTGTTTAAACCTTCTCTCCGAAAGGACAGGCCTAATGACGCCCTGTACCATTCGAATAGCAGTAGCATATTAAACATACAATATACACTGAACAAAGTTCCTAATTACTCACTTTTGTATCTTAACTAATTTTCTTATTTTAAATATATTTTAGAATAGATATGTGATAGGTATTTAGTTTTGACCCATGGTTTGTAAAACATTTATTTTTTGTTTAAATTGTAAATTTAAATCTTTTGAGAGTTACCCTCCCTTTATAACATGAAATGTGCTGATAAAACACATAACAATGTGCTGATTAAACACATAACATGAGTCAAAGATCGCTAAAAGATATAAAATTCTTAAAATTGGTATGAAATAATAGAGAAAAAAAAATTGACACATTTATCGTAGATTCTCCGTCTATAAAAAAATATAATATGGATACTCTTAAATTACCTCCCTTTAAATTGAATATTATTTGAAATTCAAGTAACTGTAATTCAGCGTTAACATTAAATATTTCGAAAATTTATTTTGTAAACGCATTTGTCGTGGTAATGCTAGTAAAACATGATGTCAAAATAATTTAACTGGCATATTTTAGAATTAGGAACATCGAAAGATTCACTAATTCGAAGTACTTAATAAAATCCTATATACCCAGTTGTATAAGTGTTATAACTTATTTCTAAGAAAACACACTGACTTAAAAGTTTTAAAATATGTTCATGCACTCAGAGCAGACGATTTACAGTCGTTATTTTGCAGTTTAACCGTATCTCTAATCAAGCTCAAAATACACAAAACAATGAGACTATTATTGACATATTCTTAGGTTGGTACTTAGCAGTTTGGTTTAGTGTATAGGGGAAATACCCATTATGCGTTTCTTTTCCCTTTCAGTATATTATAAATTATAATTTCTGAAAACGTTGATATACATATGTTGCAAGAACATATTAAAACAATAATAAAGCAACATGATTATATACATATAAAAGCAAGGCCGTAGCAACACTGAAGCGCACCGAGGCAGTTGCCGCGTTACAATTTTGAGAATGTACATATTTTACATATAAATAACTTCGATATCGATAAATAATCAATCATTGACAAAAAACGTCTTGCTTTAAACCGAAAATCATGTCAGGGACATGTACTAAAACGAAGGAAATCTCATGCAGAAATCACAAAAGAATCCGGAGTGTAGGTTGAGTGGAAACGTGCCACCATACCACAATATAAAGGGATTTGCCTCGGTTGAATTTCAGGGTTAGCTACAGGCCTGAAAAGGAGGTACGAAAGTTGGACAGGACATGTAGCATTCACAGAAAGGAGTCATCCAAAAGCGCGCATTATATATACTGAAACTCAAAAGAAAGGCATATTTTATATGGAGTCGAAATTTAATAAGAAAACATAATAAATTAATAATTTGATATAGGTATAATGAAAATTCCATATTCGTAGGTCAAATATAACAATATCACAATTAATTTCATATCACAGCCAAAAAACGCTGATCGTTTAAAACTGACATCCGTCAAAGGAAAAGTCACAAAATCAGTCAAACTTAAGGGATGATTCGTCTTGAAGTGGACACAGCAGTGCAAAAGCGATCCCTCAGACGCCGGGTCCTAATGAAGTTGTCCTGACGGACGGTTGTTGCTCGCAGCCTGCCGGCACGTAGCAAAAGTTCAACCAGTCTGTGAGATGGAACCGCTGCCAAAGTCTCGTAATAGTAGACTGATGGCAATTACACTGGCGAGCGACATCTTGATGTCGTCTTCCAACTTGGAGCAAACCGAAGGCTTGGTTTCGTTGCCATGGCATTGTTTATTATTGTTTTATGTATTTTTACAATGTGTACTAATCGCAATAATCCGACATACTGACTGGTTTGATAACACCTGTGTGATATAGCTTATTAGTTTTGGAATACGATCAGCAATCCGAATAATTTACTTATTATTTATATGTTTATGTTTTGGGGGAAAAAATCAAATATATAAAATATGCGTTTCTTTTGCGTTTCAGTATATATACTTAACACAATTGTTTCCATAGCCAGTTTTTGAGAGCGTATAAAAGCTTAAACAGCGTTTTAATAAAACAATGTTTGATGTTAGTAAGCACATTTAAGTGAGTACTAAATATCCCATTAAACAGTTTCAAATTTGTCAAGATATACTCTTTTATGGATGATTTGGAAATGTTAAAGGGAGGTAATTTGATGATTGTTGGTAATCAAAAGCTACCATCTACACAATCTGTTATACGGTATTTTGTGATTTGTTTGGTAAGGAACATATAGAGAATATTGTCTCGGACAAATTTTGGTAATTTTCGTAGATTTAATTTGTATTTGTGGCCAAAATGCATCTTTTAAGAAAAAGGAGGCTAACTCCCTTGTGTACTGAACTTTTCAAAAACATCTTTGTTTGGACTTTTGTTGACGGTCTATCTAATTATTCTTAAACATATTTAATTTTTTGCTGTCTAGACAATCAGCATCAATATCAGCGGAAGTTGCCTTTTTTGTTCTGTATATTTCGCATATAAAAGTCAAACAGGAAATATAGCTTTCGCAAAACACATTCAACAAAAATACGCATTAAATCAAAGAACAGTTACAATGTAAATAAGGAGCAAGGCATGTGACATCACAAACTCAAACGGGTTGACAAATGGGCTACCGCCTTGGAATGGTCATTGATAATAAATGCCGCTGGCGGTTTAAAATAAAGTTGTAGGATGCACCAAACATCACTCTTACCCTATTGTCATCCCAATGAAACGGGACAGTGTAAATTTAGAAATTCCCACCAGGCCATATTCTCCAACAAAGATTGCACCATTAACAGGCAATATAAACACAACACATAGATGATCATGTATATATGAATATATCAAATCAATAAGCCTAGAAAACCACAAAGAAAGTACTCATGACTTGGCAGAAGCCAGACCAACAATAGAACTCACCATTAAGAGTACGACAAGACAAGATTTATCACAAACATCAAACTCTACCGTCCTTTGAGGATTTAGGTAGACCTCATCCTAGGGTCAACAGTCTGTCCTGTCATCGCATAATCAAAGAGAAAAGAACAGTGACACAATGTAAATGGAGTAACCACTAAACATGCATTGCGTTGTAAACTGATAGGGTCATGACCTCTTTTGATAAGCTTCTAAATAAATTATGCATACAATTAATTTGTAGTTTTGACTGCACCCACAATTTCCAAATGGTTGTTTTGACATATTGTGATTAAATAGCATGCCCGGATATGCATAGTGTTTGAACCGAAATATTGCGTCAGTGTTACATGAGTTATGGTCCTTTGAGAATAACATG